>JXCR01128694.1:0-25556 GCA_002079205.1 Phalaenopsis hybrid cultivar | reverse complement strand
GTGCTTAGGTGCAGCCTTCTCTGTTTAACTGGCGCTTAAGCGCCAAATCTGGCGCTTAGGCGCCAAAACTCTTTTGCACAATTTTTCACCTTTTTGCTCCAAATTTGATCCTTTTTCACTCCTTTAAGCATTTTTTTCATTTTTACTTATATCTGCAAGAAAAAAACAAAAATACCTTCCATTAAAGCACAATATCTAAAAAACAAGTATAAAAATATGTCTAAAATACTATATATTTTAGGTGTATCAGTGATCTACCCGCAACATCATCTATAATAGATCTAAGTCATCTTGCTGATCCATTATAAAATGTTTGAATTATTAACCAATCTGGTAGAGCATGGTGTGGACATTTTCTAAAAAGATCTTTAAATCTTTCCCAAGCTTCATACATCGATTCCCCTTCAAACTGACAAAAAGATGTAATATCATTTCTAAGCTTAGCAGTTTTCAAGAGTAGAAAGTATTTAGCTAAGAATTTTTGTGATAGTTCTCCCCAAGCTCTGATAGATCCAAGTGCTAATTAATTTAACCAATCCTTGGCTTTATCCCTTAATGAAAAAGGAAAAATTCTAAGCCTAACAACATTACTAGACACTCCGTCATATTTAAAAGTAGCACAAATTTCAAGAAAACTAACAAGATGTCAGTTTGGATCTTTAGTAGGTGTTCCTCCAAACTGATTATTTTATACCATTTGGATAATAACAGTTTTAAGCTTAAATGAATTAGCAGCAACATCAGGATTTTGAATAGTCAAGTGAAGTTCATCTGCTGTCGGATTAGCATAATCTTTTAAAGGTCTTTGTTGATTTTCATTTGTTTGATTATTTAAGTTATTCGTCATTTCATTTAAGTTTTTAATTTCCTTTTGTTGTTTTTGAATTTTTCTAATAGTACGCTCTAATTCTGAATCGTAAGGTACTAAACCTTCAGATCCAATATTTCGCATAAACAAATATAATAAGCAAATAAAAATATCTTAAAAATAACTCTTAAATAAAAATATATTTTCTTTTTGGATTTTTAAACTTTTAAATTTCTTATTTTTTTATTAATTATCTCTAAATTTTCTAATTTACCAAATCTATTTAATTTACCGTTACCTTCCCCGACAATGGTGCCAAAAACTTGATCCCGAGTGAAATATAGTTGTGTAAAAATTATGTAGTTGACTCCACTATGCAACGGTGCCAAAAGATTGATGCAATATTTTATGAATTAGAAATTTAAGTAATTAATGTTGGGATTCTACGCAAGTATACGTATCATTATCAAGTAATAAAGGACTTTCTGTTTAAGCCACAAATATTGATCCCACGGGGAAGGTTTAATATTCAAATGATAAATTCACTAAGAAATTCACAAAAAGTCAAACTGAATTTATNCAACTTCTTTTCCACTTCGTAATTGAATAGCTTTAATTTGTTCCTTATTTTGATCTTTTAGATTAACTTCCATAGTACTCGGAAGAATTCCAGAAGGTTTGTTACTGAGTGTAGTAGCAATATGTCCTAATTGATTTTCAATATTTCTAATAGCAGCCTCTTGATTTTATATTTGATTTCCCATATTTAAGATTACTTCTTCCATCGTCAACTTATTTTCCTTAACTTGTGGGTTAGGATTAGAGTTAAATCCAGGACTATAATAAGGTCGATAGCTAGAATTTCCTTGGTTGTTCAAATTTTCGGAGGGATTCACCGAATTGGTATAATTATTCCAACTAAAATTAGGGTGAATTTTACTCTAATACTGGGGGTATTTGAGAATAGTTTACTCATATTTGATAAATCTTTTTCAAAATAGCAGCAATTTGAGATGCTAAATAAGACATTGCATCAGAATCATGAATATTAGCTACTCTCTTAGGATTTACCCTTTCAGAGGGCCAGAGAAAANGTGCATGGATTTAAATCATCACAACTTCTTCTAACATTAAAGATCAATACTCTCCACAACTTCCATGCAAAACTTAATTACATATCATTTTAAGAAGAAAGATAAAGAAAACTACTCAAAATCTATGGAGAAAACAAAATCACACTTTAGTTTAAAAGAAGGAANTCTTTTACAATCACTCAAAACAAAATAACAAAAAGGATAAAGTAAATAAAAAGTGGTTTCTGAAAATCTCTCCGAACTAAATCCCCTGAGAAGAACTTTTAAAACTTGCCAATATTTTCAGGACTCTTTTCTAAGTCCTCTCTTTTTTCTTANCAAAACAAAATAACAAAAAGGATAAAGTAAATAAAAAGTGGTTTCTGAAAATCTCTCCGAACTAACTCCTCAAAGAAGAACTTTTAAAACTTGCCAATATTTTTATGACTCTTTTCTAAGTCCTCTCTTTTTTCATATATATTTTTCCAAGAGGTGCCTTAGGATCTCTTCAAAATGTGTCTTGATTCGATGTATTTGCCCAAGAGACGCATCGTTTCATGATAATTTTCATCCATGGTGGCTACAACCACCTATTAAGCCAATGGGTGCCTCAAAAACCTCTTTGGAATTCGTAAAAACTGATTTTTCTCATCTAGTAACTGCCACTAGAGCTTAAGCGCGGGGTCTCGNTCAAAATGTGTCTTGATTCGATGTATTTGCCCAAGAGACGCATCGTTTCATGATAATTTTCATCCATGGTGGCTACAACCACCTATTAAGCCAATGGGTGCCTCAAAAACCTCTTTGGAATTCGTAAAAACCGATTTTTCTCATCTAGTAACTGCCAATAGAGCTTAAGCGTGGGGTCTCAGTGCTTAGGTGCAGCCTTCTCTGTTTAACTGGCGCTTAAGCGCCAAATCTGGCGCTTAGGCGCCAAAACTCTTTTGCACAATTTTTCACCTTTTTGCTCCAAATTTGATCCTTTTTCACTCCTTTAAGCATTTTTTTCATTTTTACTTATATCTGCAAGAAAAAAACAAAAATACCTTCCATTAAAGCACAATATCTAAAAAACAAGTATAAAAATATGTCTAAAATACTATATATTTTAGGTGTATCAGTGATCTACCCGCAACATCATCTATAATAGATCTAAGTCATCTTGCTGATCCATTATAAAATGTTTGAATTATTAACCAATCTGGTAGAGCATGGTGTGGACATTTTCTAAAAAGATCTTTAAATCTTTCCCAANTATGTCTAAAATACTATATATTTTAGGTGTATCAGTGATCTACCCGCAACATCATCTATAATAGATCTAAGTGATCTTACTGATCCATTATAAAATGTTTGAATTATTAACCAATCTGGTAGAGCGTGGTGTGGACATTTTCTAAAAAGATCTTTGAATCTTTCCCAAGCTTCATACATTGATTCCCCTTCAAACTGACAAAAAGATGTAATATCATTTCTAAGCTTAGCAGTTTTCAAGAGTAGAAAATATTTAGCTAAGAATTTTTGTGATAGTTCTCCCCAAGCTCTGATAGATCCATGTGCTAATGAATTTAACCAATCCTTGGCTTTATCCCTTAATGAAAAAGGAAAAATTCGAAGCCTAACAACATTACTAGACACTCCGTCATATTTAAAAGTAGCACAAATTTCAAGAAAACTAGCAAGATGTCAGTTTGGATCTACTACATAATTTTTACACAACTATATTTCACGGCAACGGTGGAGTCAACTATATTTCACGGCAACGGTGGAGTCAACTACATTTCATGGCAACATTAATTACTAATCAATTTTTACACAACTATATTTCACGGCAACTATATTTCACGGCAACGCCGACGGTGCCAAAAGATTGATGCAATATTTTATGAATTAGAAATTTAAGTAATTAATGTTGAGATTCTACGCAAGTATACGTATCATTATCAAGTAATAAAGGACTTTCTGTTTAAGCCACAAATATTGATCCCACGGGGAAGGTTTAATATTCAAATGATAAATTCACTAAGAAATTCACAAAAAGTCAAACTAAATTTATTACACTAATTTTGAATGTTGAGATATTATCAGAACTAAATTATTTAACTAATAACAAAACTGAAATACAAAGTTTAAACAGTAACTACTAAACTATGTTTATGTGATGAAAATTTCTTATGTGAAAAAGCATCTTTCCCACTACCATGAGATTTTGGTAAAATGAGATGAGATAAATGGCTTTAATAAGTTTTCAAAACTATTATTCTTATGTAGTGAGTTGGATAATGTAAAGGAATGAGATACATTAAATATTATATTGTATCAAATAGGAGTAATTTTTAATTCTCTACCCTGATTCAGTGTTATAGAAAATCATTAGCTAATCTTAGGTTTAGTCCCTAAATATTCTCTACCCTGATATAGTGTTATAGAAAATCATTGGCTAATCCCAGGTTTAGTCCCTAAATTTGTGGCTAGGCTAGGAGGATATTGTCACCCTAAAGTCTTTAATTCTACACCCAACAAAGTATATTTCCCTATTTATTTGCACTTAATTCCATGAACGAAATTCTCCTTCATGGAATCAAATGTGATCCTCGCTCTGTTGTAGAACTCATACCCTATTTCTCGGATCATATATTTCACAACATATTTTAACAATTCAATTGGCCAGAACAAAAATTAAATTAAGTTCGGAGTTGAAAAATCATCATAATTTATTTTATATTTTAATATTGGCACATCCATATTATCTCTTCATTCACCATCTCTCAGAGTAGGGAGAAAGATAAAGTAAACTACTCTAACTTCATGAGAAAGATACAAAAAAATACAAATTTCATATATAAAAGAAAGTTCATACAACATTAATAAACAAACAACACTTATCTGAAACTCTTTCTTAAAGCAAATCCCTTGTAGCCTCTTATAGGAAATGTAGAAAGAAGAAATCTCTCACTTTCTTCTTCTCCAACACTCTTAGAGAAGAGTTCACACTTAATCTCACCACAAAACTCTAAATTATAAGAACAATGGACTCTAAGTGGTTTTGGAATAAAAAATAGAAGATTGTGTGATGTGTAGAAGGTTGAATTGGGGCGATGAGATGTCCAGAAGAGTCACTTTTCTGATCAATTTTGGCCCCAAATAAAGCCTAGAGTCGGTTCTCCTATAGATACCTCCAAAAACTCTTCAAAAAGCATCCAAATTCATCGAATCTTCTAGAAATAGGGGCTAAACTAACATTGGTGCCATCAGCGCCCATTTTGGCGCTGTCAACGCCCATTCTGGTGCTGTCGGTGCTAATGTTCCACAATTTAATTCGTTGCTCTCTGTCAAACGGCACCGTCGGCGCGGAACAAATTTTCAACTTCTATATTTTTGTTCCAAATTTCATCCTTTTTGCTTCTTTTTTGCTTGAAGTCCTAAAATTCAACAACATGCAAGAAAACATAAAAATACATTCCATTAAAGTGCATATAACCAAAAATGAGTATAAAATATGANCTAGAAATAGGGGCTAAACTAACATTGGTGCCATCAGCGCCCATTTTGGCGCTGTCAACGCCCATTCTGGTGTTGTCGGTGCCAATGTTCCACAATTTAATTCGTTGCTCTCTGTCAAACGGCACCGTCGGCGTGGAACAAATTTTCAACTTCTATATTTTTGTTCCAAATTTCATCCTTTTTTCTTCTTTTTTACTTCAAGTCCTAAAATTCAACAACATGCAAGAAAACATAAAAATACATTCCATTAAAGTGCATATCACCAAAAATGAGTATAAAATATGGGTCTAAAAATGCATATATTTTTGGTGTATCATTTATATAAAAATGGATCATCCCAAAAATAAGTTTTAGCTTCAGATATAAATTTCATCTTCTGTTGGTATGTCATTTCATAGGGTATAATATCACTAACATGAAAGTTCACAATGTCGGCATACCACGGAACATGCCACTCATTAATACTGAATAATTTTTCATCCAGAAAATGTTCATTAATTCTTTATCAAAATAAAGTGATTTTTATAATTCAAGCCTGGACAAATGATGAGCAATTTAATTTTTAGTCCCCTTTCTATCTAATATTTCAAAGTCAAACTCTTGCAAAAGAAGAACCCATATTATAAGTCTAGGTTTAACATCCTTCTTTTTCATTAAGTACTTCATAGCAGAATGATCTGTATGCACTATACATTTAGTTCCAATTAAGTATGACAAATTTATCAAAAACATATACTATTGCTAATAACTCTTTTTCAGTTGTTGTATAATTAATTTGAGCTTCAATAAGAGTTTTACTAGCTTAANCTAGGTTTAACATCCTTCTTTTTCATTAAGTACTTCATAGCAGAATGATCTGTATGCACTATACATTTAGTTTCAATTAAGTATGACCTAAATTTATCAAAAACATATACTATTGTTAATAACTCTTTTTCAGTTGTTGTATAATTAATTTGAGCTTCATTAAGAGTTTTACTAGCATAGTTAATGACTTTGAAAATTTTATCATATATTTGTCCTAAAACAGCTCCAATAACATAATCACTAGCATCACACATCAATTCAAAATGTTTCCTCCAATTTGGTGAAACTATAATTGATGCAGTGACTAATTTTTCCTTTAATAACTCAAAAGCTTTTAGGTATTCTTCATTAAAATTGAAAATTGCTTCTTTCTTCAGTAAATGGAATAAAAACTTAGCAATTTTTGAGAAGTTTTCAATATATAGTTTGTTGAATCTAGCATGTTCTAAAAAACTCCTAATTTCTATTACATTGGTTGGATAAGGTAAATTAGAGATCACTTGAATTTTAACAGGATCTACTTCCGTGTCATTTTTTGAAATTTGATGTCCTAATACAATTCCTCCTGCCTCCATAAACTGGCATTTTTCCCAATTAAGGACTAAATTTTTTTCTTCATAGCGTTTGAGGACTTTAGATAAATGTTCTAGACATGAGTCAAACACTAAATTTGTTTCTTCACAGCGCTTAAGAACTTTAGATAAATGATCTAAACATGAGTCAAATGATCAAACACTGAAAAATCATCCATAAAGACTTCAATCCCTTTTTCAATTAAATCACAAAAAATTACCATTATACATCTTTGAAATGTAGCAGGACATTACATAAAAGGACATTCTTCTAAAAGTAAATGTACCATAAGGACTGGTAAATGTTGTTTTCTCTTGATCCTCAAGAGTTATTTATATTTGGTGATAACATGTATATCCATCCAGAAAATAAAAGTATTTATGCTTAGCTAGTCTATCCAGCATTTGATCTAGAAAGGGTAGTGAAAAATGATCTTTCCTTATGATGAGATTTAATTTTCTATAATCAATGCATATTCGCCACCCTATATCTTATATAGTAGGTATTAATTCATTATGTTCATTTACAGTCACAGTTACTTCTCCTTTCTTAGGAACGCAGTGAATTGGACTAACCCATGCACTATCTAAAATAGGGTACATAATTTCAGCATCCAACCACTTTAAATTTCTTTCTTAACAACTTCTTTCATAAAAGGATTCAATCTCTTTTGAGGATCATCCTTGGGTTTGCAGTTTACTTCCATATGATTTTTATGCATACAAATTGAAGGACNTAAATTTCTTTCTTAACAACTTCTTTCATAATAGGATTCAATCTCTTTTGAGGATCATCCTTGGGTTTGCAGTTCACTTCCATATGATTTTCATGCATACAAATTGAAGGACTGATTCCTTTAACATCATTTATTGTCCATCCAAAGGCTTTCTTAAAATTTTTCAAAATTTTCATCAATCTTTAGTTTTCTTCCATTGTTAATTTTGAGGAAATTATAACTGGTAGAGTAGAGGAATCATCTAATAAGGCATACTTCAAATGTTCAGGAAGTAACTTCAACTCAAGTTCAGGAGGTTTTTCTATTGATAGACAAAATGATTTATCTTTTCCTATGGTGTTTAAAACTTTGAAACTTTCTCGAGCATATATGAATCTTCCTTATAAAGATCTTCACATTGATCTAATTCCCCGTCTTGCTCATGTTCCAAATCTTTNTGAGGAAATTATAACTGGTAGAGTAGAGGAATCATCTAATAAGGCATACTTCAAATGTTCAGGAAGTAACTTTAACTCAAGTTCAGGAGGTTTTTCTATTGATAGACAAAATGATTTATCTTTTCCTATGGTGTCTAAAACTTTGAAACTTTCTCGAACATATATGAATCTTCCTTATAAAGATCTTCGCATTGATCTAATTCCCCGTCTTTCTCATGTTCCAAATCTTCGACTTCAAATTTTTCTTCATAATTAGTTTTGAAATGACATTCACTCAGATATCTTATAACATCCATTCTATAACATTCATCATCTCTACCTTTTGCAGGATATTTCATTAATCTTGAAGTATTGAAAGTAATCGTTTGATCATTGATGCGCATTATTAATTCCCCCTTTTGCTTATCTATCATTGCTCTTCCTATGGCTAGGAAAGGTCTTCCCAAAATGATAGGTATCTCTTTATCTTCCTCTATATCCAACACAATGAAATCAACATAAAAGATAAATTGATCCACTTTTACTAGGATATCTTCTATAACTCCTTTAAGATACGTTATTGAACGATCTGTTAACTGTAGAGTTACAATAACCAGAGTTATTTCTCCTAATCCCATTCTTTTAAATATTGATCATGGCATATGGTTAATGCTTGCACCTAAATCACATAATAATTTTCCATAAAATTTATCTCCTATTACACATGGAATAGTAAAGCTACCAGAATCTTTAAGGTTCTTAGGAAGTTTTTTCTGAATTATAGCATTGTACTCCTCACTAAGTGCAACAGTCTCATTATCTTCAAACTTCCTTTTCCTATTGAGAATATCCTTCATAAACTTTGCATAGCTTGGGATTTGTTCTAAGGCTTCAGAAAATGGAATATTAATTGTAAGCTTCTTAAAACTTTCTAGAAATTTTAAAAATTGCTTATCCAACTTCTCTTAACAAAGCCTCTGAGAAAATGGAGGTGGTGGTTTTTTCAAGTCAATTTTCAGTGGAGAAATAGGTCTTTATGAACCTTTCACAGCGTCCTCTTTTGGTTCTTCAATTTCTTCTCTCTCTACTTAATCTCTTTTTGAACCCTGCCTTCCGACTCTCTTCAGCTTCTAAGTTGAATGGCTTTTAATTTCTCTTTATTTTGGTCTTTCGAATTTGTTTCAGTAATACTAGAAAGTGTTCCTTGGGATCTATTTCTTAATGAATTTTAGATATGTCCAAGTTGATTCTCAATATTTCTAATTGTAGCTCCTTGACTTTGTAACTGATTTCTCATTTGTAACACCACTTCTTCTATAATAACTTCTTCTCCTTAAATTTTGGATTACTATTGAAACCTGGAGAATAGGTAGATCTATTATTATTATTATTCCCTTGGTTGTTCTATTTTCCCAATGGGTTTACTTGGTTGTTCCCCCATTGCTGGTTACTACCACCTGAAGTATTATTCCAGTTAAAATTAGGATGGTTCTTCCAACCTGAGTTATAATAATTTTAATATGGGTTATTTGGCTTGTTATTTATGACATTCAAAGTTTTTAATGATGCTTGAGAATCTACCATTTGACCTAATGAATTCTCTTCAATCATAGAATTGGTTGAGAAAAATTCATTCCAAATTGGTCTAACTTCTTTGAAATTGCAGCAACTTGATTTGCTAATATAATAAAAGTATCAGATTCATGAATATTGGCTATTTTTAAGATTTACCCTCTCAGAAGGCCATTGAAAATTATTGGTAGCTATTACTTCAATTAAAGCATAAGCGTCGTGATATGGTTTTGACATCAATGAACTACCAGCAACAACATCGATAATAGATCTAAGAGACCCAACTAATCCATTATAAAAAGTTTGAATTATTAACCAATATGGTATAGCATGGTGTGGACATTTTCTACAGAGATCTTTAAATCGTTCCCATGCTTCATAAATAGATTCCCCTTCAAACTAATTAGAAGATGTAATATCATTTCTAAGCTTCACAGTTTTTTATGGTGGAAAATATTTAGGAAGGAATTTTTGTCCTAAATCACCCCAAGTTTTGATAGATCCAGATGCTAAAGAATGTAACCACATCTTAGCTTTATCCCTCAGTGAGAAAGGAAATAACCTAAGTCTTATGACATCATATGATACACCATCATATTTAAATGTAGCGCGTAATTCTAGAAAATTGGCAAGATGTAAATTTGGATCTTCGGTTGGTGATCCACCAAACTGATTATTTGATACCCTTTAGATAATAACAGATTTAAACTCAAATGAATTAGTCACCACAATATGTTTTTGAATACTACAATGAAGTTCATCTACGTTAAGGTTGGCATAATCTCTTAATGANCAAGATGTAAATTTGGATCTTCGGTTGGTGATCCACCAAACTGATTATTTGATACCCTTTAGATAATAACAGGTTTAAACTCAAATGAATTAGTCACCACAGTATGTTTTTTAATACTACAATGAAGTTCATCTACGTTAGGGTTAGCATAATCTCTTAATGGTCTAAATTCTTAATGAATTTCAGCATTTTGATTATTTTGATCTGCCATTTTGGTAATTTTTTTAGATTTTTCAAAATTTTTATTTTTTTTTGTTTTTTTCGGATTTTCTTAACAATTCTTTCTAATTAAGAATCGTAGGGCACTAGTTCTTTAAAACCTGAACTATGCATACACTAATAATTAAATTAAATTAAATTAAACACACAAAAGTACTTTATAACTAAAATATTATAATAATATATTCCTACAATAACTCTTAAAGTTTAAATAAGACTTTCTAAAATAGAAATTTGCTTTCAATCAATCCCCGACAACGGTANCTCTTAAAGTTTAAATAAGACTTTCTAAAATAGAAATTTGCTTTCAATCAATCCCCGACAACGGTACCAAAACTTGATCCCGACTGTTTATATGCAACAGTATAACAATGTATTTGATTATATTTTTCACTTATCTTTCCTAACTTTGCAACAGTACCAAAAACTTGATCCTGAGAAAATAAGAATTTAATTTTTTAACTTANTAACTTTGCAACAGTACCAAAAACTTGATCCTGAGAAAATAAGAATTTAACTTTTTAACTTAATATATATATATTGGGATACTGCGCAAGTATACGTATCGTTATCAAGTAATATAGGACTTTTTGATTAAGCCCCAAATATCAAACCCACAGGTATTGTTCACAGTATGGATAATTAAAGTAACTAAACTTTCTACTTTAAAAAGACAAATAATTAAACTATAGTTTTTATCACATGAATGAAATTTGAACTCTTTTTGGTATTTTTAATGTTTGAAATAAAAACTTACTAAAGATAACTTGAGTTTATGTAAGAGAAAAGCACTGAATACAAAATATCTTTCTCCTTATCATGAATCAGTAATAAGTAAGGAATTCTATTGTGGAAGTATTCAAATTGTGTTATGCCAAATAAANACTTGAGTTTATGTAAGAGAAAAGCACTGAATACGAAATATCTTTCTCCTTATCATGAATCAGTAATAAGTAAGGAATTCTATTGTGAAAGTATTCAAATTGTGTTATGCCAAATAGGAGCAATATTATTCTTTACCTTTACTAGAGATGCTATAAAGAACATTGGCTAATTTAAAGTTTGAATAGTTCTGAGGACCGGTTAGGTAGGGAATATACTAACTCTCACTCTAGAGTTCCCTTATTTCCCTCCACCTGGGGGTTAACATATCGTATCAAAACCTAAAACAAAAAATCAAGTTGGGGGCTTTAGCCTATCACACTAAAGTCCTCTAACTCTAACTTTACACCTTTCAAAGATTATATCCTTATTTATTTACACTCAATCATATAAACTACATTCTCATTCATACAATCTCATGTGATTCTTTCCAATTGTTGACTGAGACAATATCACCCCGGTTCTTACATATTCTCACAACAAATTTTAACATCTAGATGAGCCAGATCAAGAAGTAAATGAAGTGCATGAAATTAAATCATCACAACTTCTTCTAATATTAAGGATTAATATTCTCCGCAACTTCCATCCAAAACTTTAATTACTTATCATTTTAAGGAGAAAGATAAATAAAACTAATCAGAATCCATACAGAAAACAAAACCACACTTTAGTTTAAAAGTAGAAATCTTTGTCAAACCAACAAGAAGTCTCAATTAAAACCAAAAGTAGTTTAAAACAAAGATAAAAACTTATCTCAAATCCTCCACCAAATTCTTGAAGTTCCTTCGAATATCGTCTCTCTTACAACACTCTTAACTCTTAAATTAAAACTATAAACAAAAGGAAAATAAATTTTTGGTGCCTGAAATTTTCTTCAAAAGCTTCTCCACGAACTTCTTCAAAAACCTTTCAGAACTTCTTAAAATTTTTCAAGACTCCCCCCTTCAAAAAGTTTCGACTTCCTTCTTTTAGAATTTTCCAAAAGCTACCTTATCATCTTTTCAAAATGTGTCCNCAACTTCCATCCAAAACTTTAATTACTTATCATTTTAAGGAGAAAGATAAATAAAACTAATCAGAATCCATATAGAAAACAAAACCACACTTTAGTTTAAAAGTAGAAATCTTTGTCAAACCAACAAGAAGTCTCAATTAAAACCAAAAGTAGTTTAAAACAAAGATAAAAACTTATCTCAAATCCTCCACCAAATTCTTGAAGTTCCTTTGAATATCGTCTCTCTTACAACACTCTTAACTCTCAAATTAAGGCTATAAACAAAAGGAAAATAAATTTTTGGTGCCTGAAATTTTCTTCAAAAGCTTCTCCACGAACTTCTTCAAAAACCTTTCAGAACTTCTTAAGATTTTTCAAGACTCCCCCCTTCAAAAAGTTTCGACTTCCTTCTTTTAGAATTTTCTAAAAGCTGCCTTATCATCTTTTCAAAATGTGTCTTGATTCGATGTATTTACCAATGGATGCCTCCTTTCACAAGTTCTTTAGTTATATTTTTGTCCTTAGCCAATAAGTGCCTCAAATGTCTCTTCAAAATTTGTTAAAATGAATTAACCATCAAGTAACTGTCATTGACGCTTAAGTGCGGGGCCTCTAGCGCTTAGGCGCAGCTTTCTCTGTTTCACCGGCGCTTAAGTGTCGGATCTGGCGCTTAGGCGCCAAAATACTTTTGCACCCTTTTTATATTTTTTCTCCAATTCTGATCATTTTTCACTCTTTTTAGTATTTTTTACCTTTTTACTTGTACCTGAAAGAAAAATACATAAATATTTCCATTAAAGCACAATATCTCAAAAATAGGTATAAAAATGTGTCTAAAAATACTATATATTTTAGGTGTATTGTCTAAAAATACTATATTTTAGGTGTATATCAAAATGCAATATCTCAAAAATAGGTATAAAAATGTGTCTAAAAACACTATATATTTTAGGTGTATCACCCCTCACTTCTAGATTACCCACTGTGCCCTCTCTATAGGACTAACTATTCATTAGGTTCCAAACTAAAGATCAAATTGGTTAAGGTTTNTTCACTCTTTTTAGTATTTTTTACCTTTTTACTTGTACCTGAAAGAAAAATACATAAATATCTTCCATTAAAACGCAATATCTCAAAAATAGGTATAAATATGTGTCTAAAAATACTATATATTTTAGGTGTATCACCCCTCACTTCTAGATTACCCACTGTGCTCTCTCTATAGGACTAACTATTCATTAGGTTTCAAACTAAAGATCAAATTGGTTAAGGTTCTAGCCTGTCACCCCAGAATCATCAATCCTATGCCCATCAAAATTTATCTCCCTATATATTTGCACAAACCCTTAGATTACCTTCTCACTCTCAGAATTAATGTGATTCTTACTAGTTGAGGAACACATAACCCTTCCAGGTCTTTATGGATTTACAATATATTTTAACATTTCAATTGGTCTGACTGAAAACGTAAATTAAGAATGAAGTAATGAATCATCACAAGTATGAAATAAGAGAAATCTTAAACACTTTTAATCTTACACATCATTGTTACTTATTGCAAGGAGAAAGATAAAGGAAACTACTCAGATTTGAAAAGGATAATATAATAAAAAATTATTTATATTAAACTTTAAGTTTTCACACTAAAACACAATTTAAACAAAACTATAGTTATGCTTTAATTTAGTCTTAACTATTGTTATCATTTCATTTTCATTTAAATATGTAATTTAGATAGAGTTTGAATTTGAGTTTATCAATCCATTTTAAATAGTTCAACTATCCTCATTGGATCAATACTAGGGTTTTTAAGAAAAATCCTATTTTACTTGAAATAATATGTATACTTGCGTAGTACCCCTAGTGTGTAAACTATTTTCTAAATTTTTATAAAATTTTGATTTTACACACTAGCCTCTAAATATAATTAGGGTCAAATTTTTACCATCTTTTGTAAGCTAAATTACTGCGTATTGGTGGGTCGGGTCAAAATTCCTGTTAAGCTTTATCCCTTCTCTTTTTCCCATGGTTAAGTCAAGATAAGCCCATGTATGTTGGAATGAGAGGTTTGGGTGGAGCTTTCTTATCATTGGAGAGGAGATAAGGTGGAATGACACCTTGACAAGGTTTCAATTCAGCAACCTTATCTCTTCTCAAAATAAGTGAGCTGAGTTTTTACCATGGTGACATGTAACTTTACCTCTCATGATTATTTTTTCCCCAAGTCAAAAATGATGGCTAGGTGATGTGGCCTCTTTAAATTCACATGCTTAATGTGTCTTATTAGGTTTATAGCTCATAGATGACATAAGGGTCATGGGTGAAGGGGAACCTTTTGGGCTTGGGCTTTCATACATGGGCTAGGCCTTCATATAAACGATTTGGGTTAAAGCCTTTCATGAGCTATTTTAATAACTTAATTGATTAATTAATTAATTAATCAATTAATTAGGTCAAACTAATGAGGTTGACCATCTTTGCCCAATGGGCTTTATAATTGACCAGTTTAACCAGAGTTGACCAATCAAGTTCTAGGATTGACAATTGACTAGCTTTGACCAATCAACGTCTATGATTGACTAATTGATTGGGTTTGACCAATTTGGTGTCATGTTGACCAAATGGTCCATTTTGACCAATTTGGTGTCAAGGTTGACCAAATGGTCCATTTTGACCATTTTGGTGTTAGGGTTGACCAAATGGTCCATTTTAACCAATTTTGTGTCAAGATTGACCAAATGGTCCATGGGGTGTTCATTGAGTCCAAGGTTGACCAAAAGGGTTAATGTGGTGACCAGTAGGTCCAAAATTGACCAAAATAGCCATTGTGATGACCATTAGGCTTAAGGTTGACCAAATGGTCAATGTGATGACCATTGGGTCCAGGGTTGATCAAATCAGGGTTCATAATTACTGATTTGATCATTTTGGTATGCCATCATGATCTGAGCCAAAAAAGGTTGTATTGGGCTCCAATCCAATTTCTAAGGTTTTGGGGACCGAAGATGGGTTCAAAGGGGTCAATGCTGACAAACCTCCTTCTAATATGAATTTAATGATCATGGTGATGATTAGGTCTTTAAAAAGGTGTCTAAGGATCCGGAGTCAATGTGGGTGACTCAAGACATGTCCTTTCTATGGGTGTCAGTTTGAGGTCTCCATAAAAGTGAGGTCGACAATAACCAAGGTTTGTTTCAAACACTTTTTCATAATTTGGCCAAATTCAAAGGATCTTCTAAAAGGGAAGTTACTGGCGTTATAGCGCCAGTCTGGGCGCTATAAAGCCCTCTACACGCGTCTGTGGTGCTATAGCGCCAGGGGGCGGCGCTATGGCGCCATACACTTTGCACCAATTTTGCTCATTTTGCTCTCATTTTCTCCAAATATCCATTCCATGTACCTGAAACAAAAAAAAAAAAACATACAAAATACCTTCCTTTAAAGTGCAATATCACTAATAATATACATAAAATGATCATAAAATATGCACTAAAAACAGGTAATTTTAAGGTGAATTAACAACCAATCTCTAACTCAATACAACTAAAGTCCAACCTAGGTGCAACCTAGGTCTAACCCAAGTCTAACTCAGGTCTAACTATGGTCGAACTCTTTTCAATGTACGTCTAGACCAGCTGATCCCATATCATATTTGAGCTCAATTTTGAGATAATCTTAGTTGGAAAGCTAACTCACTTTAGTGGAACCCTAACCCAGGTTTAATCCATGCTAAATATATGTTTTCATGTTTCATTTCATCTCTTTATTGTGTAAATTCAAAATAATAAAAAAACGTAATAGAAAAATGTGTGAAAAATGGGGGAGAAACTTTCACAAGATGATTCTCTCCATAAAAATCCAAACTTTGACTACAAAAACAAAATAAAATAGAACTTAAGAAAATCTTGATTATTCACAATGACTAAAAATCCTAGGAATTCAAAGAAAATACAAATTAAATATTGAACCTTCAACATCTAAATCACGCCAAGATTAAAAATAGAAATCAAACCTTGACAGATTCGACATAAATACCAGGTTATCCAACTTAGCACTAGAACTAAGGATCTTACACTCACCCTAGACTTGTCAAAGTATAGAAACATTAGTTAGTTTAATAGGTACACTAAGGACTATGCAAATAAACCTACCTCCTAAGACAAGAAGGAATACACTAGCATGGTGTAACCCATGGTTACTGACAAAGGTATTCTAAACCGGTTTGAAAGTATGAAACCTCCACACGCCATGATCATGACACTCAAGGATGATTCCTGGTTATGAGATTGGTTATAATTACATGATTCCAACGTGCCCTGGATGATGAAAAGCTATGACTATTCTGAGCGAAGATGTTATTCCCAAAGTCTACGTTAGTATACCCATCATGACTTTTCATGAGTCGAAGGTTTCACTTTCATCTAGAAATCCTTCTATCCGATTCAGTTCTTTAGTTTAGGAATTCCAACCACTTCAATAAATGAAATTAAGTATACCTAAGTTATCTTTGGACCTCACCAGATCATTTTAAACTTATTACCATTCTTCTTCAAACTCCTCAACCGTCACTCTTCAAGTAAAGCCTCCTCTCCTGGATATTTAACACACGTTATTTGGGCCTTTTCGTTCAACATCATTGAATTATAAGTCCCGTTACTTTGAGCTTGATTTTCAAATTTGGATCCCTCCTTCACCTTCAATACGTCACTTATGAAGTCTAATCAAGATAATTTAAATCATTATATTAATCAAGTTTTTGTTAAGGCTTACAACTCTAGACATTTAATTCGTTATGAAGACTTGTCCTTTTAAAGAGTACAACCCAAAATAAAATAGGCCTTATCTGATATCTATAAGGCAAGGGAAAGAACATGGCCCATAGATTTACGAAGGTCTGCATTATCTGGGTGATCAGACCCATTTTTAAAGAAATATTTCCTTCATTCTTTCTGAAGGATATATTATTCTTAAAAAGTCTTATGGATCATCAAGGTAGAACACTCAAAAAATTTATGTGATATGTGGCACACAAAAATCTCCATCTTGTATTTTCATAAAATAATATAATTTCACAATTTGATCATTTATTGAGAAGTATTTAAAATCTTTAAATATCCAAAATTATTGTTGGTAACTGAGAAGCCTATCAATAGAATAATGTTTATCAAATTCCGATGCGATGGTTACCCGTTAAGGGGGCTATAAATTTTTAACCCAAGGCGGAGATATAAGTATAACATTTATAAAGGTTAAAGAATACGAATTTATACTTCACAGGCACTGAGGCACGTACACTGCGACACAACTTTCCTTGGTGTCCAAGGCACGAAAACTTCTGTAGCAAGCTGTCGCTTATCCACAATATTATTATACAGCACCCGACAATTGCCACTTACAAATTTAGCACAAATCTTCATCGATTTTCTATTATTTGGAAGAAGAGGCCAGTTACTACTAAATAAGCGTCTTCGTCAATGCGAGTCTCATTTCTCATCTCGGTATTTGTGTTGTTATCGACGATTTCTTTCCTCATGGCGGAACCCGTCGGTGTTTCAGTACCCGGCTCTGGCGAGGATGGCGCCGTCCACATCGTTTATGTTGATCGCCCGGTGGAGGAAGAGCCGGAGGCTTTCCACATCCGCACCCTTGCCTCGGTCGTTGGGAGGTTAGGGTTCTCTCTCTCTATAAATAGCATTAGCATTAGGGATTCTGGTTTGTGCTAAAACCGTTATCGCATCTGCAGCGAGGATGCGGCAAAGGAGGCGCTGATCTACCATTACAAGCAGGCTGCGAGCGGGTTTTCTGCTAAGCTGACGCCGCAGCAGGTTGCTGATTTGTCGCGTAAGTAATCTTTCATACATTTCACTATTGCATTTAGGAGGCTGTGAGTTCATCAGTTTGAATTGCCCTTATTGAAATCTGAGAGTTGTCCATTTATCTTTTTTTTTTTAAATAACTTGCCTCTTTGAACATCTACATTTTTGATGTCATACTCTTTATTTTGATTGATTTTCACTTGAAATCCTTTGCTTTGAATTATTTTTCATGTATGGGTTTATCCTTTTATACTTTTAACTTTTATACTTTTAACTTTTATACTTTTATGCTATCTTATTTCTATTTATGCCTATGTACACTAAAAATATACCCATGCTGATCCTAAAGAGATCTAACGGTAACGAAGGGCTTGAAGACGATTGAAGGGCTTGAAGAAGACCGAAGATCTGTAGATGACCGAAGACCAGGTAGACGATTGAAGGTTTGCCAGACGCTGAAGGCCTGGTGAACAACCAAAAGGCTATCGGATGATCGAAGGTATGCCAGAAGACTGGAAGACCATCCAGACTGACCAGAAGCTGACATCCACTCAAATGACTGGAAAGGGTCTTNTAACTTCTTCTCCTTAAATTTTGGATTACTATTGAAACCTGGAGAATAGGTAGATCTATTATTATTATTATTCCCTTGGTTGTTCTATNGAACTAAGGATCTTACACTCACCCTAGACTTGTCAAAGTATAGAAACATTAGTTAGTTTAATAGGTACACTAAGGACTATGCAAATAAACCTACCTCCTAAGACAAGAAGGAATACACTAGCATGGTGTAACCCATGGTTACTGACAAAGGTATTCTAAACCGGTTTGAAAGNGAACTAAGGATCTTACACTCACCCTAGACTTGTCAAAGTATAGAAACATTAGTTAGTTTAATAGGTACACTAGGACTATGCAAATAAACCTACCTCCTAAGAAAAGAAGGAATACACTAGCATGATGTAACCCATGGTTACCGACGAAGGTATTCTAAACCGGTTTGAAACNGCCAGGGGGCGGCGCTATGGCGCCATACACTTTGCACCAATTTTGCTCATTTTGCTCTCATTTTCTCCAAATATCCATTCCATGTACCTGAAACAAAAAAAAAAAAACATACAAAATACCTTCCTTTAAAGTGCAATATCACTAATAATATACATAAAATGATCATAAAATATGCACTAAAAACAGGTAATTTTAAGGTGAATTAACAACCAATCTCTAACTCAATACAACTAAAGTCCAACCTAGGTGCAACCTAGGTCTAACCCAAGTCTAACTCAGGTCTAACTATGGTCGAACTCTTTTCAATGTACGTCTAGACCAGCTGATCCCATATCATATTTGAGCTCAATTTTGAGATAATCTTAGTTGGAAAGCTAACTCACTTTAGTGGAACCCTAACCCAGGTTTAATCCATGCTAAATATATGTTTTCATGTTTCATTTCATCTCTTTATTGTGTAAATTCAAAATAATAAAAAAACGTAATAGAAAAATGTGTGAAAAATGGGGGAGAAACTTTCACAAGATGATTCTCTCCATAAAAATCCAAACTTTGACTACAAAAACAAAATAAAATAGAACTTAAGAAAATCTTGATTATTCACAATGACTAAAAATCCTAGGAATTCAAAGAAAATACAAATTAAATATTGAACCTTCAACATCTAAATCACGCCAAGATTAAAAATAGAAATCAAACCTTGACAGATTCGACATAAATACCAGGTTATCCAACTTAGCACTAGAACTAAGGATCTTACACTCACCCTAGACTTGTCAAAGTATAGAAACATTAGTTAGTTTAATAGGTACACTAAGGACTATGCAAATAAACCTACCTCCTAAGACAAGAAGGAATACACTAGCATGGTGTAACCCATGGTTACTGACAAAGGTATTCTAAACCGGTTTGAAAGTATGAAACCTCCACACGCCATGATCATGACACTCAAGGATGATTCCTGGTTATGAGATTGGTTATAATTACATGATTCCAACGTGCCCTGGACGGTGAAAAGCTATGACTATTCTGAGCGAAGATGTTATTCCCAAAGTCTACGTTAGTATACCCATCATGACTTTTCATGAGTCGAAGGTTTCACTTTCATCTAGAAATCCTTCTATCCGATTCAGTTCTTTAGTTTAGGAATTCCAACCACTTCAATAAATGAAATTAAGTATACCTAAGTTATCTTTGGACCTCACCAGATCATTTTAAACTTATTACCATTCTTCTTCAAACTCCTCAACCGTCACTCTTCAAGTAAAGCCTCCTCTCCTGGATATTTAACACACGTTATTTGGGCCTTTTCGTTCAACATCATTGAATTATAAGTCCCGTTACTTTGAGCTTGATTTTCAAATTTGGATCCCTCCTTCACCTTCAATACGTCACTTATGAAGTCTAATCAAGATAATTTAAATCATTATATTAATCAAGTTTTTGTTAAGGCTTACAACTCTAGACATTTAATTCGTTATGAAGACTTGTCCTTTTAAAGAGTACAACCCAAAATAAAATAGGCCTTATCTGATATCTATAAGGCAAGGGAAAGAACATGGCCCATAGATTTACGAAGGTCTGCATTATCTGGGTGATCAGACCCATTTTTAAAGAAATATTTCCTTCATTCTTTCTGAAGGATATATTATTCTTAAAAAGTCTTATGGATCATCAAGGTAGAACACTCAAAAAATTTATGTGATATGTGGCACACAAAAATCTCCATCTTGTATTTTCATAAAATAATATAATTTCACAATTTGATCATTTATTGAGAAGTATTTAAAATCTTTAAATATCCAAAATTATTGTTGGTAACTGAGAAGCCTATCAATAGAATAATGTTTATCAAATTCCGATGCGATGGTTACCCGTTAAGGGGGCTATAAATTTTTAACCCAAGGCGGAGATATAAGTATAACATTTATAAAGGTTAAAGAATACGAATTTATACTTCACAGGCACTGAGGCACGTACACTGCGACACAACTTTCCTTGGTGTCCAAGGCACGAAAACTTCTGTAGCAAGCTGTCGCTTATCCACAATATTATTATACAGCACCCGACAATTGCCACTTACAAATTTAGCACAAATCTTCATCGATTTTCTATTATTTGGAAGAAGAGGCCAGTTACTACTAAATAAGCGTCTTCGTCAATGCGAGTCTCATTTCTCATCTCGGTATTTGTGTTGTTATCGACGATTTCTTTCCTCATGGCGGAACCCGTCGGTGTTTCAGTACCCGGCTCTGGCGAGGATGGCGCCGTCCACATCGTTTATGTTGATCGCCCGGTGGAGGAAGAGCCGGAGGCTTTCCACATCCGCACCCTTGCCTCGGTCGTTGGGAGGTTAGGGTTCTCTCTCTCTATAAATAGCATTAGCATTAGGGATTCTGGTTTGTGCTAAAACCGTTATCGCATCTGCAGCGAGGATGCGGCAAAGGAGGCGCTGATCTACCATTACAAGCAGGCTGCGAGCGGGTTTTCTGCTAAGCTGACGCCGCAGCAGGTTGCTGATTTGTCGCGTAAGTAATCTTTCATACATTTCACTATTGCATTTAGGAGGCTGTGAGTTCATCAGTTTGAATTGCCCTTATTGAAATCTGAGAGTTGTCCATTTATCTTTTTTTTTGTTAAATAACTTGCCTCTTTGAACATCTACATTTTTGATGTCATACTCTTTATTTTGATTGATTTTCACTTGAAATCCTTTGCTTTGAATTATTTTTCATGTATGGGTTTATCCTTTTATACTTTTAACTTTTATACTTTTAACTTTTATACTTTTATGCTATCTTATTTCTATTTATGCCTATGACACTAAAAATATACCCATGCTGATCCTAAAGAGATCTAACGGTAACGAAGGGCTTGAAGACGATTGAAGGGCTTGAAGACGATTGAAGGGCTTGAAGACGATTGAAGGGCTTGAAGAAGACCGAAGATCTGTAGATGACCGAAGACCAGGTAGACGATTGAAGGTTTGCCAGACGCTGAAGGCCTGGTGAACAACCAAAAGGCTACCGGATGATCGAAGGTATGCCAGAAGACTGGAAGACCATCCAAACTGACCAGAAGCTGACATCCACTCAAATGACTGGAAAGGGTCTAGTACCCCTAGCAATCTCACAAGTATCAACGTGATGTTCTCTCAACAACTCTCCCAAAATTTTTCAGAAATTATTGAGGAACAAGAAAGTCGGCCGACTATCGTAAGACCGATCAACTGCTGCTCTCAAAGCCGATCCGCTTTCCAAAGCAAAGACTGACCGGTATCTAGACAAAATAATTGACGAACTCGAAGACCTGTCGACTAGAAGGTCCAGTTACACAAAAAGATATCAAAATTAGTTACAAATACAAAAATGCACGGAGAAAAATAATAGTCCTGTAACCCCTATTAAAGCAGGGGCAGATATGCAATTTTCTACATTTAACCTTCTATTTTTCCTATAAATAGGGGTCCCATAACATTACTACGAGTGACATGAATTTTGGCTCTTCTCTCTAGACCCATATTTTGTAACAAAATCTTTCATTTTCTTTTGTAACACTCCAGTTACAATATATAAAATGGGTCACAGAGCTCGAGAATACCCAATTCGCCCTTAAGAGACAAGTCTATACATGCTCGTTTATTTCTTTCTCCCTCTCCTACTCCATCATGGTTCCTATCGTTCCGATCTTTAGGCATGTTTCACAAGACAATTCTAAATTTAATATCCTAAACTGTATGGTGAGCGAGTAATATGCTATCAACAAGAAGGCAAGCGATACCAACAAGGAGAAATGCACCTCATAGATATTGCTAATAGGGATCGCTTTAAGATATTCATGCAACAACAGATTTTGGGCTAAAAACACTGTATCCATCATCTTTCTAGAGGCTTTGACTAGGAGGCGAGTACCACAAAATGGATGGCTAGCTTTCAGCGATTGAAACAACCGATTGTTTGTACCCCATTCCGTTCGGACAATTCAATGCGGCTAACACCTTACCTAGTGAATAAAGAGAGTATTACTTCAATACTTATCTTGTGTGAGGAGACAAATTTCTTTAAAATTTTTTTATATCCAATTGACACTTGGGAAACTTGAATCTTAGAGGCAATGCTGACAGCTACCCTAAAGAGGTTTAGTCGACAAAATAGCCCAGAATGCTCCTACATCGTAACTATTGGTTTCTAAGCTTGAATCAGATAATGCTCTGGAGGTGATTCCGTGATAAATAGTGACAAGCTCTGCGAAGGGTACGATGCATATCACCTCAGCAGCGAGTTTCGACCGTTTCCTCCGCAAAGATTGCGACAAGCTTAGCCTAAGTCCCGACGAAAGGTGAGGCTCGTCAAAGACCACAATACGTCCAAACAAATGAGATCTTGAAACGTGTAAGATGTGAGCTGAGGCGACAATACTATTAAATAATAAAAGCAATCGACAATGGTATTATTGACATCCGATGAACATCCTAACGACAAATTCGACCCACAACACCAAGCATCAAAAAGCTATCTTGAAGATCAGCATGGATATAGCTCTCGATGTGGTTCCTTGTCTAGTAATGTCATGCTCTGTAAAGGGTATGATGCAAATCATCTCAACAACGAGTCTCAACAGTTATTTCCGCAAAGGCTGCGACAAGATTCGCTTAAGTCCTAATGAGATGTGTGGACCGATTGAGGCGACAAATTTGATTGAACAAAAGAGACAAGCCGTGTAAGACTTATGTCGGGCAGTGACATTATCAAATAACGACCATCTTTCCAAAGATTTCAGTCATCAACCTATACCAACATTCATCATCAAGTAATAATTTCAAATAGATAGATCGGTGGAGGTAAAATGCTAAAATGAAGGTTAAAAAGTTACCAGAACTTCACTCAATTTCATTTTCGACAAAAGGTACAACATTTTTATGACTTTTCTTACATGTAAGATTAATAAACTAAAAATGTCAAAGTGACAGATGAGGCTAATTGAAGGTCAGTCAGTCGATTGAAAGTTAGACGATCGAAAGTCAGTCAAACGACCGAAGGTCAACTAGACGACTGAAGGGACGACCGAAGATCAGCTTAGCCGACCGAAAGTCTTAGCTGACCAGTTCAGAGCCGACAAGACTAAGCGCAAAAGGATGTTGAAACCGAGGAAGTATTATTAGTGACTAATAGGTAAATATAATCAAGTTTTTTCCTTGAATGATTCTTTTATTCTTATCGTAGCTTTGCCTCAAAGATGAGAATTGAAGAACTTAATATGTATATCATAAAGAGATTATCGGTACTNAACGACCGAAGGTCAACTAGACGACTGAAGGGACGACCGAAGATCAGCTTAGCCGACCGAAAGTCTTAGCTGTCAGAGTCGACAAGACTAAGCGCAAAAGGATGTTGAAACCGAGGAAGTATTATTAGTGACTAAATATAATCAAGTTTTGTCCTTGAATGATTCTTTTATTCTTATCGTAGCCTTGCCTCAAAGATGAGAATTGAAGAACTTAATATGTATATCATAAAGAGATTATCGGTACGCAAGGGCTGCCCGACGACCGAAGGGCTCCCGGACGGCCGAAGGGCTGCCAAATGACTGTAGGTCTGCCTAAGGAGTGAAGGGCTGATAGAGGTCCGATGGGCTAACAGACCACCGAAGGTATGCCAAACGACTGAAAGCATGCAGGCTGACTAGAAACAGTATCCACGCCAATGACTGGACAAAGACATTGTACCCCCGCTCAATAACTCCACCAAAAATCTCAAAAATTCATTAAGGAACAAGCCAACGGGGGGCTTTTGACTCTTCTCTCTAGACTCATACTTTGTAAAGAGATCTCTCTTTTTTTAATCACCCAGTTCAGAGCCCAGGAATATTCCAGTTCGCTCCTAAGGTGCAAGTCATATGTGCTTAAGGATCGAAGTGTTAGGAACCTTGAGGGAGAAATAGAGCGAGAAAGAAATAAATGATCGAAGTGATAAGAACTTTTTGGCTCCTCACTAGACCCATACTCTGTAAGGAGATATTTCCCCTTTTTTCTTGCAATCACTCAGTTATAATATATAAAAAGAGTCACAAAGCCCAAGAATACCTCAATTTGCTCATAAGGGGCAAGTCATGCGTGCTCTTTTATTTCTTCTTCTCTATCTTTCTCTACTTCTCTCTCAAGGTTCCTACCGCTTTGATCCTTGGGCATACCTCACAGGATTAATCTGGATTCAACAACCTAGATAGCCAATTGCTACAATTTAAAATTATTTTGTTGATCCATCAAAATTTGATTAGTGTAGAAACAATAAAAAAATTGTTTTAGATGCAAACCTTTGAGATAGGTAAATTAGCTATTGCTTCAGATTTTTTT
>JXCR01128692.1:53692-101980 GCA_002079205.1 Phalaenopsis hybrid cultivar | reverse complement strand
AACTAATCCATCTCAATCATTTTTGTTGACACATCAATCATGTTTTAGGCAACACCTTGGATGTATCTATATATCCATCTCAATCATTTTTGTTGACAAATCAATCATGTTTTGGCAACACCTTGGGTCAATCAATCAATCAATCAATCAATCAATCAATCAAGATGTGAAAGGAGATGAATGTGGAGGACGCCTGGAGAACTAGAAAGGGGCAACAAACGCTAGTATCGCTGGATTTATCGAAGTTCTGGGTGGTAAAAAAATTCATTAGTGGGTGAGTTGAATATGAAAGAAACAAGAATGGTAAGGTGGATGCGTGAAAAATCTTGGAAGGACAGATTAGTAAGTGGTTGGATTTGAGGGATAGTGGGACTATTGTTTATTGAGATAATGCAGCAAAATTAGTATGCACGTGTACTGCAAAGCATAGAAGATTTCTTTATAAGATAGGTAGATAAATAAATGTTGAAGGATTAGNATATATATATATATATATAGATACTCTCCTCCCTCCAACCCTATCGCACGCGAACCAGACCTCGAGCCGAGCCAACCTCGCCGCTCCTCGCACACCGCCGGCGAACGCTGACGCTGCCTCCTCCACGCCTGGCCGCCCCCTTCTCCTCTCCTCTAGGCCAGCCAAACAATCGGATCTCCCTTTCCCTTAGTCGTTCCTCCTCGCCAGCCGTCTATGCCTCCGACCGACTAGATCTGTGGTGTCCTCCTATGCTGGAGCTCCTTCATCGTCGGTTTATTCCCCCCTTTTTGGCTGGCCACTTCGGGCTCCCTCTTTCTCCTCCGTCGGATCTCTTCTTCCTTGTGGGCCTTGTGATTTGCCGATGTCGCATTTACGCCGGAGAAAATCAGTGAGGAGAACGTCGTATTTTATACTCTCTTCTGCGTTTCCTTCACTCCCGTTGCGCACCACCGACGAGCTACCTCCGCCACCTCGCCGTCTTACCTTCCTTGTGGATGGATACTTCACCGGAGCACCTCGATGTCACCGGACAGCGAAAGTACCGCTGCTTGAAGAGGCGTAGGTGTCTTCTCTTTTGCGAGAAAAACTTCCTAACTTGCACCGCCGTCGAGCGATCCTTCTCGAAGGTATATTTTGGTTATATTTTTATATTACAAAATTATTATTTTTTGAGTATTTTGCATACCTCACAATCTCCTACGTTTTTGTTGTCTTGTGCACATTTTGCGAGACACACTAGAGCATGAATCAGACGCCGATGAGCTTGGAGCAAGCAAAGAGAACGCGTCTGCAACCGTCACGGTGATGAGATCCCCTAATCCCCTAATCAGTATTAGGAATATAGAGTCTAAGCGTTTGGATTTGATCGCCGACACTGGGTGCATGTGCAAGCGTGGGTCGACGCGACGATGTGTCTGCGTGATGAATCATTGGAGCTAGTCTTTTAGGTTAGGATTTCCCGTGCATAGCCAACACCCTCCGTAGAGCTGAGTGTCACCATTGCCTCCACGACACACCCATCTTTCGGGCCCCTATCGCCACGACATTCCCATCTCTCTAGGTCACTGCCTCCACGACACACTCATCCGTCGGGTCACCGCCTCCACGACATACCCATCCTTCGGGTCCTTGCCACCATGACACGTCCATCACTTTTGGTCACTGTCTCCACAGCACACCCATCATTCGGGCCCCTGCCACCACGACACGCCCATCATTTTTGGTCACTGCCACCTCGACACGCCTTTCTTCGAGCCCCTGCCGCCACGACACGCCTTTCTTCGAGCCCCTGCCGCCACGACACGCCCATTCCTTTGGTTCACCATCGCCTCAGCACACCTTTTTCGGGACGCTGCCTCCACGACATGTGCATCTTCTGGTCACTGCCATTACGACACACCAATTTGTTAGGGTCACTGTCTCTACGACATGTCCATCTTTTCCTGAGTCACTGTCCTACGGCACACTCATCACGCCTGTCACATGACAGTTCACACTTGCATTTGCATGTTTGCATGGGTAGCGAGCTAGACTCTTTAAGAGAGTGACCCCGTGTTGGTCGTGATGCCTTAACGAGCATTGCTTGCTAGGTTGATCCCGGTGAGCAATGCGGGTTAAGTCATTAGGATTAGACACGAGTATGACTGTGCTAAAGATCTAATAGATCTAACTCGTGTCACCACTCTTCGTGACACCCATTAGATCCTTCAGATCTTTAGGATGGGGTCGGTATGATGACCCTGTCAAAGTCATACTATACTCAGACCTACTCCGCACTTAGATACTAGGTTGACACACTTTTCTTTAGATGGTGTGCTAAGCTAGGATTTAGGGTGCTAGGTAATCTTTTTGATGTCTGGCTATTGTTCTCTGCTGGATTGGTTGCCCTAACCAAATATCTTTCTTTTGCATTGCGTTTGTGATGTGATTGCATGCTGCATATGTGTGGTAGTATGTTAGAGCGTTTTTCTGCAGGGAGACATGTCTATTTATGCACACATACAGGTACCACTATGAGGGGAGAAAGTAATGATTTCTGACCCTCTTGTTTGCAGGTGCTATTAGCTCCCCCACTTTTAAGGCATGACTCATAATACGTTATTTGCATGTGAGTTTTCCCGCTGACTCTTATTTTCATGCAGGATTTAGACTTTTTTTCTCTATGTACTTTAAGAGTCTAAGAGAGTCATGTCATAGAAATAAAATATGGGCACGGGTTCTGAGGCGTTTGGTACGGAAACCACGTGGAGGGGACCAAGAGTAGATGCTTGTGCCCCGTATCTTAATTCTGTATTTTATATTGATGTATAGAATCAGGACCGGACATATATATGTGGAGTACGACCGCCGTTTTCTTTTAGGAGATATGTTGCCGACCCAGCGGCACCGGCCTGTTTATTATTTTATTTAGCTTATTTTACTTTCTGTTACATGCTAACATGCCTGCACATCTGCATGTGTTTTCCTTATTTCCTTCTTATGATATGAGATTTCACGATATAATTTAGGCTCATTAGGGATGCTAAATTTTAATTCTTTCTATCATAAAAATTCTAAATAAAATATTCAAGATAATTAAAATTAGGATTAAAATATTCAAAATTTAAAATTTTCACTTTTACTATCCTGCATAAATTAATAAGGCCCCGACAATACTTAAGGACTGCTCTAGATAACTGCATCATATCCGCTTATTTCGAGGAGGGGCCCCTGTGCTTCTTCAACCTGACTGGCTCAACATACCTTTCATAGGTGATTGTCTAGTGCGCGTAGGGTGTTAGAAGGCTTCCCGACCTAGACGGGGTGTAAGTCCTTTTGTTTGGAGAGTTTCTAGCTTTGTAACTGAACCTCCACTTTCTTTTACTTCTTGAGGCATCTTTGCTACTTCGGCACGTATAAGTCCCACCTATTGGAGCTCCAGCTTATAGTCATAAGATAAAGTTTTTTTCTTTTGACCTTAGGGCTACTGAGGTTCCCGTGAACGACACAATTCACAAATTATTGACCGGGAATCTCAGGACGTGTTAGGTCGACTGCCTTCACTACCAGTTAGACTTAGGGTCATAGTAGCTGTGTATGATGGGTCTGTGGTACTCTGAACTAGTTACCTTTACCTCTTAGGATCACTCTATCTTTCTCTTGTCGAGCCCTGCGCTCCTTTGACCTCGTCGATATCATTTTGACGGCTTGATGTCGATGAGCTGCCGCCCATTTTGGATACGACGATTTATCATCTACCCTTTGGACCGGACGTGCTTTTACGTGTTGGGATATCCCCGTAAAGATGATTTAGGTTATTTTGTAGGTCTTTTATGCCGATGAGTCGCTACCCATTTGGGATGTGAGAGATTCACTCTCTACCAGATGACTTAGTGCAAGCTTTGAAGCATCGAGACCATTCCCACACAGAATAACCTTCCTTCGAGTACTTATTGGACCATGTTCATGATAATCCAAACGAAACTCCTTTAATCAAGAGGATTCTTGGGTGCCCCCCAAGATGTAATTAACCAAGTGGGATGCATCCCCTTGGGAGTGCTCTTGACCCTTGAACATGCACCAACACCTGAATCACTAGTTATGGGTAGTCTACGTAGGTATTCTTTTGCGGATATTGGTTTAATGTGCTTTCACCCGATCTTGTTTGAGCGGACACTCTTAACCTATCCTTGTGAGGTTTTCTGACGTAGGCTCTCCAAGTTTTGTGTTTTTCTCTTGTTTGTCGCTTTGTTGTATGTCCCCCTTTATTCAGTTCTTCTCCTCTTTGAATCACTGATCTAATTTGGGAGGGAGATTTATTACGTCAATCGACAAGCTGACGACTCATTCTAAAATAAAAAGAAAAACGAACGAAAACAAATTTCTCCTTGGAGTGAATAAAACCAATTAAGTGTGCACTTTGCCTTTAAGAGTAAAAAAAATTGACAAAAGAGCGTGCAAAAGCTCATTGTAAGATTGTTCTATGATGATCAATGTGTTTATATGCATCATATGTCCCATCATAAGAATTAAGACACAGAAGCTTTAACGTTATTGGAATATGGTGTTGAAGAACAATCTCAACCAAATGAGATGACTATTGAGAACTATGATGAGCAGAGAAATGATTTATATCCCTCAGAAAAAAATCTTCTTACATTAAATGACGTAACTTGTCAAAAATTATGTAAGTTTAGACTATGTTATCCATACATGTCAGAGGCTTGTTGCTAGGCTTGACTAAAGAGGATATGATGGATATGTACATCTATCATGGTCTAGAAAGTTAACTTCTTAATGAGAGAATTGAGCGTGTGAAGAAGGTGTTAATGGATTTTGAGGTTGTTATGCTCCTCCAATATGCAACCTTTAGTGGTCCAGCCTTACTTAAAAGCTAGAGAATCTCATGTTAAAAATCCTTCATTCTTATTGCATGATCTTTAAAAGGTGCAAATGAGGTTCATTTGCTAGTTGGGTAATGTATATCATTGGGAAACAAAGTAGAGGCTTGATGTCCCAAACATGAAGATTATGCCTTTGAATGACAAGCATTAGATTGATAAGCTTGGGTATTTTGTTTCTTAGCCATTAAATAAGTTTTTACATCTATAAATAGGACTTTATTTCCTATATATTGTGTCAAACTATTGTGTGCCAAAAGATTCGTGACGATATAGTAATAATTTAGTGTCCTCTCATTGAACTAAGACCCAACACATACATAAATACAAAAAAAAATAACAAGATAAGGTGTCATAAATTTTATGTGAAAAAGACCACGAGGCCTATCATAGTCAAAATGATCCATTATGAAATCAAAAGTATATATGGAAACTCTTTTACTGAATTAGAGAAGATGGTACTGCAAAACTTATTATCTGAAATGCACATAAGTAGTTTATCTATAATAGTCATAATTATGATACAAAAAAATATGATTTTTAGCTATAATAATAATAGTTAGTCAAAAAGAGCATAGTTAGCTGCTACAAATATAGTAATTGGCCATAAAGACTGTAGTTTGGGGCTGCAATAGTGATAATTGGTGGCATAGGCTGTAATTTGAAACTATAACAATAATAGTTGGCCACAAATATCACTGTTAAGTTTTACAAAGGCAGAAGCTAGCCATAAAGACTATAGTCGAGAGTTGTGCTAAAAACAGTTGGCCATAAAGGCCAAAGTTAGAAGCTCTAATAGTATTAGTTGGTCATAATGGAAATATTCAGCAGTTGTAAGAGCATCCATTTACCACAAAGGTCGTAATTGGAAGTAAAAATAGTAGTAGTTGGATAATAAAGATTGTAGTTGGTTGCTACAAAGACATTGATGGACATGAATGATGTAATCATTGGCTACAATAGCGACAATTAACCACAAAAGCCTTAGTCGGTGGTTGTAATAGTGACAGCTCTTCTCAGAAGCCATGGTTGGTGATTGTAATAGTCCATGGTTGCAAGGGCCATCGTCGACCACAAATGTCATAGTTGGAAGAAACAAAAATAGTAGTTGGGCAACAAAGATTGTAGTTGGTTGCTTCAAAGACAATGTTGGTCATGAAGGCTATAATCAGTGGCTATAATGATGTCATTTGACCATAAAGGCTTTAGTTGGTAGTTGTAATAGTGATAGTTGGTGACATAAGCCATATTTAGCAGTTGTAAGTGATAGTTGGCCATAGAATCTGTAGTTGGAAGCAATAATAATAGTAGTCAACTACGAAGGTAGTAATTGACACTTTGATCCATTCTCTCAGGATAGAGAGAAACATGGTTATAATTATACATCGAACACTGCATTTGTCTTTATAAAACATAAATAAAATACTTGTGTTAGAAAAAAACTGTGATAATTTGTCTATAATGACAGTAATGGTGAGTTGTGATTGTCGGTGGTGGTTTATGGTTGCTAATAGGCTTTAGTCGAAGGTTTTTAGTGAGTTGTGATTGTCGGTGGTGGTTTATGGTTGCTAATAGGCTTTAGTCGAAGGTTTTTGGTAACTACAAAGACTGGTGGTAATTTCATATCATCAATACGGATGTTAGGTGTAGCAACCACGTGTGGAATACAATTGTTGCAAATAGGGGTTGCCGATGATGGTTGACAGGCAGCGATCATCCTTTGGAGGAGGATTTCCTTGACCAACATTCTTTTCAACATTATTTTCTCTCATTATTCTTAGGAAGCCAACACACTTGTTGGTTTTTTTTGGCTAATAGGGGTGCCAAATCAGGATTCATTTTTGGATCTCTCATTTTTTATGCACTTTCTAGCTACAAATAAAGAATGTTTGAGTTGGGAATTTGGGAATGGCTAAAATGAGAATTTTGGATGGATTTTTGAATCCTCCAACTACACTTTCTAGTTGCTAACAGGGGTGTCATATCAGGATACATTTGTGGCGTTGTTTTTTTTTATTATTCATTATTTGATCTCATTTTTTATGCACTTTCCATTCGTAAATAAAGAATATTTGAGTTGGGAATTTGGGATGGATTTAATAGACATGCCATTTAATTTGAGATGAATATGTTATATATGATTAATCAATTAGAATTTTGAGTTAAATATGATAGTTATAAAGTTATAGTCCTAAATTTGGGTTAGAAATAACCACCCCTTTTTTACTTTGTGGTTTGTTGAGGCTAAATTTTTAATTATTAGTGACATATTAATGAGTTTTAAAGTGCGACTCATTCCCCATTTTTTATTTCATAAAGTGTGCAAACATTTCTGAATTTAATCTTTCACATTTTGAATCATCATACAATGAGTTGCTAGCAGAAACTCAGAATATCAATGGAAATGTGAATCTTAATTCACAAAATACAGAGCCAAAATTATTACTTGAAAGTTTTGCTAGAAGTTGTCATTGATAATGCCAATGAAGAAGTCCTTGTTAAGAAAGGTAGGAAGAGGAAGTCAATAGTGTTGGAGTATTTTGTGGAAGCCACTTTTCTTAATAAGAGACTCTCAACTTCTTTTTGGCAATGCATATGTTGTTGAAAAAAAATTCACAAATCTAAAATGGAAACTATTTCTCAACTATGACGACATGTGAGAGAATGTGGACAAATAAAAGCAAATAATAAGTAGTTGATTGTTCTGTAAAAAGAGAATTTTATGCCACTTGATGTTGATGCAGATGTTGAGATCTCAATGTTCCATGATCCAAAGAGCTATTATTAACAAAAAGTTAGAAATATAATTTCTAAAATGATTATAGTGCATGAGTATCCATTCAATATTGTTGAACATATATGATTTAACATTTTATTGAAAGTCTTAAATCTGAATTATGAGAAAGTTTTAAGAAACACAATAAAAAATGATTGTATGAAAATTTATGAGTTTAAAAAAGAGAAGTTGAAAAGCAATTTATATATGTACACAAGCTTTCATGAACTTATGATTGTTGGACTTCCAATCAAGCAATTGGATACATGTGTCTAACTGATCATTATATTGATCAATCTTGGAAGATTAAAAAATAAATCATAAATTTCATTGAATTGTAACCATCTCATGCTGATACATTTGTTTGTGATGGTATATGTGATTGCATGTTAGATTGTAATATACAAAATAAAGTGTTCACTATCACTTTAGATAATACTAGTAATAATGATGATGTTGCTAGCTTGGTCAAATTAAATTTTATGACAAGAGTTAAATTGTAGTTTAAGGGACATTTCTTTTATGTTAGTTGTTGTGCTAATATATTAAATATTATGGTCCAAGTTGGTTCGAAAGAGATTCATGACAACATTTATAATATTGGAGAGTCTATTAAATATTTCAAAAATTCATTGATGAGGTTGCACAAATTTGTTGAGATATCTAAGCAGTTAAGGATGTCAACATCAAATGATTTGTGCATTGATGTGCCTTCAAGGTGCAACTCAACACACTTGATGCTTCAATCGACCCTTATTTTTTAAAAGAAATTCAACCATTATGCAGATAGATAATAATTTCAATTGATTGTCATTAGATCAAGATTGATAAAAGTATGAAAAAATCAAAACATGATTCTGTGCAAAAAGAAAACTTAAGGTTGCACTTCTTCCTCTTATTCCCATGCATTCATTGGGTTAAACACTTAAACATGACATTGATTCTTAAGACGATTTTCAGTTAAGTGCAAAACATTAATTTTTTCTATATCTCTTAATGGTTGCAGTCTGCTGGTATTCAATTTTCACATCAGGTTTTTTGTATTATTACTTGTGCTGGAATTTATTTAAATGTTTAGAAGATTCAATTTTGAGTTTGTTTAGCTCTTTGATTTGATTCTAAAATAATTTGCTTATGTGGAGCCGAATTGCTTGAATTATTAAAAAAATTTGAGTGGTACAACATTAATTTATCAACTTATGAACGGTGAAAAAAATTACACTCCACCAAAGTCAAAAAGTTATATTATCTTCTCTCATGTCTACATGTAAGGTTTTCGGGGGACGTACGATAATTGTTTTNTAATGTAAGGTTTTCGGGGGACGTACGACAATTGATTATTGCTCGTACTCAGATCAAGAAAAGGACAGTCCGCCAAAAAAAAAAAAAAAAAAAATCGAAGAAAGGACTGGAAGAAGAAAGATCGTCGCATTACAATAATACAATTTGATCGCAGTAGAGAGAGAGAGAGAGAGAGAGAGAGCGCGCGGGTCCTGTCACCTCTCTACTTTCGTCATTTTCGCAACTGCAATCAATGCCGTGCCCAGTATATAAATCGCAAGACTACTCGGCGCACACTCAGATGAGATCCCCCGCCATTATTTTCTCCATCTGTCCCTCGTTTTCTCGGAGANACAGTCCGCCAAAAAAAAAAAAAAAAAAAATCGAAGAAAGGACTGGAAGAAGAAAGATCGTCGGATTACAATAATACAATTTGATCGCAGTAGAGAGAGAGAGCCGCGGGTCCTGTCACCTCTCTACTTTCGTCATTTTCGCAACTGCAATCAATGCCGTGCGCAGTATATAAATCGCATGACTACTCGGCGCACACTCAGATGAGATCCCCCGCCATTATTTTCTCCAACTATCCCTCGTTTTCTAGGGGAAAAAGTACACCCGCTTCTTCTCTTGTTTCTTCATTTTCTTCCTTTGGCAGCCGGAGCGCAGATGTCGGATTTTTCGGCGCGTCACGTTGTTCTCATCGCTGCCGGGGCCAGCCATTCCGTTGCCCTCCTCTGTGAGTGTATAACATTCTTGTCACGGTTGACTTTTAGCTATGGAGTTTTTTCTTTGTTCAATTGTTTAGTTTCGTCATGTTTGCTTCTCGTGCGATTTTGGAGGGTTTGATGATTTGTTGGTTGGGCTGGGAAGCGTATTTGATATTGGGGATTTGGATTTCAAGCTGATTTAGCTTTTCTTGTTTGGAAAATCCGCAATTCGATGGTTTGCTAGCATCGTTCCTGATAAAAAAATTTTGGGGAAGTAATTTCATTTATAATTTTAATTTGTGATGAAGATGTCAAGGATTACTTTATACTGTACGTTCAGTTGTTCCATGCCTTTTTGGTCATGGGCAAGACAGTTGCAGAGCAACTTGCCAATATATAATATATATATATCATATATGAGGTTCGAGATGTTTTTTTTTTCGTCAGCAGAGCAATACAAAATTAGTAAATCACTGCCGACATTGGCACTGTATCTTCAGTGGCTTTATGAAATATCTGACCATTAAGCTTTAGCCTTTAATAACATTAATAGCTCGGGAAGGGAATGTCACGTCCTGTCCTGCCGACTTTCAAATTTTCGACAGGCTCTTAAAAGCTGTTTATCACACCTTAGTTGCACCACTTAATAAAAGAAACTTGGTTTACTTGCTCCAAACAGCCGCTAAAATAGAACCTAAGCTGACGTGTAATGAGTTCAAATATATTATTGTTTGATTTTATGGTTAATGTGGAGTCAAACAGTAGAAGCATTTGTCTCAAGGGCCCAAAATTATATAAATAAATCAGGCTTACCTAGCCACANAATTTTAATTTGTGATGAAGATGTCAAGGATTACTTTATACTGTACGTTCAGTTGTTCCATGCCTTTTTGGTTATGGGCAAGACAGTTGCAGAGCAACTTGCCAATATATAATATATATATCATATATGAGGTTCGAGATGTTTTTTTTCCCTCAGCAGAGCAATACAAAATTAGTAAATCACTGCCGACATTGGCACTGTATCTTCAGTGGCTTTAAGAAATATTTGACCGTTAAGCTTTAGCCTTTAATAGCATTAATAGCTGGGGAAGGGAATGTCACGCCCTGTCCTGCCGACTTTCAAAATTTCGACAGGCTCTTAAAAGCTGTTTATCACACCTTAGTTCCACCACTTAATAAAAGAAACTTGGTTTACTTGCTCCAAACAGCCGCTAAAATAGAACCTACGCTGACGTGTAATAAGTTCAAATGTATTATTGTTTGATTATATGGTTAATGTGGAGTCAAAACAGTAGAAGCATTTGTCTCAAGGGTCCAAAATTATATAAATAAATCAGGCTTACCTTGCCACAAATATGAAGCCTAACATATCTAATCACAAGAGATGAAACTTAACTTGTTGGTTACTCAGTGGTCCTCTAAATCTTTAGTTGTTTCATAAATTGCCTGAAATGTTGATTGTAGTTGGTAAGTCCGCCGATCTACCAATGAAACCAAGTCTGTAAATGAAGCATCCTACACTAACCACAGCTGATTAAGCATGACATCCTGTGTTAAGGCATGGTTTAAAGCTTAGTATGGTAATTACAGCTAGATTATAAGGCCATGCATAAAAAATAACAAAGCACTAGAAGCTTGTGGTTATCATCATGCATAAGACGCATGCACTCGAAGTATAAGAAGCACACAGTCACTATATGATGAATGGCAACATGTTAATGAAGAAAAAAGCAGGTAATAATTTTACCATCTTGAATCTTTTTTGCTATCCCATCATGATTTTTAATTTTAGTCCTCATGGAATGTCAGTCAGGCGTATTGATAGGAGGTTGCCATCTCAAACTTTGGAAATCTCATTGGCACTATCATAAGATTGCTCATCAACCCATTTATGGGATGGCTGATTATCCTATTTATGTTTTCAACACACCATCATCTTACAACATAAAGGGATCATGTATTTGAGCTGTAGATCATCTTATTTTTATGATCTCTATGCCATTAAGCTAGGTTTCATCTACAACCTGGACGCATAGCATGTTCATATGGATATTTAAAAGCCAAATGAAAGCATAGCAGGTAAGAACATAAACTAATCCATCTCAATCATTTTTGTTGACACATCAATCATGTTTTAGGCAACACCTTGGATCTATCTATCTATCCATCTCAATCATTTTTGTTGCCAAATCAATCATGTTTAGGCAACACCTTTGGTCAATCAATCAATCAATCAATCAATCAATCAATCAAGATGTGAAAGGAGATGAATGTGGTGGACGCCTGGAGAACTAGAAAGGGCAACAAATGCTAGTATCGCTGGATTTATCGAAGTTCTGGGTGGTAAAAAAATTCATTAATGGGTGAGTTGAATATGAAAGAAACAAGAATGGTAAGGTGGATGTGTGAAAAATCTTAGAAGGACAGATTAGTAAGTGGTTGGATTTGAGGTATAGTGGGACTATTGTTTATTGAGATAATGCAGCAAAAGTAGCATGCACGTGTACTGCAAAGCATAGAAGATTTCTTTATAAGATAGGTAGATAAATAAATGTTGGAAGGATTAGGAACAAATCGGTTAGACCTAAGATAGCCTGAGTAAAAGTTGTGCAAAAAGATTTGCACGAAATTGGTTCACATTTCATGTATCACCTAACAAGGATGATTAGAGGATGAGGATTTATAAAACCGACTCAAACTAGTTGAAATAAAACTAATGATGATGACATTTTTGGCTGCTATAGCTCATCTTAAGCTACAGCCAAGCAACTCGTTAGGACACGACTTTAGAAATCTACTTGTATTAAAGGAGTTTTTGTTAAATAGCTTCTAAATGAAGAAACTTTAGGAGTCCTTTATAGGCACAATTTTTTTGGTTTAGTATTGTTTAAAGATCATTTGTACAAGTGTTGGAAGGCTAGAACAAGATTACCGATCCAAATCTCAAGAAGTGTATTCCCACTATAACTTATAGAATACTTCAAGTGAAGGACAACACTGTTGAGAAATTTGGAATCTAGATTAAATAACATTTTGATGTTTGCCTTTTTGTCAAGTTCTCTGGAAAGAATTATCATTTTTTATGTGGTATTTGAGAGGTAAATCATCATTAGCACTAAGAAACCTTATTTCCAGTACGCGTTAGACAATCTGCATTTCAGTATTTTATAGTTTAATTGTGATCTTTCCTATCACGGTTACTTTCACTAAGACCATGTTTTGAGATGTTTCTTCTTTCGCGGAACTTACCTCTAGCTGGAGTATAGGTGTCAGGAAAGTTGGAGTTTTTCAAGTTTTTGGCTGGGTTTGTTACGCGCTAGCAATATTTCAAAGGGTCATTTACATACATACAATCCAATTTCTATGTATTTACATATCTAGCACCTAATCTTTACTTTTTACATTTATTCCACCCAAGTCTTTCCTAACACATAAGAAGTACCACTATTTAAACATTTAAAAGATGAAATACAGATTTTCATGCATAGGCAAGGTACTGTGTATGTAATCATTGAAGTGTAGGTGTTTGATATTTACATACATTGGAATTAAGTGATATGTAGTTAAATCTTCCTATTTCAAATGAATGCCGAATGCTGTATGGAGATCCAAAACAAATGAAGCCTTATTATGTATGTTGTCCACTTGCAAAAACCTATGCTGATCTTTTATTTGACCTTGTCACAGCTGATAAAGTTGTTGCTACATGGGGACGAGGCGAAGATGGACAACTTGGCCATGGTGATGCTGAAGATAGTCCTCTTCCAACCCTTCTGAGGACATTGGATAGCTCGGAAATATCATCGATTGTTTGCGGAGCTGATCATACTATAGCATATTCTGAATCTGATTTGCAAGTTTATAGTTGGGGATGGTATTCATCACTAGTATTCATTATTATTTTTCTGTCTTTTATGATATACTCACTTCTTTGACATTTTAGATGAAATACTTTTGGTACGATTGATACCTTGCTATTTCCATTACATGTGCACTTTTTGTCCAAATTAATTTTACACTTCTAAGCAATGTTGAAGACTAGGAATATTTGAATTGCTTGATGTCATATGTTAATAGCTAGTTACATAAATGAACCATGTTTTTTGTTATGAGTTATGGGAAAGTTATGGATTGCATAAACATTAATAATGAAGTGGTAACTGCTCTTGCTTTAGTTTATAATTAAATTGATTTCATGGACCATTGATCTTAAATTTTTCAGTAATTGCTAAAAAGAATTAGGCATGTGTTAGACTGAGGCCTAAGGGCAATTTAGTCTTTTATTAGTTATTATTGCTTGGTATAAATACGACTTATTATGCTTAGGGCTTAGGATGTATGTGATTGTTGTCTTGAATCTTAAGTTTAGGTTTAGGGTTTCAGAAAGATCGTCCACCTCTTGAATTGTAGGTGTTAAGTTTAGGGTTTTGGAGATATGAAATACCTCTTGAATTGTAGGTATTTTTATATATTTGAGCTGTGTTTCTTAGTGTTATTGCAATAAAAGTGCCACTCGATTTGAACTAACGGACGACGGTATTGTGACCTACAAACGACAGTATTGCGATGCATGAGCGACGGGATTGCGACGTACAGACGATTGGATTACTCGATTCGACCTAGCGGGGGGATTGTGACATACAATGACTGAACTATGCGATATAGTTGCGATTCGAGCTTGCAGGAAGCCAACAAACATATAGAAGCCTATCTTTGTGATTGAAAATTTTCTTCGGAGTAATGACAATAAAAAAATAGATGATATGGAGAAGTAATCAGAGAAAGATGTGAGCCAAATTAGATAGAGAATGGAGGAGCATTTCTCATCCATGGAGGGGAGATTCACGACATTGGAAGAAATGATAAAGAAGATCACAAAATTTCACACAAATCCGTCGCCATCTGCAGCAAGATCGAGCTGTAGCATAAGACCAGACTTGAGCGATAACTCTTTGAATGAATAACGAGACATCTAAACAGGCAGAACAAATGTCAATAGGAGGAATGAGACAACAGGCAATTTGTTCAGAGTTGGAGAGATTGATTTGAAGTAATTCAACATGGAACACGGAATCACGGTGGGTGGGAATCTGATTGAGGGCTACATCTAACCATGCTAGTCTTGCTGCGCGGCCTCTTGAGCGGAAGGCGATTTAGGAGCCTATGGGGACGAGCGAACTAAGTATATGAGGTAAGCCGGACTTATTGGTGGGAAATTAATATGGGTTGCGTAAGGGAACCCAACCCCCGCTTCATGTGTGGAATAAGCTTCAATCGAGAAAATGGGGGAGAAGACTCATGCATAAGGAAATGAAGATGCCGATCTTTGAAAGAGAGGATGCCTATGGTTTGGTTTATCGCGTGGAGAGACATTTTGTTAGCGGGCTGGTGCAGGAAGAAAGTTGATAGTGACGACTCTATGTTTAGAAGGCATCTCAAGCAATTTCGTGGAATAAATTTTGGTAGACTAAATCCTTGTTTCTTTAGCAATTCATGAAACATCTTCGACACGGCTTCCTCTTTGAAGGAATACATCACTTTCTGTCGTTCTGCCAAGGATATCCTCTTATTCTCTGGTCGGTATGATCCTCCCTGAGACGATTACTGGCTAGACTGACCATATTGTTGTGTCTATTGTTGGCGGGATTGTCGAGATTGTTTGGCTTTCAAAATTTCCTGGTCGCGCCTCCTTTCCTGTGCCTTTATCAGTTGTGTAGGCTTTGAATTGAACCCAATCTCGAATCCAGAAAGTAGTGGGGCATAAGCATCAACTGACTCTTCCTCATGTAGAATCTCTTTTCCCTTACTCGGCAAAACAGTTGCNTTATGTATGTTGTCCACTTGCAAAAACCTATGCTGATCTTTTATTTGACCTTGTCACAGCTGATAAAGTTGTCGCTACATGGGGACGAGGCGAAGATGGACAACTTGGCCATGGTGATGCTGAAGATAGTCTTCTTCCAACCCTTCTGAGGACATTGGATAGCTCGGAAATATCATCGATTGTTTGCGGAGCTGATCATACTATAGCATATTCTGAATCTGATTTGCAAGTTTATAGTTGGGGATGGTATTCATCACTAGTATTCATTATTATTTTTCTGTCTTTTATGATATACTCACTTCTTTGACATTTTAGATGAAATACATTTGGTACGATTGATACCTTGCTATTTCCATTACATGTGCACTTTTGGTCTAAATTAATTTTACACTTCTAAGCAATGTTGAAGACTAGGAATATTTGAATTGCTTGATGTCATATGTTAATAGCTAGTTACATAAATGAACCATGTTTTTTGTTATGAGTTATGGGAAAGTTATGGATTGCATAAACATTAATAATGAAGTGGTAACTGCTCTTGCTTTAGTTTATAATTACATTGATTTCATGGGCCATTGATCTTAAATTTTTCAGTAATTGCGATAAAGAATTAGGCATGTGTTATACTGAGGCCTAAGGGCAATTTAGTCTTTTATTAGTTATTATTGCTTGGTATAAATACGAATTATTATGCTTAGGGTTTGGTATGCATGTGATTGTTGTCTTGAATCTTAAGTTTAGGTTTAGGGTTTCAGAAAGATCGTCTACCTCTTGAATTGTAGGTGTTAAGTTTAGGGTTTTGGAGATATGGAATACCTCTTGAATTGTAGGCATTTTTATATATTTGAGCTTCGTTTCTTAGTGTTATTGCAATAAAAGTGCCACTCGATTTGAACTAACGGACGACGGCATTGTGACCTACAAACGACAGTATTGCGATGCATGAGCAACGGGATTGCGACGTACAGACGATTGGATTACTCGATTCGACCTAGTGGGGGGATTGTGACATACAATCACTGAACTATGCGATATAGTTACGATTCGAGCTTGCAGGAAGCCAACAAACAGATAGAAGCCTATCTTTGTGATTGAAAATTTTCTTCGGAGTAATGACAATAAAAAATAGATGATATGGAGAAGAAATCAGAGAAAGATGTGAGTCAAATCAGATAGAGAATGGAGGAGCATTTCTCATCCATGGAGGGGAGATTCACGACATTGGAAGAAATGATAAAGAAGTTCACAAAATTTCACACAAATCCGTCGCCATCTGCAACAAGATCGAGCGGTAGCATAAGGCCATACTTGAGCGATAACTCTTTGAATGAATAACGAGACATCTAAACAGGCAGAACAAATGTCAATAGGAGGAATGGGACAACATGCAATTTGTTCAGAGTTGGAGAAGATTGATTTGAAGTAATTCAACATGGAACACGAAATCACAGTGGGTGGGAATCTGGTTGAGGGCTACATCTAACCACGCTAGTCTTGCTGCGCGACCTCTTGAGCGGAAGGCGATTTAGGAGCCTATGGGGACGAGCGAACTAAGTATATGAGGTAAGTTAGACTTATAGGTGGGAAATTAATATGGGTTGCGTAAGGGAATCCAACCCCCGCTTCATGTGTGGAATAAGCTTCAATCGAGAAAATGAGGGAGAAGACTCACGCATAAGGAAATGAAGATGCCGATCTTTGAAAGAGAGGATGCCTATGGTTTGGTTTATCGCTTGGAGAGATATTTTGTTAGCGGGTTGGCGCAGGAAGAAAGTTGATAGCGACAACTCTATGTTTAGAAGGCATCTCAAACAATTTTGTGGAATAAATTTTGGTAGACTAAATCCTTGTTTCTTTAGCAATTCACGGAACATTTTCGACGCAGCTTCCTCTTTGAAGGAATACATCACTTTCTGTCGTTCTACCAAGGATATCCTCTTATTCTCTGGTTGGTATGATCCTCCCTGAGACGATTGCTGGCTAGACTGACCATATTGTTGTGTCTGTTGTTGGCGGGATTGTCAAAGTTGTTTGGCTTTCAAAATTTCCTGGTCGCGCCTCCTTTCCTGTGTTTTTATCAGTTGTGTAGGCTTCGAATTGGACTCAATCTCGAATCCAGAAAGTAGTGGGGCATAAGCATCAACCGACTCTTCCTCATGTAGAATCTCTTTTCCCTTACTCGGCAAAACAGTTGGCACGGTGACAATGTATCCGGTAGTAGGAGTAAAAACATTTTTCGGAGAAATCTCAATGCTCCCAACGACAGACTTTTCAACACTAGTAGGGCTCTTTTCAATCAACACCTTTGAAGGGGAGAATTCTTTGATAGACTTCAAGTTGAACTCTACAATAGGCTCCACGGTCTTATCTGTTTCAAACTTCATCACTGTGACGACATTCTTTCCAAACTTGACTCCAATATCATCGAACCCTTGTCCAAACTTAATAACTGCCAGGTTAGGCAGTTCATCCCTGTTGACAGCGAGCTCCATTCCAGAGGTAAAAGAAAAGATCAACCTTGGCGAAGACATTATCTTTGTCATTTGAAGAATTTTCAAAAGTCAGCGATGTCCCGTGCCTTGTAGTTTCGACAGAAGTACTCAAATTGACGCACTTGTCTTGTGAACTGAGCATATCCTTTATTATTTTAATTTTCAAATTTATTAATTATTTGTGATTAAAGCATTGAAGAGTTGCAATTAACAAATTAAACGAGCGCGAAGGGATGCAAAAACTTGGCTTGATTCACAGAAAAGCAAACCAAACACGAAGGAGACAAGTTCCCCTATTTAATACAAAGAATTAAATAGGGTTTATTTTAGACTGGGTTCGGAAAAGTTTCCTATAAGGGCAAGCCCCCTTTAGTTAATTACATCTTAAATGACCGAAGTCACTTAAGAAAACTTTCGATAAAAATCAGGGAATATTATCTTTTAAAGAGATCAAAAGGATAAGACTTCTCAACGAAATTGGACCGAAGAGTGTCAAATAGGAAAGACTCAAATTCAGAACATTCTTGAGGAATCCAAATGAGGAAGAACTAGGGGATGTCATAGATCCGGAGGCAAACCTCAGTGACTTGCCAGTCTATCCTATGGTTTGACTTCAATTTCGAGGAGAAATTATTCAAGTGTTCATCCTGCCAATTTTATTTAATTAGGGCTTATATTTGCGTGACACGGTCACGCAAGTCGCCTAGAAGATATGAGGGTTTACATCGTATCGGACGACAACCTCGGAACCTAGAACGAGTTAAGGCTTAAATTACATAGTCTGACTTTGCAAAGGCCTAAAAGATAAAGTGAGGGTTTATGTCGCGCTAAATAGACTACCTCAAAATCCTATGGTTTGTTGTTTAATTCTAAGGAAAGATTTTGTTGATGTAGACATATTTTGCTGTTGAAGATGGTCGTGTTGCCCGCCGCATTTGCTCCAAGCTCCTCGTCATTGCAGTGTCTAATTTAGTATTCAAGTTGTTTAAGGTTGAAATAATGCAAAAGGTGAGGTCATCAATTTATCGTGGGTACCACCTAAGAGCTGCTACTGGCATCCTAATCTAGGGGAGAGTATAAAAGAAAAACATGTTAATGTGCAATGAAATCATGCAATGGTAATATGAAAACTTTACATCCGGCGGAATGATATACATTGAAAGATAGAATAAGCAAACTACACTGGGCAGGTGTGTGTGTGTAATGTGTGTAGGAGAAACAAAATAAAAGAATCAAAAAGTCTAAAAAAGTTGAAAAAGAACATTCTGTAATAAATCTGAGACAAAACAAAGTTCGTAGGAAATCCGAATAAATCCATAGAGGTAAACTTGTAGAAAATCCGAAAGAAAGAACTAAAACGAAGAAAACACCAGAATGGACTACAAGTTCAAGAGGACCGTAAGCTTGGTGGCGAGGACTCAGAGCTGTGCTGTAGACCACAACCTTAAGTACTGACTACTAGGCCAATTTTCTACAAAAGTCAACCCTAATCCGACTCGAGTAGCCAAGCGTGGACCTTTGTAAAAGTTTTTATACATTTCAGTCTGAATCTGCATGCAAGTAAAAGTTGTAGGTAAGTAGGTTGTTTTGTAGTGAAGGTGATTTTGTATTCTTCAAATGTATTTATATATATATTTTTATATATATATTTTTAAAATAATTCAATCCACAAGTTGAATATTCTAGTCGAACTAGGACTGCTAGCAACTTTAGATTGACGGCAGTAGAAACCCCAAGGTTGGGCGAATAGTATCTGTAAGAATTCCCTACTCTACCCTCTCTAAGGTCTCTGAATTGGGAGATACTATTCTAAGGGACACGATCCTCTATAATGCAATTTTATCACCGTCTTTAACCTCACACACTCTACTTCCAACCTTGTTTGATGGTCCCACATATTGCAAGAGTGTTATATGTGCGCACCTATGCGCCCTATATAGGCAATTGACGTAAGCCAAGAAGCAAGGAGAAACAAAGGACTAAAGGCAAGGAAGAGAGAGAGGAGGAAATGATACCGCCTAAAACACGACGTAACGGAGGCGGATCATCCCTCAAAACCGACTCACTAAATACGACTCGCTAAATGCGACTCGAAAGCCACAAAACTGACTCACTAAATGCGACTCAACGATCCACGAATCAACCCAAGATGGTATCATTTCCTATAATTTTTATAATTAGATCAACCCAAGAAGGGTGTCCCTTCCAAATCTTGTTTCGAACAGGTCGAAACGGGCTCAAATCAATGCGACGATTGTATACACAGCTCCGCCACCACTTACATATTCACACACTCAAGCCTAGACCTAAAAGTTGCACTCACGTCATCCAAATATTTCATATTGTATCGAAAATGTCACCGTCAGAGCCTCATAACTGCAACTCNTGGAGGTGATTTTATATTTTCACAATATATATATATATATATATATATATATATATATATATATATATTAAAAAATAATTCGATCCACAAGTTGAATATTCTAGTCAAACTAGGACTGATAGCAACTTTAGATTGCCGGCAGTAGAAACATCAAGGCTGGGCAAATAGTATCTATAAAAATCCCCTACTCCACCCTCTCCAGGGCCTCTGAGTTGGGAGATACTATTCTAAGGGACCCGATTCTCTATAATGCAATTTTATCACCGTCTATAACCTCACACACTCCACTTACAGCCTTGCCTGATGACCCCACATATAGCAAGAGTGCTATACGTGCGCACCTATGCGTCCTACATAGGCACGTGACGTAGGCCAAGAAGCAAGGAGAAAAAAAGGACTGAAGGCAATGAAGAGAAAGATGAGGAAATGATACCGCCTAAAACACGACGTAACAGAGACGTTTCATCCCTCAAAACCGACTCACTAAATACGACTCGCTAAATGTGACTTGAAAGCCACCAAACTGAGTCACTAAATGCGACTCAACGATTCACAGATCAACCTAAGAGGGTATCATTTCCTTCAATTTTTATAATTAGATTGACCCAAGAAGGGCATCCCTTCCAAATCTTGTTTCGAACAGGTTGAAATGAGCCCAAATCAATGCGACGATTGTATACACAGTTCCGCAACCACTTACATATTCACACACCCAAACCTAGACCTAAATGTTGCACTCACGTCATACAAATCTTTCATATTGTATCGAAAATGTCACCGTCAGAGCCTCATAACTGCAGCTCAAAAGAAGCCCAAAGAAAGTCAACTAAACTCCCAACTCAATTAAAGCAACCCACACAACCTCAAATTTTACATAGTGTCAACCTCGTCAAAGCTTCAGAAATTCTCATGAATAAAATGATCAATTTCTTATTTCCAAAAAGTAAACTCCCCGAAGTTTCAAAATTCTCACACAAGTATCACATGTAAATCTTTTCCAAAACCCAAGGCGGCACCTCCAAATCCCCATGAATTAAANTCAAAGCTTCAGAAATTCTCATGAATAAAATGATCAATTTCTTATTTCCAAAAAGTAAACTCCCCGAAGTTTCAAAATTCTCACACAAGTATCACATGTAAATCTTTTCCAAAACCCAAGGCGGCACCTCCAAATCCCCATGGATTAAGAACCCAAAAGAAATTTTNGAATTAAAAACCCAAAAAAAATTTCAAGCTCTTATTTTCTTCCAATAAATACCAACACCATTAGTCAAAATTCTCCCAAAGTGTTCGAGCAACAATTTATATAAAGACATATCCAAATGGACTCGAATGACATGTGTGTAAAAATTAAGTTTGGGTGTTAAATATGTAAATATATAAGAATTGCATGGTATGTATGTAAATGCATAAAGGATCAAGCGAAATTTGCACTCATATGTATATTTGTTTAGGTGACAAGTATACAAGAAGCTAAATTCTGCATAACATCCATATATGTAAAAACTCAAGCACAAACATACGAACCATCCAGCCCTTATATATTTAAAAATCTGGAATTCAAACTCCAGTGAAACAGAACTAAGGGAAATTTACATACAAACCATGCAATTCTCAAGTATTTACATATGTAGCACTTACATACATACCACCCAAATATTTTTGATAGTCCAAAAGAAATAACACAATTGCATGCATAGACAAGATAACACATATGTGAGAGCTGAAATTTGGGTGTTAGATGTGTAAATGCTAAAGAATCATGTGGCGTGTAGGCTTTCAACTCCCCTGTATGATTCCCATTCATCAATAGTTCTGCCCCAATTCAAGAATAAATCTGAGTTTTCTCCTCTCAAGTAATTTTGTTGTGCGAGCCAATCTGAGTTTTCTCCTCTTAAGCAATTTTGTTGTGCGAGCCTCCCCAGCATCCCTCACATTTTCAGATAATGTATTTTAATTTGCGCAACTCGCTCATGTGTTCCAATTCACCAATTCTGTAACCATTCTCATTCTTACCATTAAACTCATCTAGTTCTTGAACTGACTTTAATTTCTCAATTCCAGGTACACCATAAAATACAATCGGGGGCAATTCCAAGTGACGGGGATTAGAAAGATTAATATTGCCAGACAACAAATCATCACAGCAAAATCCCCCCAGCCACATTTCTATAGATTATGAACCGCAAATCATAAAGACTGCTTAATGATCTTGGCATTCAAGTGGGATTTACAGCAAGGTTCAAATATCAAAATGTTTCAAATCTTTGATAGCTTCAGACATCTTTTTCTGATATGGGGAATGCATGAACAACAAATAAAAGCTTCTCGATGCCTTTATAATTTCAACAAGCATGTAAAGAATTGAGTGGCGCATACGTAAAGAATTGAGTGGCGCATACGTAAAGAATTGAGTGGCATGTACGAGTTATGTTTCTCAGAAATCCATCTAACAACCATATAATAAGTTCACATAACTGCATTCCCTGCCGCAATTTGAGAGAGAAGCAGCAGCAAAAAAAAATTCAGCACTGCTATCTAACCAATGCTCACTAGCCATCATGGATAACCGAATTGAAAAAGAATAAAAAAAAACATATTTGTCCTAATAGGTGCATAAGCCAGCTATTTGAGCGTGAAGAGCAGCGTCCGAACCACTTAAACAGTTGAGGAAACAAGTATANTATATATATATATATATATATATATATATATATATATATATATATATATAAACGAGTCAAATTCAGTTTTTGTCAAAATTTCGGTTCGCGGTCAATCATGTTAAAAAAAAATATTTAAGCTTTCGACTAATAGCGTCACAAACGATGTGAATTATAGTGATCGAATGTGTCGACTCTCCGAATTGCGAAGTTGTGCGTGCGGAAGTGCAAATTGTGCAAGTGGCAACCCTAGGGCTTAATTATTCTATAGGAACTCCTTTTGAGTTCCCTCATGTTAGTTTCAACCTTCTACGTGCTAGAGATCAAGAACCGCATGCGGAACTTCAAAAGAGTATAGAAGTAGTTTGGATTTTTAAAATGAAGTGAGTTTCATTTCTAAGGATCTAAGATAGTCGAAGGAAGAATCCTAAGGCTAGACCCTAAATCCTAAGAGTAAACTATACCTCACTAAAAATGAGGTCAACAACCACTTAACATCTTTCATCAAACTGAATTTAGGAAAAATAAATTCCCTCACTTCAAATTCTACTAGCCGGCTCTCCACATCACAATACTTTCTCTGTCTCTTCTGGACTTCTCTTAGTCTGTCACGAATCAACTAGATTTTCTTAGTTGTTTCATCAACTAAATCAACACCATTTAATTTTCTTTCACCCGTTTATGCTCGACAAAAAAGTGTCTTGCATTTTCCTCCATAAAGGGCTTTATAAGGAGCCATACAAATATTAGTTTGGAAATTGTTATTGCAGCCAAACACTATCAGAGGTCTGTGCATTTCTCAGTTTCCACCAAAATTAAGAACACAAAGTCAAAGCTAGTCTTCCAATTTTTGGATCGTTCTCTTCGATTGAACGTCTGTTTGGGGATGGAAAAGTTGTATTAAATGTTAGTTGAGTGCCCAAAGCCTTTTGAACCTTCCTCCACAGTCTAGATATGAATCTATCATCTCAATCCAAAATAATAAACTTTGGCACTCATGCAGGAAACCAATCTAGCTTCTCCTTATTCTTCCTCAATTTCTTCTTTTTTCTTCTTCTGTTTCTCACGACTCCTTCATTCTCTCACGACTCTCGCTCTCACAGCCTCTGTTTTTCTTGTTGGGTTCGAATGAGATAAGACGGAAAAATCCTTGTTTTAATGCTCCCGTGAGCTGTGCGGGTCTTGCTTGTCGTTACCAACGAAGTTTTTTTTTGTCTCTGTTAATTAATTAAATTTTTTTTTAATTTTTTATTATTACAATCCTTAGGGTAGACTAAGATGAATTGGAAACTTTTGACCATGGAGTTTCAGGAGGGAGCTAAGTCAATGCTGTTTTGCGGTGGCCCTAATTTGCACAAGACCTTATTATCAGTGAATCCGTCGAAGGCGGCGACTATGCTGGAGTGGCCACTACTTAAGATCTGGAATAGGTTGAGAATATTTTATAGGAGTTTAGGTTACTACTGTAAGTTTGTGAAGGGTTGTAATTCTATTGTGTTAGCCGTTAATAGAGAAAATAAAAAAGAATAATTTTTAGTGAGAGAAAACGGTGACCCAATCTTTTTAGAATTTAAGAAGGCTATGATGAGTGCGTACCGGTATTGGTATAAACATGTTTAAGCCTACTTTTCGTTGTAGAGACAGATGCTTTAGGCTATGGATTAGGCGCAAATCTTATGAAGTGTCAACAACTCATCACTTATTTCAATCAAGTACTGACAATGAGAACCAAAATCAAGTCAGTTAATAAGTGGGAGCCACCCTGACTTGATCCATCAACAATTTTCATTTTTTCATCTAGAGGACAATGTGCCTTTTTGGGAGGTTTGTGATGTTAGATTGACACCTAAGGGCAATTTATTGTTTGGTGTAAATATGTCTTATTATGCTTAGGGTTGGGGATACATGTGATTGTTGTCTTAGCCACACGATTTGATCCATCAACCATATTCATTTTTCCGTCTTTAGGACAATGCGTCTTTTTGGGAGGGTACGCCTAAGGGCGATTTAGTCTTTTGGTAATTATTATTGTTTGGTGTAAATAGGGGGCGTAATATGGTAGGAGTTGGGGATGCATGTGATCATTATTTTGAATGTCTTGAATCTTAGGTTTAGGTTTAGGGTTTGAGAGAGATCGCCTCCCTCTCGAATAGTAGGCTAGGTTTAGGGTTAGAGAGAGATCTCTTACCTCTCGAATTGTATGTGCTTAGCTTTATGTATATGAGTTGTATTGTTTGGTATTATTGAAATAAAATATTTGACTGCCCTAATTTTGTGAAAAATCTGAAAGTTCCTACCAGCATGCAGTTAAGATGACCGGTGGAAAAATATGAAAAAGTTACATTTGAATAAATTTGCATGTTTTTTTACTTGTAATATTATTCAATTGATTCTAACTGCTGGTTATCTACCCTGCATGCATATCTTTCTTTGCACTAAAAAAATTTTACTTTTTTTTAATGTTCCTTTCAAGAATGAAAGGATTTAGAGCTAATGACTCCCATGCATGCAAAACATATCAAAGAGATAAAGGCCATTCATGATGATGAATGCGATTTTAGAAGTTAAGATTTAGTTAATATGAAATAAATTGATCAAAATATGAAACAGCTTTTTTGATTTGACATGGTATGACTTGATGATGAATGCGATTTTAGAAGTTAAGATTTAGTTAATATGAAATAAATTGATCAAAATATGAAACAGCTTTTTTGATTTGACATGGTATGACTTGATTTCTGGTGGAATGTTAAAGCTAGCCGAGCTTTTTTTACTTTTTGACACTGAAGCTTGCAGATTTTTTTAACTATTCGTGNTATATATATATATATATATATATAATCTCATGCAATTTATTCGTGCGCAGTGTCTTAGCAAAATGGGTGTCCTCCTTAGATAATTTGGACATTCCGGACACACCGGCGCTATCTGTTTCGTCATCCGGGGTCGTCTGAGCAACCTCATCGACAAACGGGTCAAAAAATGCGTCAAAATTCAAATTCCATAAAATTTTGACCTGCGATCGATCGTCTCAAAAATTCATTTAAGTTTTAGACGAATAACGGTACAAACGATGTGAATTGTAGTGATCGGACGTGTCGCTTCTCCGAATTGCGAAGTTTGTGAGCGCGGGAGTGCAAATTGTGCAAAAGACCACCCTAAGGCTTAAAGGTCTTATAGGGACTCCCTTTTGAGTTCCCTCATGTTAGTTTCAACCTCCTACGTGCTAGAGGTCAAGAACCGCATGCGGAACTTCAAAAGAGTATAGAAGCAGTTTGAATTTCTAAAATGAGGTGGGTTCCATTTCTAAGGGTCTAAGATAGTCGAAGGAAGAATCCTAAGGCTAGACCCTAAATCCTAAGAGGAAACTAAACCTCACTAAAAATGAGGTCAACACGGACTTAAAACAAATTATGTTGACTCCAACATAAGTGATTAAAATTCTATCAATCAATCTTAGGTGTCACCCTTACACATGGTCGTACCAACATTTTGTGGTATGAGCCCCCTAAGAGCCCCCTCAATCTATAAAGGCCAAAGAGATTATTTGTTCAATATAAGTCGAACTTAGTATAAATAGAGTCAAAGCAAGGATGGTCACCTTTAGGTGTGAGTGTGCCAACGACTTGGGGTAAAAACCCTAAGTCCACCTGATCTATGAAGACCAGAAAACTTGACAGTTTTAGTTCGGCAAAATCCAAACTAAAATCATTAACAAATGTCTCGTATTCACTGTTTTACAAACTGGTTCATTCATTGACTACATGTCTCAAAAAATCCAAAATGGACACAACTGAGTTGTAGTGCCACAATACTAATGGATGGCACCCTCGAATGGCAATGGTGTGTCGTGGCTTTCACAGCAAGATAGCAGTGTTGGGCCAAAATAGGCCAAGGGAGAGCACTGCAATGATAGAAATGACACCATAGTCGTAGCCTTAGATAACACAACTTGTTTAGGACTGTGACAATGAGATCAGCGTCACTGCCTCCACCTGGCACCGTGGTAAGAATACATACCTTGGTACCTCACAAGCTGAGATAGGTGGAAACAACACATTATATATGCAATTAGAATTACCACCCAAGGGTGAACCAGTGTTTAGGCGCCCATACACGATGTTTGGCCATTGATTTAAAAAAAGGGATGGCACCGTGGTACACAAGGATGGCACTGTGATGCAAGGCTAAAATTAAGGCCCTAAAACTTGAGAAAATGCAAGAAAAAGGGGGCAAGGTAGGGAAACAAGGAATTTAATATAAGTTTCCTCTAACAACATCCTACCCTAGATCCTCTAAAAATAGCATAAGGCTCTAAAAAGAGAAAAAAGAAATAAGCTTTGGGGGTTTCTCACCTACGTGGAGATTGAAGTCACAAAAATGTACTAGGTGCTCTGACTTCTTCTACAAGTCCTACCGTCCACATCCGTAAATGCTCCAGTTGATCCAATGATTTAGGATCAAAAGGAGGAAAGGGGAAAAGATCCTTACTTAAGCACCCGATGGGCTAGCAACTCAAGGGTAATTTAAAAAGTAAAAAAGGCTACACCTAGGGTAGCCAAAGGATGCCTCTTTTATTGAGAAAAAATTTTTTCCAGTGTCTTGGCACTAAGCATGCCACTTAGGCACCAATGATGTGGCACATGCCAAGTCATACAACCCAATAAAATTAGAATCCTAGGGGAACTGGCATTGGTCAATTTTGTGACATCACTGTAAAAATGGACATTGTGGCACTGCTCTCGTAATGATCGACATTTAATTGGAAGCAGCAATAAGGACCTGGATTGACATGGAGACCTGGATTGACATGGAGACCTGGATTGACATGTACTGTAATACAAGCATAGGTTCCTAGATGCTGCTGACATGGCAGGGGCCACATCGATCAAAAATTGATAATTGTCCAATCAGGAGTCATTCTCAAAATTGGACAAGTTGAGTTGTGGTGCACTGACACTTATCTGTTGACACGAGTCTAGACATTGGTGCTTAGGAGCTACAATGATACCCAAAATTTAATAATCACGTGTGATAACATAGATAGTTGGTTCATTTTGACCAATTAGGTATGGTGCATCACACATTCTCATGCAAAATAAATAGCAAACACGAAATATGTAGTCTCATATAGACAAAAAAAGAGTCCATGCATAGTGCATCATAATATATGTCCAGATAAGAATATTCACGTGTTGAGGATATAAATATAACATAACATGCTCATATGGGCTTACAGTACATAAAAAAAACCAGAATAATAAAGAGAACATGACAATATTTCAGGAGTGAAAAAGGAGGTCTAGATATCTACATCCTCATCATCATGTCCTTCATCGACATCATCGCCGGTCATCTCACTAGGCGCCTAAAAAAAAAAGAATAGTAGGGAGGCGATGCATAAACAACTTGGGTTCCACCAAGAAACTGTCAGAATGTTTGAACTTGCAGACAAACTAGTTTTGAAACTAGTGCTCTATGTGTGTCAGTTTGCGACCAAGTGTGTTAGTCCTCTGGATAAAGATGTAATGTCTCCTCAGGGTCTTGCATTTGCTCATAGATGGAGCAGGGATAATGAGGGGTTTCAGCTACTGTAGGGATGTCCAGACGAAGTACATCAGACCCTCTATAGAAATAGATGCTAGCCTTCATAATGATTGCATGGGGCTCACTTGCTCTTTCCTTTAGTGGACCTCATCCCCAACTCTAATACAAAGGGCATGCATGAAGGAGGGGAGGTCGAGCTAACTGTAGCAATACATCAAGCCATATAAGCAATCGACTCATGTATAATGTGGTTTGCATCAATCGGCAGATCTATCTATATTGCATAATTGAGTGTTGTGCGCTACCTCATTACTTTGCTTAGGTGAGAGCTTGGTAAAAACCTAGCTAAAACGAAGGAGTGTCGGGCTTTTGACTCCCAGTCGAGGACATTTTTAGAAAGTTCAAGATCCAATCATGCACCTCAAATAGGTGTCCTTGGGTCAAGTAACAAAACACCTAACTATAGTCAAGGCTCTATTGTAGAAATTCAGTATACTAATCAATGATGTATCTGCTCAAACTATATACATTGTTGATCATGTTCTGATCGAAGACCACCAAACGTCCCCTGACAAATGCTCTACCATCCATGAGTTCTCTGGTATTAGATGAACTTACAGACAATCAAGATGACTGCAGGGCCTAGATCGTGCATAAAATTCTCCCAGCCCCACCACCATAGTGTCTGCCACACTACCTTCAGGCTCAAATAAACCACATTCGGAGATAAAATTTTGGCCAAGAATGAATCCAAATACCTTTCGGTTGTTGATTGGCTATTGAACTGGGTCATATCAAATTCCCCATCATTGGGCCTCGATGATGCAGCTCTCTGACATCTGTAGGATGTCATTTTGTGAACTTTGACTGGGAAATAATGAAAGGAAGGGGGAAAACCACATATATTTGACTGGGAAAAGTTCCAAACATGAAAGATGTCAGAGGCATTACGATGTTGGGAGATGGAAGCATAGCATCGAGCCCCTGTGGGCCCACCATACCATCAATTTATATTTTTTATTATATGATTTCAATAAATTTATTAAAAGGGTGTTGCAGTACTAAGCATAACACCATGGTGCTAAGGATACTATCGTAGCACTATCCATTGACTGGATCAATGTCCTTAAAGTCACTAGGTTCTCCTCAGGATCTGTGGCTTCCCCTAGTTTCTCTTCATTTGGATTCCTTAACAATGTTCCAGAANTTCTGGTTCAGTCTATTTGGGTGATGATAGATGTTGTAATATTGCTGGTATTGGTGAAGTCAGAATTAAGATGTATGATGATTCTGTCAGAATATTATGTGATGTAAGACATATTCCAGATTTGAAGAAGAATTAATTTATTTGAACATTTTGCACAGAAATAGTTTTATTCTTAAGGCAAATGAGAATAAAGAAACCATCAGAATTGTTAAAGATGCATTGATTGTGATGAAAAGAAAGATTACTGCTTGTAATATCTATAAAATGTTGGGGTGACCAGTTGTAGGTGGAATTCACTCTGTTGAATCATATGATGATAATACAAAATTATGAATTACTGGGCTAGTAAATGAACTGAGTGTTGAGAAAGGTGGAGTTTAGTTGCATTGTGACAGTTAGAGTGTCATTTATCTGGCTAAAAATCAAGTTCTCACTGATGAAAATGCAGCTGATATGTTGATCAAGCCAATTACTATCAACAAGTTCTTGCATTGTTTGAACTTGTTGAATGTTTGCAGTTGCTAGACAGCATGGTAGCCCAACCCACTTTGGTTTATGAGAAACTCCAAGATATCTTTCTCCTAAAGGGCTGAATATTCGCCAAGGTAGAGCTTTGTTAGATATGATTCATATATCAAAACTTGGTAGAAGAGATGTGTCTCTTGGAATGAAGATGTGTCTTTTGAAGTGAAGAGATGTGTCTCTTTAAATGAAGAGGCGTGTCTCTTTAAGTGAAGAGATGCGTCTCTTGGAATGATGAGATGTCTCTTGGAGTGAAGAGGTATGTCTCTTGAAGAGAAGAAGTGTGTCTCATGGAATGAAGATGTGTGTCTCTTGAAGTGATGAGATGTGTTTTTTGGAATGAAGAGATGTGTCTCTTGGAATGAATATGTGTGTCTCTTGGATTTAAGTGGGTTGGGAGAACGGGGGTATTTTAGTAATTTTATCTGTGGGGTATGTTCCGAACTTTACTTTTGGAATAGTTAAATCGCCGCTCTGCTCTCGAGGACGTAAGCTCATTGCCGAACTTCGTTAAGTCTCTGTATTTTCTTCTGGATTTGTGTCGATTCTTGATTTTCTTTGCCCTGAATTTCTCAACATAAATGAAAATAGTTCGCTGGAAGCAGGGATCAATGTGACTGACGACATGTGAAGGCGTTGAGGAGTTCGTGATGGAGGGATAGGTAATAACATAGAAGCTTCTTGTAAAGGACAATTTTTGTTTTCTTTGTTCGAGCATGATTCGAACCATAGGTCTGAAACAGGGCTTGAATCAGGTTTGAACCTGGGTTAGTTTGAACTGATTCTAATTCAAATCACTTTTGAATGACATGGAGGTTATCCCACATTAGGAATATTTTGGTCCAACAAGCCGTTTCGAGCATATTGACGTAAATAAAAACATAGGCATTTTTTGGTCCAAATAGATGCATTCCGAGTCCTGGAAAGTCAAATTTTCCATTTTAACTTGTTATTACATTCTCAATTTCTTTTTAATTTATCTCAAATTCTGTATTAATATTTTACGAATGTAGCCCAAAGTGTCACTATCTGTTGGTTGCACTTTGTGTTTGAAGTTAAATGTTGTTAACTTCATAATGTATTGCCCCCTTTTATTGAATTTTGGGTTTAATTTCTTCATATTGTTTCCTTAAAGTTGGGGGAGGAACCAAAACGGGCAGCTTGGCCTTGGCTCTAATGAAGACTCTCTTGTACCACAAAAAGTTCAAACTTTTCAGGTATCGTGAAGTACTTTCATATCCTGAAATATTTCAAATTCGTATTTAATCATTGGGCATGAAAAGTTATTGTTATGCTAATTTTCTTATAGGACGGATAAACTGATCTTCTGTTGAGATCAATTATATCCTAAACAATATTTTAACCCTCTGATATGCTAATAATATATCTTATCTTTTTAGCATGGAACTTTTCATTCTATCATCGAGTACATTTTTTATAGAAACTTTTTGCATAAAACTTTCAGTTACCTGTTTATTCTCAATTTATACAACAAACTATTTGTTTTTTTTATTTGAATTTTGACTAGATGCTTAATAGCATTTTGTTTGTTTGCCNAATTCCGGCGGCCGACAGCTTCTTACGGGCGACCCCCAAACGTAACTCCCCCCTTTTTAAACGCCGACAGGTAAGTGTCAAAAACTAAACAACTACTGAAGGAAAAGTAGCGATTAAAAAAGCAAAATGATACTATTCAACAAGATGGGTAAACGACAAAACATTGATCAAAACAATAGACCTGTAGAAGTCATGTTACAATGGATCGATCTATGATTGGATCTAGCTCACGTCAATCGATAGACTAATCTAATGATATTCGAAAAAATATATAGTGACTTAGCAAAGTGAGTATCAAAAAACCAAACACCAACTTAAAGAAAAGTAGCAATCTTCAAAAAATAAAATTTTACTGAGCATATGGACAGTGGTAAGCGTGAGGCTTCTATCGACTGGTCCAAACTAATACTAGGCCAAGGCTATCAGACCTATTGAGAAAGTGTATTATTTTCTCTTTGAGCCTAAATAAACTCCACCAAATAAAAGTATTTATTGGGTTTCAAATCTTCGAGTTCGCTGAGGAGACCATCAATTGAGATTCAAATTTCAAGCCCTATTGGGGAAAAACTACTAGTGAGACTTTGATTTTCAATCTACTGGTCTGTTGTTTTTTATCAATGTTTTTTCATCTACCCATCTAGTTGATTAGCATCTAGCTCACGTCAATCGATAGACTAATGTAATGATATTTGAAGAGATATGATGTGAATTACCTAAGTGAGTGTCAAAAAACCAAACACCAATTGTTAAATAAGTAGCAAACTTCAAAAAATAAAGTTTTACGAATATTATGGACTGAGTTAAGTGTCAGGCTTCCGGTCCAAATATTATTAGGCCAAGGCTATCAAACCTATTGAGGAAGTGTATTATTTGCGCTATGAGCCTAAACAATTCCACCGAATAAAAGTATTTATTGGGTTTCAAATATTGGAGTTCACTGGGATAACATCATTTGGGGTTGAAATTTCAGACCCTATTGGGAAAAAGTTACTAGCAAGACTTGGATTTTCAACTATCTTGTTGGAGATTAGTCAGAAACTTGAGTTTTTATAACCTAGACCTAGCCTATAAAGGCTAAATAAAAAAATAATGGCATGGGCTCAAGTCTCTACCATGTATCACTCAACGACAAGTAAATAACTTATGTTGGGGTAGCAAGGCCTATAAACACAATTGACACAAAGGCAATTCTTGAGATACTTTCCTAAAAAGCAGAACTTTTAAGGTAAGCTCGCACTATGGCTCTGTGAGGCAAAGCCTTGACGCGCGAGTAATGGCGCTAGGTAAATTGACAATTTGATACAAAAACATTTAAACACAAAATGTCAATTTTTTTCATTAAAAGCATAAAAAAAATATAGCCCAATAAGCTTACATGATAAACTATCTTGCAAACAAAGGAAAGAAGTGCCAAAAATAAATGGTATCAATCCTTCTATATGTGGCTATTCACCATCCCTATTGCTATCACCCTCATCTTCACCATCCTCTTCCTCTATATATATCTCAAACAATGGAGGTTTGAGGGTTCCTTAACGTCACGTGAAGGCATGAGTTTACCACCTGAAGTGGCGAGCTAACTACTGCCCACATGGACTATCATTCACGTAATAGATTTCAAGCATCGATTCCTTGTTGTAAAAAAGTTTCAGACGTTATGGAACTCTAGGGAAATAGGATGATCTGACTCCTGAACTGAAGGCTAGGTGCAGGCTATTAATTCTAATCACCCTCTTGATGATCGTGTCACCCTTATGCTATGGAGAATTGGTAGGAAGTCGGCTCTTATGCACCCCTTAAAGCATCATCTTCTTTGAAATGTGGCAGGTTGGTCGTATTGAACAGTGGCATCATCACTCTAGCTCACTCTCTCGGTATTTCCATGTAAACTGAGTATGGAACTTAAAAGGAGAAAAAAGTTTCCAGGTCTTCATGCTAAATGCCTATAAATAAAAAATTTGGCACCATAATGCCAAATGTTAGGGTTAGTGAAGAAAAGATGTTGCTTGTGCATTCTAAAGCTAGTGGCAGGCAAAGGAGGTACATAATATGCAGCATCCTCATAAATTTTGATCTCATAAACTGAGAATAATTAGCAAATTCCAATGAAACAAAACTCTTTGCCTCCAATTGAGTAATTCATACACTGATGAAGGATCGAATGAATCATCCCATAAGCATGAATCCATCGATGGCCTAACAACGTTCTAAACGATAGGTTGATTTCGATCACATGGAACTTCACATTCAGCTACAACTCCCCAAATTGAAGAGAGAATAATAGTGTCAAGTGGGGCTTGACTCTTCTCATTGAAGCCATGTAGCATGAGACGGTCAAAGCCTAAACACCTAAGGCTAAGAGAAAGAAAGGTAAGAGTGTGGTAAACTGCTATACAGTTCAAAGGATTTTCATACACTAGGGTCATTATATATAGTTTGTGGTTATGCTCAGTCGTACCTAACAAAGTGTCACTATCAGAGAAAGAAATGTCAATCAGCTCATGGGCAGAGCCCAACTCAACTTCTCCTCGATGAAGTAAGCTTAAAAATCTTCATGCTCTTAAAAGAGCCTTCACTAAGGTTTCTCGAAACTCAGGTTATAACATCAGTGCATCATAAACACTCAACAATAACAGTGGGTCTTCTAACTCTTAGACAAAAGTAGCCAACCACTTCTCAGTTTGACTTGTTAAATGTCCTCGAAAGGAGATTCAAAGGGAACATCCTTATCACTAAAATCCATAGTTGGTTCATCAGACCTTGGTTCAGGAAAAGATAAACAACCCTTACTTTTGCAAGTCCTCCACATCATCATACACCTAAAAAATTTTGCCTAAACAAGGCATAGGAGGGATATCCTCCTCACAATTTGAATTATCATACTCATCAACAATGTGAAAGAAACATAACCAGAAACCTGCTCTTTTATTACATCAAAATCAATACATGATACATAATAATCAATAGGACATCAGCCGAAACTCACTTATACCATGGTTCAAGACAAGATAAGCGGCCCTTGCTTCTGCAAGTATCCTCCACATCATCATACACCTGAAAAATTTTGCCTAAACCAGGCATAAAAGGGATATCCTCCTCACAATCTGAATTATTATACTCATCCTCGATGTGATACATAACCAGAAATCTGTTTATTTATTACATCAAAATCAATACATATACATAATAATCATTAGGAGCATCAGTTCTTAGCAAAGACTCACTTACACCACTAGTAGTATGTCGCTTAATATAAACCCAAATGTTACATCAGTAACAATGACATGAGTCTTAATTAAAATGTTTCAAATGAGCTTGATTGATGCCTGAACCATGGACTCCTCCAGGAACTGCCTGGGATCTCTATGTCATTGGCCTTTTACTTTCTCTAATTAATTCTTAAAAGGGTAACACTCCACCAGAACGTGTCCCAATTGACTGGCATTGAGCTCCCCTACATGTTGGGCACTATTGAGAGAATTTCTCAAAGGTACTAATAGAGTGCAACTTGAGCAAAGTAGCAGTCGAGCCTCTTAAGTTGCTAATTTGGAAAAACACTGCATGTTGCTTCTCTAAAGGAGGCCCGCACATCACGCTCAAGTTTTTCGAGAAAGTAATAAATAATATAAGAGATTCTCTGGACTCTACTGGCCATCATCAGACGCTCATGATAGCCTAGTAGTGTGGAACGGAAAAGCATCTCATGAAGGCATCTTTGAGCTTAATGAATGCATTAAAAGAACCATTCAGAATCTTGGTGTACCATTCAAAGACAAAACTAGTCAAATTGGTGACAAAAAAATCACAAAAGTAAGCATCATTGTTGTTAATATTGCAACAAAGTGCCTGAAATTAGGCTATATTATGCCTAGTATTCTTCTCTTGTTGGAACTGACCAAACAGCAGGAGAGTAAAACCCTAGGGGAAAAACCCATACTCTTCAAAACATGGACTTCGTTGCCAAACAGTAGCACTGTTCTGTTGGACTGCTACTGCTATCTTAATATTTTGGTTACCGAGAGATTATAATTGGTTGTTAGGCACATCAACAAAAGGTGGTGGCGGAATACTCGCCAAAATGACATCGGGTGCGTACGCAGATAGGACATCAAACATTGCAAGGTGCATCACTACTAAGATAGCCGATAAGGCCACACGTGAGCTCATGCTATAGCGTCATGATCTAAGAAAAGATCATAGTCATGTTAACCATCATTTGGGCCATCTGATTTGAAGTGGCATTAAAAATATGTCTCTCCCGCCTCCAACATGCTTCAACATGATGAGCTCTTAAGGCTCTAAAGAACGAGGGAGATCAACCTGATCGAATTCATGAGAGGAATCATCAGGAAGGATCCTCCCTCTGGTAATGACCATGACATGGCCTAACAAAAGGACTCCATCAGAAGGGCCTCTTGCTTGGCAAATTTTTTGCTAAGAAAGTCATCCTCAATCAGGTTATCTAAACAACCTTCCGGTAAACAAACAAGGTCAATAAAAGAATCATCTTCAAGGGTCTATCTTGTTTTCATCATTAAGGGTTGCTTGAGATGATGTGGGGATGATAACATCACCAAAAATAACTTCAATCGTTATGTCAGGATAGGAATTGGAGTAGAATCATGCACCATCGCCATGCTATCCTCAATAAAAATTGGGGGAGGGGTGGGAGAACATATGTGGAAGCTAGCTCAACTATGGAGCTTAATTCAGTTGACTCCTTCTGAAGCCACTCTCTCTATTTAGACAAGGTGGTAGTAGGACTTCTTTTCATAATGATAGGAGAACCTATGAGGATAACCCCCAGGTCTCCAACCTCTAGTGCGTGAAGTACAACCATACATAGAAGTAGGAATAGAATAATGAAAAACCTTATTTCTCTTATTCTCGAATAACACACGAGGTGTAGCCTTGGTTACAAGTACGATAGAGGAATAAGTGAAAATACATGTGCTAGCATCAAAAGCCATATAAGATTCATTAGCTACAGAAACCACATGGATGTTGGATGCTAACTGTGCAGGTCGCTAAGCAACCCTGTGAGTTATTCCACCTTCATGGCTCTCCTCTTTGTTGTAGTGACAGGATGGGGATGATAGAGAATTTCTTGCATCATCTGCTCAGAGGATTAAGTGATATAGGAAAGGAACTCTCGACCGTTGACTGCATCCTTCCATCTCAAGGAGTACACAACATTCTTGATCTTCCTTATAAGAAAGTGAGTAGAGTCATCTAATGGGCAAACCTAAGCCAAGAAAGAACCTAGGTTATGAGTAATAACTGGCGGGCTTCAAGGAAACTAGGTTGTCAATAGGGATTATGAGACTAGGAGAATATGGACCAAAAATTAAAGCCATGGTCCTTGGAGAACCTAAACAATTACCTGAAAGTACAATCTTAAGGGAAGCCACACCATGAATGGGAGCTGCCAAACTGACCTCATGGCTATCTTATGAGGAATATAATCATAACAGTCAGTCAAAAACTGGAACCTATTCTAGTTCACAGACATTGTGACTATTATCTGAGCTCACTTAAAATAGACTCCTAAGAAGGTTTCTTTTGAACTCCCAATTACACGTTCTGCTTCCTCCTAGCCTTTCTACTCAGCCTGAGAGCAGGAAGAGCATTTGAAGGTGCATGAATTGTAGTAGGTTGAGGTGACCTCAGATGTCAACAAAATAGGAATATGCGTGATGCCTTGAGGGCAATAGTCAAGTTCCCATGATTCTATCGCCTCAGAGCCAATACTATTTTTAGTTTGCTTAGCTAAGAATAACCAAAGGATTTCTTATTAGCAATTATAGGTTAACTCATCTAAAAATACCTCACAGACTAATAGGTTTGTGTATTTGATTAAAGGTTTACTTTAAGTTTGAATGATTTACAGAACCATTTTTTTGCATTTAAGCATATCCCTTGAATGGCATTTTTTGCTCTGTTAGGTTTTGGCAGAGAAGTTACTATTTTATTCGCGCAAGTAGATTTTGAAAATGGAACCCGCTTCCTTTGCTGATGTTTTTACTAATTGTTGCCTCCACAAAGTTTTGATAGCAAAACACTCATTTTATCGCAAGATTTCCATGAGAGCTTGGTTGGTGGAGGAGATGTTACTTATACACGCAAAGGCTAGTAGGAAGAATTGGAAACCAATGATGATTATTTTGGAAGAGAATTAATAGTTGGTAGAGCCACTAAAGTTTACTTTGATTGGTAAATTTCAAATGTAGCATCCTAAAATGGAAATGATTAGAAGATACTTTAATGGGTTGAAATTGCTAGAAAGTTAGAAAAGTAGGCTTTTTGATGGGCGACACAACATGATTCAAGTAGGACAAGAGGAAGACTCTGCAACAATCTTTTCCGAGAAGTTATTCTACATTTAAAAATCAACTAAGAAAGTGCTTGAGTGGTCTCCTGATTTTGATCCAAAATCAGAATTGCCTAGTGTTCCTATTTGGTTTAAATTCCCAAGCTTAAAACTTCATCTATACAACACACAAATCCTCTTTTCAATTGGTTCAATTTTTGGTAGACCTATGATATTAGATTATCCCACATAATCTTAGTAGACCTTCTGCTACTCCAATTTTAGTGGAGAGAGACATTAAACAATCGGTCCTTGATGAAATTTGGATTAGAACAACCCATAATGAGTATTGGCAACGGGTAGTGGTTGAACAAAACCCTTACTACTGTGGAAGTTGCAGAATGTTCGAACATCCCATTGAAAATTGCTATAGAGTTCACTCTAAATTGGGTAAATCTAATCAAAATATAAGAAATGAATGTTTTATTTAGAAATTTAGGACTTACATCTCATGATATAAGATCGTGAGAAAACCTAGGAAAGTAAGGATTTACGTCGTGCTAAAAAAATGTCCTCAGAATCCTAAAACTAAAGACGATGTTCACCGAAAAAAAGTAAAACATCAAAAACCTAGTCTTAAGAAAGAGACACACGAGCAAACAAGCGGAATGGACTTACAACCCTGCCTGGAAAGGGCTATCATCTAAACTACCAAAACACAGTTTGAAATCATGAAGGTCGATCTCAATTACTGAAAGACAATGAAGGTTGGTGTTTATTAGGAATTGTAGGTCTTACAACTTGATCATAATGATCAAGTGTATGATATACCAAATGTCATAATACTAATGAGAGTTTATTTTTAAAATTTAAATTAAATATTTTTAAAGTTTGTCGCACTCAAATGTTTTTTATTATTTTAGGTTAACTCTTAGTGTCAAGTGATCAACACAAGCCGTGAATAGGAATGCACGTCCTTGATGATAGATGCGCGGAAAATTGTTTACAAGGCCAATCGGTATACAAAGACAATACACACTCTATAAGGCAGTGGTTCTGACGGGTCAGAACACACATTTTCATGCAATGAGTGAGAGTTTGATGATAAGGAATATAACCGATATGCAACAAGGATGTATATAGTGATCTTCTCGTGACTATTCCTAAATGATAAAAAGGTTCTCACTCTATTTTATTTAATTATCACTTTTGTTATTTTAGAATGCATGATAGATTAAGATGTGAATGCAATGCATTTATAAAATTTTTATTTAGAATTGTGAGATTCATTTTATTTAAAAAAATTATGTCTCAATTGTTTAGCTGAGTATAAAATATAGTCTACCATAAATCCAAGCAAAAAACACAAAAACAATTCCCTGAATTTTTGGTCAGACCTATCGAACACAACAAAACAACAACAAAGCAAAGACACGGCGAAAGGTACCATCCTTAGACATACGTCAGACTCATCAATCTAAAATTGACAACTAAAATCATTGTCGTTTAAATGGGGTTCATCCTTCGCATTTTGTTCATTCTTTTGTGGATTGTTCGGATGTCAATAGTTGACTGACTATGACAAACACCCGAGCTCTATAAAAGAAAAAAACCCAACAAGAAAAGAAAAACATATGAAAACTATAGCAATCTAGCTCAACTAAGCCTTATATTACTACTTCTCTGCCAAAAAAAAAAGTAGCACACCTAAGTTCACCTACAGTAGCCTAAAAACATGCAAAGCAAACTAGTGCAACCAAAACTAGTAGGTATACGAAAGCACTAAAATTATTATCTACTCATCCTAAACATTCATTCTACCGAAAGCAATCCATCCTAACCAGACATTTCTAAGGAGCAAAACACGCAACAAACCTATATACTCATATGACGTCTATAGATGAGTGTTTTATGGCATCTAGAGTAAGTGAGTGTGAAAAGGTTGAAACGGGTCAAAAATGCCTTATGGTTCAAATTATGTAAATTTTGATGTTAGTTTCAAATTAGATTTGACAAGTTTTAATTTTACAATATTTATTTTGATGGAAAACATTGCAAAGGGTTGTGATATGCATACCACCCAATTCTAAGTTTTTGTATATGTGATCACTAATCTTCCAAAGTTTACATTCATACCAATCAACTTTTGATGACAATATATTTCTTAATGTTTTAAATTAAAAAAGTTTTGAATATAAAGTAAAGTATTAGAAATATTGATGTTTAAAGATTTGAAAATAATTAGACTTGCATAATTGAATTTAGGTGCAAAGCAAGTAAAAAAATTTGAAATTTTATAGTTAGGTTAAATTGTTAGACATGTAAAAACAATGCTAACTTAGGATATCGGAAATTATGCACATGATTTTAAGTGTTAAACAAATAATACATAGATAATTTCAAAATCTTACATAAAACATATTAAGATTTAAGTGTTATGCAAGTGTATACATGAGAAAATCAAGAAACCATGCACATATACAATTCAATTTATGTTTTATCTATGCAAATGTATCAAAAAGCTGAATAAATCAGCACATGTACATTGGACTTAAATGTATGCAAGTGTAAATAGATCAAAAATCTGAACATAAACTGCACATGTATACTGGATTTAAGTGTTATCTATGTAAATATATCAGAATTTGGGAGAATTAGTAAACCTATATTTAGAATTTAGGTACTGTAAATATAAATACTTAAAAAATATGAACATATATTTACAATTTATATATTAGTGGCTACTTAAAGATTTGAAATAAAAAAACAGCAAATATACAATTGGAATTTAGTTATTAGACATGCAAATACTTAGGGATTTGAATTTTCTACAATCAGTTTAAAGCATAGATGTTGTACATGTAAATATATGGAGTTCCATATACATCATCAAAGTTACATCTAGAATTTAAATTTTAATAAGGTAAACACTTTGTATTATAGTAAATCTGTAAGTTTATATTGAAGATTAAATATTAAGTGCAAAAATACAGTAGTTAATAAACAAGATCGGCAAGCTTATGTTTAAATTTAAGTGAAGTATGTAAATAAATTAAAGCTAAACAATATTTACATATATGCTTTAATAGAATGACATATTATACATCTAAATATACAAGTATTAGACCATTTGCAAGGACATATTTTATAGAATGAAATGTTATATGTGTAAATACACCAGAATTACAAAAATCAGAAATTATTCAGCAAATTTCAATGCTATACATCAAAACATACCATAATTTAAAGATATATAGCTTCCCATTTATATTCAAGCGTTAGATATGTAAACACTTAAGGAAATAAAAGTGCTAGGCATGTAAATACTCTGGAATTAAGAGATCTGTAGCTTCACTTTTTATATTCAGGTGTTAATATATATGTAAACGCTTAAGGAATTGAAAATTATGTAGCTTGCTTTTAGAATTTGGATGTTATATATGAATATTAAAATTTCAACAGCAAGTATATATTAGAAATTATATGCATCACATAAAAATATGTAATAATCTAACAACACACATATGTCTTAAAGTTAAGTATTATACATTTAAAAAAATATAAGCATTGAACGGTTTGTATGTAAACTTCANCGTATGTAAACTTCGAAAAATCTGGCATCACACATCTTAACCCAAAAGAAACGTTGGTATGCAAATCAAACTCTCTCAAATATAAGTGTGTTAATAATAACACGAGCTAATGATGATTTATCAAGTTTAAAATAGAAAGATGGATGATCATTGAAGGTTTCTTTTAGAAAATATGGGAGTATTTAAGCAAGTTATACATAAATTTAAATGACTGTTAAGATAGCAGGATTCCAGCAGAATTTTAACAAGGTTTAGAAAAAAAAAGCGTATTTGACGAAGCCAAAACACCTGGAGGAGTCAGTCGTATATTTCTCAGCAGATCTCCTAAACTTCAGATGGTTACAAAAATGTCTCGACTAAATTCCAATCATAATGGGCCCTAATCGAACACCTACTTGCGTTAATTTCAACGGATTGTGATTTGTGATCATTGAAACAAATCAAGAATGCAATGCTTGAAGACTTGAGACAGTGATCCAAAAGAAAAGCTACATTCCTTGCAAATGAATTAAAGAAAAGATATGTTGCGATTTAGACATTTAAAGTAAAAAAAAAAAAACATCAACCAGAAAGTATAAATTAACAAAAGAAATGTAGAGGATTAAAAATCATAAGCTAAAGCAATCCAAACCCTAGGAAGCTGACTAGTAATGGATTTAGAGCAGGATTTAAGCTGGATTTAACCTAATAAATCTTGCCAGACGGTTATTTGGACAAAATGAAGCCTCGGTTTTGATAAATCCGGATTTCACGGATTTCGGCCTTAAATCCCGGATTTACTAAATCCTGTGAATCGGTGTATTTAGAAAATCCGGGACGGAAGCTTCGCGCGAATTAAAAAAACGTGAAATCACCTTCCTCAATGGTTTCGGGTAGGAGGGGAGGGGAGAGAGGGAAAAAAATGGGAGTTTCGTGTCTCGGTAAGCTAAGCCGCGATCCCCTCGTCGCGTCTCCAGCTAGCTCCAATTGAGGCTGTATCGCAGGGTTCGGTGACGAAGGCGATGCTTGAGGACAAAACAGGAAGATGGCTAGGGACATGCGAGAGTTTCAGGGAGGACAGGAGCACTGGCGGCGAGGGTTTCCGGGAGATAGTCGGCGAGGGTTTCCGGGAGATACAAGTAACGGAGCGAGGGTTTCAACGAAACTTTATTAATTTAAGTTTATTTATGCTAATTTTATTACTTTAATTTATTAATAATTAATTAAGTATTATCAGATTTAATAAATTTATTTATTATTTATTTAATAATTAATAAAAATATACATAATTTCTTTATTGATTCAATAAATTTATAAGTAATTATTAATAAATATAATTAATAACTAACTGACTGCTTTTATAAATATTAATATTGTATTAATAATTAATTTAATAAAAAATTTATTACTAATTAGTTAGTTTAGTAAATATATAATTATTTATTATGTTATGTTGAAATAAAATATTAATTAAATTTAAGAAGCTAGCATATTTTCGCTATTTTGTATTGTTTTAAGAAATCAAATTTACATGATCTATTAAATCTTATTAAGATTTGTTGTTAAAGTTTAACAACCATAACAGATTTTTAAATCCTGATAGAAATCGCCAAATAATTTCACAAGATTTTACAAGATCTATTAAATCTGATTCCAAATATTTTTTTACGATTAAACACTTTTAGGATCTATTAAATCTAAATTTAAAATATTATCAAAAGCTACTAACTAAAATCTTATTCGTTGACATATAGGCCCTAGATGACTTAACACAAAAATATAAAATAATTGTTTATGATTTGAGAAATAAAAAGAAAGTTTTGGATGACCTGATTGAAGCTTCTTGTGTGCAACCCAATTGGAGAGAATCAAACTTGTACGTGATTAGAGCAGAAGATGAAAAGAGATACGTGCGTCAATCGACTGGAAGAGAAATCCTTCCAGCTTAAAGGATTGGAGGAATAAGGCAGATCTCCTTGCGACTCCAATATTATGAGGAAGGAGAAGATTCTTGCCCTGCAATTTAACTGGATGAAAGAAGGAAAAGCTTCTCACAAACCAATCACATAAAGAAGGAAGATCTTCTTACAACTCAAGATCCGTGCACAAATCAACTTGAAAAGAAATCTTTGCTCAAATGATCAAAAGAAAGAAAGAAACAAAGGCTCCTCACGAATGAAGTGAAACAGTTCTCTTGGGCTTCAACTAAAGAGGGTTATTCATAGCCAATAGATGGTTTAGGTGGCACTGAGATGGCATAATCAGTTGGCAGCGAGTTCGCGGTCAAAACACCTTGCCAAAGAGATGAAGTCACCTCAGGCAGACAAACAAGGTGGTGTTGCACTGAGGTACCAAAGCAAGAAGGAAGAAAAATAACAGTTTTGTTTTAATAATTATGAAAAAGTTTTTTTTTTACTTGTTTCTTTAGTGAATAAAATGAATACTTGATAATTTTATTTTGAATTAATAATGAATTTAAATGAATTTTAAAATCATATGAATATAATGATATAATATTTTCAAAAATACTATTTTATTGTATTTTTTAAAAAAATTTATTTTATTACATTTTTTTAGTAACTTTGATTTTCTAATTATTTTTCAAAACTATATTGATTTATTTGATTTTATTAATTTTTTTTATTTCTTATTTTTAATTTTTTTATATTTTGAATTTTATTTTATTTTGAAATATTTTTGTTAATTTCAAGGATTTTTTTATTTCTTTATTTTCAATTTATTAATATATATTGTAAAATTATTTTTATTAACATAAAAAATTTCTAAAAATTGTGTTTATGGATTTTGTAAATTTTAATAATTTTGATTTTAATTTTAAGTGATTTAATGATTTTAAATTAATTTTTTTTTAATTTTTTTAGAAAATTGTGAATTTTTGGTGATTTTGTTATTACAAGTATTTATATAAAGGATAAGCCTCTTTTTTAGCCTATGGTGAACTACATAATTAAATGAGCTCTCCAAGAGCTAAAAGAAGAGTTATCCAAAATGGTGAGAGTGAGAGAAGTGTCGCAAAGAAACACCCGCAAAAAACCTAAGTCTCTAAAGTCAAATGGTTTCTTTAAGGAGTCAAAACAATGGTTGAATTTCGTATTAGCATGTGTTTCAACACTAGTTCTCTAGACAAAGCCACTAGAAAACTTATGGATAATACTCTCAGTTCTAAAGAGAAAAAGAGACAGACCTCACATAAATGAGATCAACAATTCATAATCATCTTCTTTGTTGGTGTATGATTCTAATAAATGATAAGAGAACTGCATCATCACTTTTTCTAGAGTTATGAAAATGAGACCAAGTCTTACTTTGATAGGGAAAGTAGATTGTGATTGGTAACCCTTCTAAGAAGATGCCTTACCATCAAAATACATCTCTCAATAGTCATCAAATATGGCAAGTGGTTATGTTAAACTTGTGATGAATCATGTAATAGCATGGTTTTTGCCTCACAATATTTAAGGCTAAAAAAAGCTTCTCATTTAGGGGACACTTCAATTTCATATGTAAAAGCCAAAGAATTATGTAGTAAAGCGTTTCTCTTTTCTACTAGTTAGTTGGGCTAATAAGGCTTCTAGAGACTCACTTATTACCACAATGTAGACAATTAAAGGTTTACCTAGAATAAGGGTTGTTAATATTTTGAGTATCATGGAGTACTATTTGATGCTTTCAAAAGCATATTGATATTTATCTATCGGTCGTTAAATGTAAGAAATTTTCAGTTGTTGGAATGGATATTCTAATGTCTGGTTTTAAATGTTTGCTCAATTTAATTTATATGTATATAATTTATTAAAATTAATATTTCAAATTTTTTTTAAAATACAAAACCAAACTCATCTCATATCTGCAATAGTTTAAATGATCTAGTAAAACATCGCAAGCAATATGTCTACCTCGAAGGATAGATACACTATTTGCTGGTGGTGTTCGATTAAATAAACTAAAGAATTTATGGCAACCATTTTTGTGTGCGAAAAAACCATTTTTATGTTGACCGATGATACAACAAAATAATATAATGTTTTTAGTATATATTTTCGTGCTTATTTTTTTTGATATTGCACTTTAAAGAAGAACATTTTCATGTTTTTGTTGCATGTATATTATTTATAGGTATTTAGAGCAAAAATGGCAAAAAGGACAAAATTTGAAGCAAAAATAGCGAATTTTGGAATTCTGACGTATGATGCACTGTTTGACAGAGGCTTGACGCATGATGCGCCAGAAACGACTTTTTGTAGATTAAGGCAATTCGAAACGAATTTTGCGTAAATTTTCAAAGGGACACTTGTTCTAGACACTTATTAGAATAATTCAATACATGTAGATGCTTTTAAAGGTTTTTTTATAAAGGGATATGTCTCTTGGATCAAATGACACATCTTTTGAATTCAAAAGAGTCGACTTTTGGAGAGAATTTTTTAGGAAATTTTGAATTCTTTTTGAAAAGAAACAACCCAGAATAAAAAGAGAAAGATTTCAAGGAGTTTAAGGGGGGACGAAAAGGACAAGAAAGTGGGGGTAGCCTGAAAGGTAAGAAGAGAAGAAGAGGAGATTTTCTTCTAGGGTTGTAAGAGGAGAGAGAAGGTGAGAGATTTCTTTTTCATTACACTTCTAAGAGAGAATTGAGTGTGTTTGTAAAGAGAAAAAAGGCTTGGAGAGAACTTTTAGAGATTTGCTTGGGAAGGATTGTGAGATATGTTGTATCTTTTATTTCTTTTGTTTGGTAAACTTATTTATATATATATAATTCATGTTTTGTCGTATCATTCTCATAAATTATGAGTGGTCTTCTTTATCATTCTCCTTACTTTGAGATATGGTTTTGTGAAGAATTGATTTTATTTTCTATGATTTTAAATGTCAATAATTTGTGATAATTTAAACTTTTATCTTCAATTAATTTTCGATTTGACCAATTGAAATGTTAAAACATATGTTCTGAAAAGGGCTATGATTTCTACAACAATGGGAGAATCACATTTGATTTCATGGGAGAGTATGTCATCCATGGAATTGAGTACAAATAAATAAGAAAATATACTTTGTTGGATGTAGAATTGAAGATTTTAAGGTGGCAGATTAAAGTCACCAATCCGGTCCAGTTGATTGGAAACTTGCAAGATTGTTAGCCCTTAGGGGAGGGGGTATTGGGAGCTCTGGAGTGGCAGGCGGTATCCTCCCAGCCTAACCACAGAATTAGGGATCAAACTCTGGATTAGTCAATAATTTTTATAGCACTTGGAGAGGGTAAAGAACATGATTGCTCCTATTTGACACAAAACAGTTTATATATATATTTTCAAATGATTTTATTTTCTTCATAATCCATATAATCATTGTAAAGGGGAATGGCGTTTTTTTTAAATTTGAATCTTTCATCAACAAAAACTTTGTTTAATTCTTGTAATTTTACTTTTGAAAGTTTAGTTATTAGTTAGTTAACCATGTCTTTCAACTGCATTTTATATAACATTCACTTTAGTAGTTAATATTCAAACTTCACACTTTACTTTTATTTTTATATTTTTAAATTATAAAATAATTTTAAGAATTTACTTATAGGTTTTTCCGACTTCCCTGTGGGATCAATATCTAGGAATCCATTAGAGCCCTTTATTACTTGAGCAATACATATACTTGCATTAATTTTAAAGGAGATTTGACAGTTTAAAAAGAGTTTTAAAGTTAAACTATTTTCATAAAAGGTATTTTTGTTGGGATTATATTGCATATTTATTGTTATATATGTTGTGTGCATTTTGTAATATTGAAAGATATTTGCAAAATTTACACACTAAATCTACCAGCATCAACCGACAAATTCTCTATCTAATATGAAGAATTCGGTAGGGTTTATATTACATGGGTTCTTTAAGCTCCCTATAGAGGCAAGCCCTTATAGTCAATTACATCTCAAATAACTGAGACCACTTAAGAAAACTCTTAATTTAGATAAAAAAAATTGTCTTCAAGAATTCTAAAGGATAAGACTTTTCAAAGATCGGGCCAAGGAGTGTCAAATAGAAAAGACTTAAATTTAAAACATTGTTATGGAATCCAAATGAAGAAAACTAGGGGTTGTCATAGATCCAGAGGATAACCTCAATGATTTTCCAAACTATCATATGGTTTGTCATCAATTTTGAGAAGAAAATTATTGAACGTTTCATCATGACAATTATTATTATTTAGGGCTTACATTTGCATGACACAATCATACAAACAGCTTGGAAGATAGAAGGGTTTATGTCGTAACGAACAACAACCTCGGAATACTAAAACGAATTAGGGTTTAGATTGCACGACATGATCATGCAAAGGCTTAAGGATAAAATGAGGATTTATGTTGCATTAGGCAAACAACCTCAAAATCCTATAGGTTATGTTGCTTAAGTCTAAAGAAAGTTGTGTTGTTCCAAATCCACTTGTTGTTGTAGAAGGCTGCTCTCACAGTTAGCTTCAAGGTCATCGACGTAATAGCAGTCCTAAAGTCTAAGGGTTCAAAGGTTTAAATGACAAGTTCAGTTCAAAATTGGGGGGGGGGGGTTGGGGGTTAA
>JXCR01128692.1:31022-53672 GCA_002079205.1 Phalaenopsis hybrid cultivar | reverse complement strand
GGGGGGGGGGGGGGTTGGGGGTTAAAGTTGATCAGAGCTACACAGGTTAAGATCTCATGGTTTCCTCATTCTGGTACCACTATTTTCTTTTGAATTTACTTAGCTCAAATGAGTTGTTAAACCCATTTAAACCGGGGAGATCTTGTTAGCAACTGTGGGTTACCTCATCTGAGGGATTTCCGTAAATTCAAAAGAACGTGTTATGAAATTGTTATATTTAAAATGATTTATGGTTACCTTTGATAGGGGTTTAATTTAATTTAAAAAATTGCTGATTAATTTTGAAAAATTTTCATTTTATCAACCAAGCAAGCGTGGTATGTAGACGCAGTAGTAATTTGCAGTAAATGAAATGACAGAAAATAAATAAAATTGTAAAGATGTACATGTCATCTTCACGCTGCTCCCACTAAAATGTTAGAACTTGCAACATATATTATTTTGTAGAGAATTTAAATAAATTGCAAAAACAGGAAGACCAGACGAAGGTGTAGCTACCAAACCCCAGCTCGTGACTTGGAGAGTCTCTAAAGGTTTTAATGGACGATTTTCTGAAACAAAGTAAAATAAGTCCAATTGTACTTCAAAATATTCAGAAGGTCATAAAAGCATTTGGGAAATAGTCCCTAACAACCTTTAAATCATTTTCAAATGTTTCGAGTTCATTTGAACCTATTATATTGTTCATTTAATCATCTCAAACTTTAAATTTAGTTTCAATTAATTAATACACCCTACACTCAGTGAACCTGATATTTTAATTATCTCAAGAGTAGGGTACTTCAGATATTTACTTGATATCTTACTTAAGAGTTATGTAAATGGGTGCCCCTAAGGCAAGCTCAGGTCATTAAAGATCTTGTACCCACCATTAAAGTTGGGTTTGTAGCGTTTAGAGGTACTAATCAATCATCTCTTTTTTTTTCCCAAACCTCATTAAACAAGTTCAAATATCAAACCTAACTCACTACTAAGCCCTTAATAATTTCATGGGTAAATTTGCAATTATTAAAATATTAATTTAAGTGGAATATATCTTATCAAAAGATCATGTTATCACCAATTAAGGGCTTCAAGTGAGTGAATTATTATCTTTCTAATTTAAGCCCACTACTCTAGTATCATCTAATTAGATTGACTTCCAAGTTAAAATAATTTATAAAATTACAATTTTATCCTTATCATGAAAATGTGGCAAATTAGTTTCTATCTTGTAACCCATTATGTTCCAAACATCTAAAAGAGTTCATCATGATTAAAATTCCTCATTTACCCTTTGGTTAATTCTAAATTTTAATTAAGGAATCAAAATCTAAAATTACCATTTTGCTCATAGGGCTCTTCACTTCATAACTCATAAAATATAACTCAAATGACTTTAAAGTTTTTATGGTACCCCACTCATGGGTCAACTAAAATTTCATAGAAGAAAATGTGATTTTTCAAAATTTCATTTAATTTAAATAATTATTTTTAACTAAAAAATATGATTTTTAATATTAATTTATTTAAGTAATCAAAGTAAAGTTTTTGGTCATGAGAAAATTTTTAGAAGTTCACCTAGGTCAGAGGAGCACTTGAAAAAAAATTCATAAATTTTTTAAATTATACATTAATTATTATAATTATTTATTAATTTTAGAGATTTAATTAAATAGAAAATATTTTTTAATTACCAAAAATTACTTTTTACTTTTTTATTAAATTTCCCTATGTCCAAAGAACTCAGGGAAACTAACTTTAATTTTTTTTTTATTTTTAATTTATTTATTATAATTATTTTAATGGAAGATTAGAGAAAATACATTTTTAGCCTTTACAAAATTATAATTAACTTAGAACATTTAGAAAGAAAAAATTCTAATGAGTTCCAAGTGATCAGAAACTAATTAGGAACATTTTAGACCATTTTTCTATTTTTGTAATTTTTAATTATTTTTAATTCAAAAATAGGCTTAAAAATAAAATATTTACTTTAATATAAATTTTATTTTTCCTAAATGGTACTAATTACAAGGAACTCAGAAAACCATTTTTCATAATTTTCCTAATTATATTTAATTTAATATAATTATTTTTGTACAAAAATGTCATTTTACTTGAAAATCAACTTTAGAGATTAAATTAATTAAAAATGATTTCAAATTTTTACAGAGAATTAATATGATTATTCTTTACAATGTGAAATTAATTTTCTTAAATTTTGAATATAATAATATTTAATTAATTTATTATAAGTTTTAAACATTTAATTAATTATAAAAATACATAAAATGACTTAAATCAATTTTATGTTTTTCTAAGATCCTCTGGCCAGGGGAAACCTGCCAAAATTAATTTCATAATTTTCTGATTAATATTTTAGTTTATAAAATTATTTCAAGGAAAAATAAACTTCTAGGCTTGAAAATTAGGGTTTCAAAGATAAAAATGCTCTCTAACCTTTTAAAAATTAGAGAACATCCCCATAATCATGAGGAATCAATTTCTAAAATTTCAAGTTATTGTGATTATTATTTATTTAATTAAAATTAAAAGACTTCAAAGAGTATTTAATTAATTAAAAATCATAGACACATCAAATAATCTTTATTTTTGTTCCACATTATTTTTCATTATTCTTTGAGCAACATGGTAATTTTCTTTTATTTTTATGATATTTATATGCAAAGATATGAATTTTTAAAGTTTTGGAATTAATTAAATCAAAATAACACAGGCATTGTTCCCTTAAACAAGTGGTCGTTGTGTCATCTTTATCCGCTCCGAAGCTCCACGTGGCGCTCTCTGATTTGACGTCGTTGTTCACATAGCTGCTGACTCAGCCCACACTTTATGTTCTATTCATCTATCTGGCGCGATCCTAGTCGTCCATCCGATACACACACGATCCAACGGCTGTGGGTCATCGTCCCCAATGGCCAGAACCCGTGAACCGTTCAACTTAAAGCCTTAAGATCTCTGCCTAGACTCAACCAAATCACTTCAAGTTTGTTCCTACACCTTCATCTAGTCTAGACAAACATATCCATACTGTTTATCAACTATGAAATTAAACTTTTCTTCTTAAAAGACCAAACCAAGCTCGATTTGGGGAGAAAAATTCAATACATTTGCTTGAGAGGTGTGGCCTCAATAAGGTGCTTGCAAAAGCTTCGTTAGGAACTGACAAACCTCTTGGAAGTGTTGTTGGGCTCTGGTGAATTGTTTGGTGTAGAACTCTTCCAACAGGTGGTGCGGCCTTGGTCAAACATTATGTTAGAGTGGCTAGGAGAGGGGGCTTTTAGTGGGAAACTTCTCCTTAAGCTCTGATGAAGCTTAAGGGCACTTCAATTTGGAGTTTGGTGGAATGAAAAAAAAATGCCCTAGAATTGGGCTCAGGCAGTGGGGAGGATAGCTTGAAGATGGTTTGATTGAGTTCAGGAAAGTTTAGAGAAGCTCTAGTGAGAATTTGGCAGAGTCTCCCTAGGCGACTAGATCATCTCTATCCTTAACCATGAGAGGAGACTTTAAATAGAGGAGGTTTGGGTGGTTGTCTAGGCTTCAATTCAAGTGCAATCAAGTGCTTAGTGGAAGGCTGAGCGGCTCCAATGACCAATTGAAGCTGACCACATTGGATGGGTGTAATGGGCTTGGTTTAAGACGGGGTAGCTCTCGGTTTTGTGGTTCTCCAAAGACTAGGCCGACCGGCTAGGCCTGAGTTGGTGGCTAGGAGAGTGAGATGAGCTAGAGGAAGATTAATGGTGAACAAGATGGCTTGGGGATGGCTGGTGGCAAATATATCTTTGGTTTAGCCCAAAATGGGACGAAATCCCCTAATTTATGGGACCCTTGGTCCATGGCTCAACTAGATTGAGCTAGGTGGATCTAGGTTGGTCCCTAGGGTCCAAATGTTGGCTGTGGTGGGCTTGGGTTGGTCAATTTGGGTTAATTTGGTCAAATTTGGTGTTTCGGTCCAAAGTTTGGGTTTTGGGTCAACTTGAGTCTAGGTTGGGTTTGGGTTATTAGTTGGGTCAAGTGATTGATCAATTTGGCTTAGATGATTGTCATGAGAAATTTTGGATACTAATTGGGTGATTTTGAATTGATTTGGAAGGTCAATTTGGTGGAATTTGGCCAAATGGTCAATTTTGGGGCATTTGGGTTAAACTTGGGGTTGGATTGGGCTAGGCTGGATATGGTTCAATTTATGGTTCAATTTGATGTGGGTTATTGTCATGAAGTATTTTATACATTTATTGGGTGGAAATTTTGGAGTTTTGAGGTTCAATTTGATAGAATTTGAACTTTTGGTCACAATTGGGGTTTTGGCTTAAGTTGGATTTTGGTGAGCTTTGAGTTCAAAATTGGGTCAATTGATTTTTCAAACTGATTTAGAGAAGTGTTATGAAGAAATTAGAATTCAAATTTGTGGAAATTGATTTGATCATGTAATTCAATTTGGGAAAATTTAAGGGTATGGCTAAATTGGAGATTTTAGATTGTGCTTGCAAGTAGACTTGAAATTAGGTTCATTGGGCTTGTATTTTATTTTAATTTGGATTGAGAATGATGAATTTGAGTTTGGAATTGAAATTAGGGAAATTTGGGATCAATTTAGTGGAAAATTGGGGTGAATTGGGGAATTTAGGCATTTAGGGCAATTTGGGGATTTTGGTAAAAAAGGGCCAATTTTGTCAAATTGCGCTCAATGGAGTGATTCAAATTGATTTTGGGGACATTTAGAGTGATTTTGGAGATTTTTGGAATTTTTGGAATTTGAAGGGCATTTTGGTAATTTTGGAGATTGGGGGGATATTTTGGGAATGTTGAGGTATTTTGGTTAACTTGAGTGATTTAGAATGGTTCGAAATGATTTTTGAAGAGATTTTGAGAATTTGGGTAATTTTCGGAATTTTTGGCAAAATCTATGGTTTAGGGGCAATTTGGTAATTTGGTGAAGTTTGGGGCCAGACAGGTCAAAATAGGGAATTTGGTAAAATTGAGATTTATTGAGAATGTTAATCAAGATGTCACCTTATTTGAGCCATGAGACTAAGGGAACTCCCATTATGATTCCTCCATGTGCTGGTCTTAGCAAACCCTAGCCTAGGGCTAAAGGTTCAGGGGACCATCCACATGAGTTTCCAATAGAGTAAGGGATCAAGCTAGACATGTTTCGGTTAGGGTTTAGGTTGTGATTGCAGGTGCAACTATGTGTGCAAAACTGACCAAGACCACACCACTCTGGGTTAACCCTAAGGCCAGACAGTCCTATGGGGACTCCTCTTGAACTCCCCCATATTGGTCCCACTGATCCCTGAAAATATAGTTGTGTAAAATTTATAAAGTTGACTCCGCTTTACAACGGTGCCAAAAACTTGATGTGATATTTTATAAATAATAATGTTAAGCACTTAATGTTAGGATTCTACGCAAGTATACATATCGTTATCAAGTAATATAAGACAATCTATTTAAGCTCCAAATATCGATCCCACGAAAAATGTTTAAATTTGAAATTATAAATCAATTAGGAAATTCATAAAAATAAAACGAAATTACTGTCACTAATTTTTAATGTTTGAGATACTGTCATAACTAAATTATTAACTACTAGCAATATTTAAATACAAAATTTAAAACAGTAATTACCAAATTATGTTTATGTGATGAAGTTTTCTAATATGAAAAAACATCTTTCCCACTACAATGGGTTTTTGGTAAAATGAGATGAGATAAATGGTTTAAATATGTATTGTGTCAAATAGAAGCAATTTTAATTCTTTACCCTGATTCAGTGTTATAAAAAAAATCATTGATTAATCTCAGTTTTAGTCCATAAATATGTGGCTAGGCTAGGAGGATACTGGCTCTCACTCCACAGCTCCCACTTCCCTTCCCATGAAGGCGAACACTCACTTTAGTTCTTAAACACTAAGACCAAATTGGGGATTTTAGTCTGTAACCCTAAAATCTCCAATTATTCACCCAACAATGTATATTTCCCTATTTATTTGCACTTAATTTCATGAACAAAATACTCCTTCATGGAATTAAATGTGTTTCTCACTCTATTGTAGAACTCATACTTCATTTCTTGGATCATATGTTTCACAACATATTTTAACAATTCAATTGGCCAGATCGAAAAACAAATTAAGAACGGAGTTGAAAAACCATCACAATTTATTTTATATTTTAACATTGGCACATCCAAATTATCTCTTTATTTCATCATATCTCAGAGTAGGGAGAAAGATAAATGAACCAACACAATTTATTTTATATTTTAACATTGACACATCCAAATTATCTCTTCATTTCACCATATCTAGAGTAGGGATAAAGATAAAGGAAACTACTCAGACTTCATGAGAAAGATACGACAAAACATAAATTTCATATATAAAAGAAATAAACAAACAACACTTATCTGAAACTCTTTCTAAAAGCAAATTCCTTGTAGCCTCTCTTAGGAAATGTAGAAAGAAGAAATCTCTCACTTCTCCCCCTCTCCAACACTCTTAGAGAAGAATTCACACTTAAACTCACCACAAAAACTCAAAATTATATAGAAAATAAATGATTAATGGACTCTAAATGACTGTAGGGAATGTGTAGTAGCGTGGAAGAGAGTGGAAAGCGGTTGAAGGGTGCGAAGGAGGGTCCTTTTTGATCAATTTTCGCTCTAAATAGAGCATAATGTCGGTTTTCCAATAGGTGCATCAAAAAACTCTTCAAAATGCATCCAAATTCGTCAAATCTTCTAAAAATAGGGCTTGCATCGATATTGGCGCCGTCGACGCTCATTCTGGCGTCATCAATGTCAATAGTCATTTAATTAATCTGTGCTCTCTGTCAAATGGTGACGTCGACGCTGAACATTTCTTCAAAGCTCCATTTTGACTCCAAATTCCATCCTTTTTGCTTTCTTTTTTCTTCAAGTCATAAAAATCAACAACCTGCAATAAACATGAAAAATATTTTCCTTTAAAGTGTAATATCATAAAAAATGAGCATAAAATATAGGTCTAAATATGCATGTACTTTTAGTGTAGCACCCACCTACTAAGTGTTAGACTTTAGAACCAACATGTGGAACTTCAAGATGAGCAAAGAAGAGTTTAGAATTTCTATAGATGAGGGTTCCATCACTAGTTCCTAGGAATAGTAAACAGGAAAGTCTTATGGCTAGATTCTAGGCTTTTAAGGAAGAAACTATACCTCAACCAAAAATGAGGTCAACATTATTATCAAATTGAAATCCACTTTTTTTCTTGGTTAAAATAGTAAATGGCTAACACCTGCTCGAGAGATTAGAGATAAAACATCTAACATACATTAATCTTTTGTGGAAGGATCTTAACTGAGTTAGGCCTTAAGGAGGTAGCATTTTTAGAATGGCTTTAATCCTCTGCAGATTATGTTTACTCCCATTGTGCACCATAAATCCTAAAAACTTTCTTGAAGTTACCCAAAAGTACTCTTCAGAGGGTTCATTTTAAGACTGTGTTAACTTAGGGTCTGTTTAGAACAGCTGCAGCTTATTTAGCTTATCCTGATAATCTGGTGATAAGCAGCTGATCTGGATAATCTGTTTGTCTGTTTGGTTTGTGCTTATTCAGGACAGCAGATTCTAAAAAAATGACCAAATTGCCCCTGTTCTGAATAAGCTGGAGCTGTTTGTTTTGTGATTTTTGGAAACAGCTTATTTGAATTTTTTTTTACAAAATTACTAACACTCTCAACGCAATCATAAAAAGGAAAATGAGAAGATTGAAAAACATATGTGAAAATATAAAATATTTATATCACTGAAATATTTCAAATCACATCAGAGACACAGAATTACCCAAACAAATGTGAAATACACCATAATACACTAGTACATACTATAATGAGACCCAACAAAGAAGAAAAAATAACATGTCAAAATCACAAGGAAAAAAAATAATATTGACTTTTACATGTAGTAGCATATCACGTCCCACTGTGCCCAACTCTGACACTCCAGAACCCTGAGCAAACCTGTCCGATTGGGATACAGTAAAAACTGAAGCAATCGAAGCAGATGCGGTGTTCTGAAATGTTGATATCGATGAACTCTGTGCCGGGGTGTCCATCTGGGATATCATAGAAACAGACTCCCTGTCGGCCCACCTGAAGAATTTGCAGTCCTCATGTCGTTGTGTCCACCGCGGGCACCTGTAAAATTGTCTCCCGAAGCTATGTGTCTGGCGTGACGTGAGTAGAAAGGATGGCAGCCCGCACCCTTAAACATCACATCCAATTTGTCTTCCAATTCTGGGTCAATTCCGCACACCTTAAATTTTTTTGCATTTGTCACAGCCTGCAATAAGCAATTGGGCAAATTAATTAAAATTGCAATGGATAAACTGATTGAAAGGGAGGGGGGGGGGAAGTATTACCTCAAGTTCCTCAGCCCACCATTCTTCTGAAGCATCTATAGTACTTTTGATGGGATCCCAATCCAATCCGGTGGAACCTCGTTTCAGTTCCTTCCAAAACTTCTAGTCTTTTTTCAACTGATCCCACTTCTTTTTGAATTTTAACCTGTCATACTCACGGCCTGTCATTTCCTTAAACTTATTGGAAATGTTTTGTCACCCTTCTTTGTTAAAATAGGTGATAAGCAAAAAAAAAATTTCCAATCCATCGCTCTACTGCTCATACAAAGAACAAGGAAACCAGATCCATTTGCAAAGATTGTCATAATGGCTTAAAATAAATATAAGGAGAAGGAAATAACCGCTAATGATGAAGGAAATGCGTGGTGTTCGTCTACCATTCTCCGTATACATCGAAAAAAAGGAAGGAGATTCAGAGGACATACGATGGATGCCTTCAGAAGGATGAAGCGAGAGGAATGACGAGGCGAGAGGAGCGACGGGATACATGCTTTCGGCGAGACAGACGATGAGGGAAATTAGGGCTTTCGACGAGACTCCTTAAGCGAAAGGCAGGAACCCGAGAGACTTTCTCAGGAATGAAACACAGATCGCGGGTAGGACCCCACGATCCGCTTGTAATATTAATGCCAAAACTCCTTTTTCTAAAATGTAGCGAAAACGTTTTTACCAAACTCGGGGTAGCATTTTGAAAACGCCCCCGCAACAAATAATCTGCCCCAAACGTGGCCTTAATTATTCAAGCATAATTTTTAAATTATATAAGTGGTCTTCTTTTTATTTTATTTAGATGACCAAGTCATCAACATATCGTTCAATTGGATTATGGATGAGTTCATCAATGAATTTAGTTACGACCCACTAATACGTGGCACTAGCATACTTAAGGCTAAAATATAGTAATTGATCCACCTTAAAATTACCTATTTTTTACGCAATTTTATACCCATTTTTGAGGATATTATACTTTAATGAAAGGTATTTTGTGTATTTTTAATTACAGTTGCAAGAAAAAGTGTTTAAGAGCAAAAATGAGCAAAAATACATAAAAAAGAAGCAAGATGGGTCAAACCAAAGAAAATTGACAAAACCAGCTGAACTGACACCTAAACGCCATAATCTAGCCCGTAGGCGTCAAATGAAGAATGCAGCTGGCACATAGGCGCAATAGTTTTTGGCGATTAGGCGCAACAGTTTTGGCGCTTATGCCCCATAGTCAATTTTTTGAAGATCATTGAATGAGGCTGAATTTTGAAGAGATGTCCGAAGCAACCCTTTGGTCATTTTTGAAACTCTATATATATAGATTATTATAAACATTAAGAGGGAGTTCTAGAGTCGTTTTAAGAAGGGGAGACATCCATATAGAGTGGGTGGCCACCTTAAGGGGCTATTGTGAGTCTTTGTTATTTCTGGAGTTTCGTGAGTCTTGTAAAAGTTTATTGGAGTCAGAGACGTCAGATAACTTCAAAGAAGTGCTCGAGGAAACATTTCAGAAAAGTATTTGTATCTTTTTCTTTAAGTGTTGTACTTTTGATTTGAGTTTTATAAATATGTTTTGTTTTGTTATCCCCATGTGTTTTGAGTAGTTTTCTTCTTTATCCTTAAAATATGAAGTAATCATGTGGTGGTTTTGATTTGTTTAGAATTTCATTTTCATTCCAAAAAATTGTGATTACATTTTCATCGGTATTTTATTTACTTTATATATTAGCCACTTGTATTGTTAAATTTTGTTAAGAAACTTAAGAACCCGAGAAGGCTAACATTTATCTAACCAATGAGTATCACATTTCATTTTGAAAAGAGTCATGATGATCGTTCGAGGGGAATGCAAATAGGTAGGGAGAAAAGTATTGATGGGCGTAGAACTGATGTTTCTAGGGTGACAGACTAGATGCTTTTATGAATTTGGTATGGAGATTGGAACTAAGAGTCACTGGTAGGTTCTATAGTGAGGGCACAGTGGGTAATCTAAGAGTGAGAGACTAAAACCCACCCAACACTACTATACATGCCGACACCAACTTTAGATTAGCCAATATTTTTTATACTCGGAAGAGATAAAGAATATGTATGCTCTTATTTGTCACAATACTACATTTAAACTTTCAAATAATTTGAAATCCTACACTGATTATGAATTATTTGAAAGGAGAAAACTTCTTTTTATATATATATCTTGAATTTTCTAAACTCGACATTTACTTTTAACTTGCATTTGTAGGAATTAGTAAACTTTATTTCATTACATAAATTACTTTAAAATTTTTCAGCAGTCTTAAGTAAAGGTTTTTCAAAGTTAAATTCCAGAATTTTACTTGCTTTCTTTTATTTCTCTGTGGGATCTATACTAGGGTTTTTTTTTAAAAAAACTCTATATTACTTGAAACGATACATATATTTATGTAGTATCCCTAGTGAGAAAACTATTAATCTAAATTTTATAATATTACATTTGTTTTTACTAGCCGCTAAATATAAACTGGGTCAAGATTTTGACCATATTCAGGACATAAATATCTGCGTAATTGCGGGTCAGGTCAAGTTTATGGCGTCGTTGCCGGAGAAGAATAAATTAAAATGAATGAAAAGCACTTAAAATGAATTAAAAGAAATNGAATGTAAATAGATAGGAAGAAAAGTATTGATGGGCGTAGAACTGATGTTTCTAGGGTGGCATACTAGATTCGAGGATAAATTAAAATGAATGAAAAGCACTTAAAATGAATTAAAAGAAACTAAAAGGGAAATTTCTTTTCAGAACTTTTTGACTTTGAAACTTTATTTGAACTATAGAATTACTAAAAAATAGATATAAAATTTTTTCAACTTTCGAAAATTACAAAAAACACANACTATAGAATTACTAAAAAATAGATATAAAATTTTTTCAACTTTCGAAAATTACAAAAAACACAAAAAAAAATTCAAATATAAAAATTTTTATTTAGATATTTTAAGTATTTTATTTTCTGAATTTTACCTTTTTTTGCATGCGAAGTTCGGGATCTAAAAGTTTAGTACCCTACGATTCTGAATTTGAATCAACTATATATGATGACTTTTCCTATTTCGTATTGTTGAATCCTTAAGACCACTTATGTCGACATCGTTGAATAAAATAAAGTTTTAATTGTTTAATGCTAATTTACTTAATATAACAATCATATATATCATCTTTCAAATTCTTTTATAATAACANTTGAATCAACTATATATGATGACTTTTCCTATTTCGTATTGTTGAATCCTTAAGACCACTTATGTCGACATCATTGAATAAAATAACGTTTCAATTGTTTAATGCTAATTTACTTAATATAACAATTATATCTATCATCTTTCAAATTCTTTTATAATAACTGAGTTAACACCAACATGGTTCTAGACTAGATATGATATTACTTTTTAAAATTCTTTTTTTATTAAATGTTTAAGACTTTATATGCTGATATCATTTAATAAAATAAAATTTGAAAAGATTTAATACTGATTTATTTAGCAAAACAATCATCCATTTTGTTAGATCCATAATTTAGTTAGATGAAATTATAAGCCATATTTACTTTTAAATGCCTCAAACATATATGTAATGGCTTTTATTTTCACTTCAAAATATGTGAATTAAATTATCATTATTTAAAGTGAATTTCTACTTTAGAAACACACACACACACAAGTCCTTAATGTAGGTGTCTTCAAGCTATTCAAGGACATTAGCTTTGATACCAGTTAATGTGATTAATAAAGTAGCCGAGGGAATGCCACAGTGAATTTCTTACCTTTCCATTGTTGAAAGAGGAAGATTCATGTTTAGATGAAGAATTTGGGGCTAAACCTGAAANAATTTTCTAAACTCGACATTTACTTTTAACTTGCATTTGTAGGAATTAGTAAACTTTATTTCATTACATAAACTACTTTAAAAAATTTTTGCAGTCTTGAGTAAAGGTTTTTCAAAGTTAAATTCTAGAATTTTACTTCCTTTCTTTTATTTCTCTATGGGATATATATTGGGGTTTTAAAAAAAAAACTCTATATTACTTGAAACGATACATATATTTGTGTAGTACCCATAGTGAGAAAACTATTAATCTAAATTTTATAATATTACATTTATTCTTACTAGCCGCTAAATATAAATTAGGTCAAGATTTTACCATATTCGGGACATAAATATCTGCGTAATTGCGGGTCAGGTCAAGTTTATGGCGTCGTTGCCGGAGAATAAATTAAAATGAATTAAAAGCACTTAAAAGGAATTAAAAAAAATTAAAAGGTAAATTTCTGTTCAGAACTTTTTGACTTTGAAACTTTATTTGAACTATAAAATTACTAAAAATTACATATAAAATTTCTTCAATTTTCGAAAATTACAAAAACACAAAAAAAAAATTGCAAATATAAAAATTTTTATTTAGATATTTTAAGTATTTTATTTTCTGAATTTTACCTTTTTTTGCATGCAAAGTTTGGGATTTAAAACTTTAGTACCCTACGATTCTGAATTTGAATGAACTATATATGATGACTTTTCTTATTTCGTATTGTTGAATCCTTAAGACCACTCATGTCGACATCATTGAATAAAATAAAGTTTCAATTGTTTAATGCTAATTTACTTAATATAACAATCATATATGTAGGGGTGTAAACGAACCAAACACGAACGAATAAAGTTTGTGTTCATGTTCGGTTCGTTTGAAATTTTGTTTATTTGAAATGAACTCGTGTTCGAAATTGTTCGTGAAGTCATTGTTAGTGTTCGTTTCTTAACGAACGAGCCGAACAAGAGTTGTTCCTGAACGACGAACCAGTTTGACATCCTTAATATNATAAAATTTAATTTTTTAAAATATCATAAATTATATATATATATATATATAATTATTTTAAATTATTTATAATAACGATTCGGACACGAACAAATACATCACTGTTCATGTTTGGTTCGTTTAACCAACCGACGAAAAAAATTCTTCACGTTCGTCTCGTTTACTCATCGAACGAATCAAACACGAATTCATTCACGAACCGAACACGAACTGTTCGCGAACAACAAGCTTTTTCGACAGCCCTACATATATGTCATCTTTCAAATTGTTTTACAATAACAGAGTTAACACCCGCATGGTTCCAGACTAGATATGATATTACTTTTCAAAATTCTTTTTTTTTTTTTTGGTTAAATGTTTAAGACTTTATATGCTGATATCATTTAATAAAATAAAATTTGAAAAGATTTTATACTGATTTATTTAACAAAACAATCATATATTTTGTCATTCAAATTTTATTATCCAGCGGGGTTTAATAAATAACAATTATTAATAAATAACAAAATCTTTTATTTCCTTGATATTATCATTCTCTTAGTCTAAGTTGTGAATGATGTCATAATTATTTTTAAAAACAACAAAATTTATTAGATCCATAATTTAGTTAGATGAAACTATAAGCCATATTTACTTTTAAATGCCTCAAACATATATGTAATGGCTTTTATTTTCACTTCAAAATATGTGAATTAAATTATCATTATTTAAAGTGAATTTCTACTTTAGAAAAAAACACACACACACACACACGCACAAGTCCTTAATGTACGCGTCATCAAGCTATTCAGGGACTTTAGCTTTGATACCAGTTAATGTGGTTAATAAAGTAGCCGAGGGAATGCCACAGTGAATTTTTTCCCTTTCCATTGTTGAAAGAGGAAGATTCATGTTTAGAGGAAGAATTTGGGGCTAAAGCTTAAGATAAAAAGATTAAGAACATGAATTGAACAAATGCCTCAAAGAGGAAGGAATTAAGAGTAATGAGAGAGTAAAGATGAACCATATGGCTAGGAGACAAAAGGAATTGACTTTCATGGAGTACGACAATGCATGCTAAATTACTTACTTCATATCAAGCTTTCTCAATTATGTTCAAGGCCTATTATTTATTTTAGTAGACTTAATTTTGTTTATAATTGACCATTTTTTACCCTAACATTATAATAATATTATTAATAATAACATAAATACAATATTAAATAATATTTTTTAATTTAGCATACAAATTCTCAAAGAATGATAGTTAAAGTAAATGTTAATGATTCCTTTTACCATGGTTGAGCCTAGCTCAACAAATTATGTGTACTAAATTATTATGTAATGAAGAAAAAAGATATTATTTTAGATGAGTAGTTTTCATTTAATGATATTATTGTTTCTTATAAAGCGCATACGTTTCAAGGGTCTTGTATAATCATGTTGGACATGTGTCAAAAAAGAACATGCTTATGTCCAACATTTTGAAAATCGTGTCTGATATGCTTTCTTTACAGATTAAGTTGGGCACAATTAGGACGTGTCTCTCATCAGCGAGGCCGCAATCTAACATAGTCAGAGCAATGTGATAGTGAACTATATTTTTCCTAATGAGCTGGTTTTGTAAGCCATGTTTTTCATGGTGATGGTAAATGTGTTGCTGAAGAGAGCATTAATGTTAGTAAATGATGATCGTGGCGATACTCAGTTTCTTTTGTTCAATTAACAATGCATCAATGTGTTCCCATTTTGTTTGATTTGTTTGAAGATTATATTCCTTTGTTTGTTTTTGGTATTTTTGTGGACAACACAATGTTTATATTAATAAATAACAAAATTTATTGTTAACTCTTATATTGTTGATCTTTTAGTTTTCTACATGACATATATGAAATCATACTTCTTTATTTCATTCCTTCCAATTTGAAAATATTGACATCAAGTATTGTATCATTATATCCATGCAATATCATATTTGTAAAATATCTTCATCCCCTTGGATGGAAACTGATAGTTGGATTTGCAAAATTCTTTTTGTATAAATATATATAAAAAAGGACTTGCAAAGATTTTCTTGTAAAGTGTATTTTACGAAAAAAATATTACATCAGGACTCCTACGTGCGGAGTCCAATCAAAATACGCCGTGGAGGTGATTGACCCAATAACGCAAGGGAATATTTCCCTCGTGTTATTCATGTGTTATTGAGTGTTATTCAGGTGTTATTGTGTTCTGGGAATACTCCCAAAATTATAATAACACAATAACACATCAATAACACGAGGGGAATATTCCCTTGTGTTATCGAGCCGATCACCTCCACAGCAAAATTTCATTAGACTCCGCACGTAGATCTACGTGAGGAGTCCTGATGTAATATTTTTTCGTATTTTACCCACTTAGTCAATCATTCCCCAAAGGAAAAACATTCCAAATTCTTTATTTGGAGTCTCTTCTTTTTCGAATTTTATATACGCGCCACATAATTCTTATATATTTATATATTTAACATCTAAACTTTCATATTTATATTTATAACACTTTAATGTGATAAAATTATGCATGAAAAGGAATATTTTTTTTTCTTTTTAGAAGCATGCGATACGATATTTTTTGATGTGATATTAAAAATTTATCAAATGTGTTAGTAATGTAAATACAAAATAGTTGTGTGGTATGTATAGAAAATGCCTAAAATGTAATACTAAATTATACTTAGAGAAGGCTATTATTACATATTCATTACTACTATGAAACGAAGCTAAGTCGTGGTCATGTCCTCTGTAACCCCTTGGCTGCCATTCTTTCCCCACCCCTTCCTTTTCCCCCACCCAATTAGGACACTACGCCTGCTAAGTCCCAATCAGTTAAATTTGGTGCATCTTAGTACAAAATTAATATTAAATATGTGATCTTTATTATGTACCAATAATGATAGAGGGCAAACAACAAAATGAAAAGTAAATCTAATGTTCCGTGAAATTGAAGTTTTTTCGTGTTTCGGTTTTTGTTTCTGTGTTCCTGAAATTAGGATTAAGTAAGTTTGATTGTGAGACGGATTTAAGAATTTCTTCGTACTATTGCTCGCGAGTTCATCTTTGTCGCAGTGATGATTGGATTTATTGGATATGATAAATCTTATTAACGTAAATTTAGACTGCAACCAAACACTGCTTAATAGTGTTAGGAAAGTTGGATGGGCTTTGGCGGTGTTGTAGGATAACGGAAAAGTGGGATGGTTTGGATATAAGTCGACTAAGGTGATCAAAACGTGACAAGTGGTATTGTGGAAGTTTAGGGTTTTGTTGTGGAATTTATATGAAGAAGATTTAATAAACACTTGAAATATCTAAAGTAATGAATTTAGATGTGATGTGGAGTATTTTCATGTTTTCTATGGTTTGTAAGGGGTTTTAATGGGATTGAAAAAAGACTTTGGTCTTGATAAAACCCATTCAAGGCCACTATATTAAACTAATTATATTTTTCAACTTTGGTGCTTGTGTTTAGGTTTGGTATCAATGGTTGAAAGCATTTGGATTACTGAAGAATTGCGCCTAAAATATCTTTGAAGTTTTCTTACTTTTTAAGGGTTTAAAATATGTTAATGGCCAATTGATAAGGCATTATTTTATTAGAGTAAACAATTATTTACAGCACAATAGGGGTATTATTAGTAACATTACGAAGGAATTGAAGGAGAAATTGTTTGATTTAGTTGAAAAGTTTTATATAAAGAAATAACAAAAATTTAAACAAATATAAAACTGAATCATTCACTAATTAAATAGAGTTGAAGAGGTCATTTGATTTTTTACAAGAGTGGTCGACCATAAATTCTCTTTATGACTAGGAACTAACTCTGAAATCCTTGAATCACACATCCAACCTTCCATTATTATTCTAGCAAACTTAACTATTCATGTAAATCGAAAATATCTCTGCACGAATCAAGGAAATCCAATGTTTCACTTATGAACACCAAATGATGAGGTATTGGGATAATCAAAAGATAGAAACACTGAGCAACGTTTCTTATGATCAGAACTCTTGAGTTAACCAAATAGAAGCATGGTTGAACGAAAAAATAGAAGGAATCTAATCAAAGGGACAATCGTTCATGACAAACTCCTTAAGCCAATCTAGGAACTTCTCATAAAATGGTCAAAGCCCCCCCCCCACTGAGCGTCATCTAAGAAGGTATCTTTTCTAAGGAGAGTTGTCTATCAGATTATGGTTGTAGACTTGCTTGACGCCCAAGTTCACNCCCCCCCCCCCACTGAGCGTCATCTGAGAAGGTGTCTTTTCCAAGGAGAGTTGTCTGTCAGATTATGGTCTTTGCTTGACACCCAAGTTCACCCTAACTATAAAGGGGCATCTTCTCAGAATTCCCTGTAAAGAACGGGCCAATGACATTTTGGCCGATCAAATGTCTGTTGGCCGACTGAAGGCTTTTAATCCACTGAACAACAAGATTATCAGGTCATTAGATGCCACTCTTCAAGCGGTTATGAATACAAAATGGTATCAGAGTCAGTTACAAATGTGAAAATGTGTTGTAGTAACTTATAACGTCTCTATTAAAATATAAACAAATAACTACTAAATTTACTATATTAAAGCACTTGCATTATTGTCCACACTTTTCCTCTCTCTCACTCTCTCACTCTCTCACTATCTCACGTTATCTCACTTTTTCTCTCATCTTCCTATGCTTTATATCTTAGGTGTGATCCATATGACATATTTACATTCAACATCCTAAAATATGCGATGAGTGTGGAATCATGCCACCAACATGAAGAGGAGCATGCCACGAAGAAGGAGCTCATCTTGGAGATACCACAAACATGAGGTACGTGAGAGAATTTGTGCAACAACAAATCCAGGAACTTAGATATCAAATGACGGGTCAGATGAAGGAATTAGCCCACGTGCTACTCAAGGGAAGAGCACAAGCTCCCCAAAAATAGAACCCTTGAGAATAAGAAATTTAACCCCAAGGTAGTCGAGTGGCTGAGGGGATATAAAGGATATAAGACTCCTAGTACTATGATAGTGTTGGGTCCACACTGTTGATCAGATCGCAATTTGGACAATTGATGGTCTACCACCGACCGAATAATGTGTTCTCTCAGCAAATCTCTGATGTTGAGCCATTAGAGAAGTTTAAACACCATTCGTTAAAATCATACAAAGGTTGGAGCAATCCAACCTACCATATAACCTCCTTTGAGCGGTCGTCTACCTTCTCAAAATCTTAGACACACTGAAGTGTTAGTTATATTACATAAGAGACTTAGTCCTTAGCTAGTTTAACGACCTTCCAACATGAGTTATCACATCCTTCGCTTAATTCATTAAGACGTTCACAATGCAGTTTGCTATTTCCTAGAAACCCCGTAAGAACTCACAGACCTTGTGGACCATTAAACAATGACCGAATGGAACCTTCGGTCATATGCCACTCAATTCCTTAAGGAAATCCTATAAGTGTGGGATCTGGAACCCAAAATAGCATTGGCCACCCTGGCCTAAGGGCTAAGGAGCGAACACTTCAAATATGATTTAGGTTTACAACAACCCAATATCGTGGCTAAACAATTGGAGTTGGCAAACCACCATATTATAATGGAGGAGTATGTTCTACTGTACTACCAAAAAACATAGCAATCCACTCGTCACAAAAAGATGGTCCATGCCCCAGATGTGAAGATATTCATCCACCTTGTGATGATAGAGAGGTCGACGAAAACTATCAAAAAGGATGACAGTGTTGTTAAAAAAACCAATCATCTGACAACATAAATGCACCAAAATCTACTAATTTGAGGGGCTTGATGTCATACTTGTTATGATGGTTGTTTTGAGTTTGAGTGGGGTTGGAGGGTGGTTGGTTCTCATGATGAGAGGGGATGTTGGCTTGAAACTGGTTCGTGGGTGTTGTTTCATTGTGATGAGTATGTTGGGTGTAATGGTAGTTAAGGAAGAGTGGAGGTAGGGACTAGAAGGGAGGGTGGTGAATATGGTGTTGGTGTTGATGTTATTGTATGGGTTTTGTGTTGATGTTCCAATGGAAACATAGTTTCTATAATTGTAATGTGTCTTGATATAATTATTTTATTTATTGAGAGATTTCAACATTTGTAGCCTTTGTATTGGGGACTGTAACCAATGAATATATATGCGGGTGCTTTGGGTTGGAATTTGGTTAGCATTTGGGGTGCTTGCTAGGGATAACAGTCACAATCAAATATTTGAAGTTGATCGTAAGTTGGTGGTGTTTTGTAGAGTAGTTCATGAGGGGATTTATTTTGAGTGATTTTAGAGGGAAGAATGTTAATGAGATAAACAATAGCTGTTTGAATGACCTCCATCCTTGGATGGGGGAGGTGTGTTGTGTTGAGTATTGTTCAAACTATTTCATTGATATGTTTGTGTATTCTTTGAACTAATCCATTTTTTTGTTGTGTGTATGGGCATGAGCATTGATGTTTGATTCCATGAAGTTGCAGATATTGTTGTAGTTGCAGGAATGTGTATTCTCTGCCATTACCCACTCTATATATTTTTATTCTTGAATGAAATTGACTTATGATAAAAGTTTTGGATATTGATAGAGTGCATGATTGTTTCAGATTTATTGTACAAGGGAAAGATCCAACATAAGTGGGAGTAAGCGTCTATTAATAAGACATAATTTCCATATCTATTAATGGAGGGGGACGGAAAGGGTCCCCATACATGAAAGTGGAATAGTCCAAAGTGTTTATACTTAGTATTACTTAAAGGAAAAAACTAATCTATGACACTTGTTTTGGTGACATTTTGGGCATTGTGGTTGTAATTTGGGAATGTGTAGTTGAGGAGATTATCTTGAGATGGTTGATAGTGTATGATGATGGGGTGTCCAAGTCGTTGATGCTAGTTGATTGAAGAGGTGGATATGTGGAGAGCTTGTAGTTGTAAAGGCCCTGCTTAATAGGTCCTATGAAGAGGGTCTTCAAGGATGTCTAGTCCTATATGTTGTATTTATTAGCATCAATTGTGAGAATATAATTATTGTCTCGAGCTAGTTTTTGAACTGATATGAGATTGTGTAAGAGATTTGGAACATGAAGTAAAAATGAGAGATTGAGCTTACTTGTGGGGGTGGGGAGGATGCCTGATCCCATATGGGATACGTTGGTGATTTGTCCATTTCCAACAGTGACTTGATCTATATGAGAGGAAAGTGTGATTTTTTAATGTTTGGTATGATGTGCACGAGGTACCAGTGTCTAAAATCCAGTGTTGATTGTTGGGAATGTTAGTTGTTGTACAGGCTATGTGGGTTTGGTTTGTTGTGGGCTTATACTGGAGATTGGTTTGGTGTCAACACTGAAAATCTGAGTGTCCTAGTTTGAAGAATATTTGACAGGTGATGGATTTTTTGTTTTTGTTTGGGTTGTTGTGTGTTTTTATAGTTTATTTTTGGGTGGGTATGTTGAGTTGACTTTGGTTTTGTTGGTGTATATGGATGTGGTTGGTTGTTGTTTGAGTTGTTCAATGGCCAAGTTTGATTCCTTGCTTTAAAGTAGAGAGTAGAATTCCTCAAGTTTGATTGGATTGAGCTATGTGTGAATAGTAGTTTTGAAGCCTTGGTATTGAGGTTAAAGTCCATTGAGTGTGTATAGAATGATGTCCTCTGTGTCGATCTTAGCTCCTACGTCTGCAATGTTATCAATGATTGTTTTGATGTTAGTTGAATACTGAGAGATGGTGTTACTTTTCATTGTAATGTTGTGAAGATCATTTTTAGATGGATCAATCTAGATCTATTTGTTGATTGAAATTTTTTTCGAGAGTGGCCCATATCTTGGTTGTGTTGTTGAGACCAAGTACATATGGTAGAATTGACATGAACAACGTGATAATATTGTTGCTGTGAGATTTGATTGACCAGGTGACAGAGTTTGAAATCTGGATTTTTTGATGAACTTACCGACTCATCTTTGATGAATTTTATTAGGATGGGGGAGTTCTCCGCAAGGAATTCTATGAATCCATTTGCATTGAAGAGCTTTTGTATCTGTGTTTTCCATACCTGATAATTTCCATATTGGAGAGGTAAACTTGCCAACGTCTAGATATTTGACATTAGAAACTTGAGGGATGTAGGTCTGTAGGTTTCCTTTATGCGATTAAGAAACTTTGTTGAATTGGAGCTTGTTCTGATCATATTGATCAATTGCTGCAAAGATTTGGGTTTTGATACGATGAAAGAAAAGGAAAATTATAGAAGTGTCAATAGCACTCTTCTCTTGATAAGTACATTGCAACCTCTTACTTTCCCTCACCTACTCTATGTTCCTCACTTTGATTCTGCCCTAGTTGTCTTCTTATAATGTTTCTTGGGCGGGAGACTCGCTCGTCTACATTATTTTTGGTAGTATCTCTGCACATGAGTGGGAGGATAATGATGCTCTGGTGAGACTGTGCTTCTCTATTATATTTTGGCGGTTACCTATAGAACCAAATTGTGGTTTTCACTCTTTAGATGTTTGAGAAAATATTTTAATCATATTCTTAAAAATAATACAAAAAAATAGTTATAGTTCGTCAAAAGAAATCATACATGGGGTAAAACACTTTAAATAAAGAATTAAAAAAAAATTATAATTGAATAAAGCTATGTTTTCTTTTAAATATAATCACAAGATTATTTTTTAATATTCTTCGAAAAAAGTAATAGTTTAGTGAAACAAAAAGATGTTTGAGTGGTTGAGAGCTTTTCTATCGGCTTTCTACACTGCCACTGTGTGTATGGGGAAGAGAGAGAGAGAGAGAGAGAGAGAGAGAGAGAGAACAAATGGCAGGAAATCAACAAATTTAATGTGATGGATGAAATAATCAGCCAAAGTGAGCAGTTTTTCTTTTTAAACTTATTCTTCCTCTTAATCATCAATTTTCTTCATCACGTTATCCAACCCAATTGATGTAATTTGCGCCTCCATAGTTTTCCTCTCCCTCTCGTTTCACTTCATTGTTTTCCTTTAATTGGCTTCTTTGAAGCTTTCTGCATGTTCCCATTTACTTCTCTCTAATCTTTTCTCGATGCTTTTCCATACTTAGAGGCAAGGAGCCGATGATTCCCTTGCATCTTTCGGGATAGAGGATTGTATATATAAATATATAAATAAATAAATAAATAAATAAATAAATATACACACACACACACCCACACACACACAATTGGCTTCTTTGAAGCTTTCTGCATGTTCCCATTTACTTCTCTTTAATCTTTTCTCGATGCTTTTCCATACTTAGAGGCAAGGAGCAGATGATTCCCTTGCATCTTTCGGGATAGAGGATTGTATATATAAATATATAAATAAATAAATAAATAAATACACACACACACACACACACACACACACACA
>JXCR01128692.1:0-18578 GCA_002079205.1 Phalaenopsis hybrid cultivar | reverse complement strand
GATTAACCATGTCAAGATCCGTTGCCCATAACGTCATCAAGGAGAGGACTACTGCAGATCTCATGGCAGTTTTATCAGACATGTATGAAAAGCCATCAGCGAATAATAAGGTGCATCTGATGAAAAAGTTATTCAACCTGAAGATGGCAGAAGGTGTGTCTGTTGCTCAACACCTGAATGAGTTCAATAATATCACTAACCAATTTTCATCTGTTGAAATTGATTTTGATGAAGAGATTCGTGCGCTGATATTGTTGGCTTCATTGTCAAATAACTGGGAAGCCATGAGAATGACAGTTAGCAATTCTGCAGGTAAATCTAAATTGAAATATGATGATATACGTGATTTGATTTTGGATGAGAGGTGCGCAGGAAAGATTCTGGCGAGACCTCGGGTTCGAGTTCGACACTCATTGTTGATTCTAGAGGGAGATCACGGGACAGGAACTCAAACAGAGGAAGATCAAAATCAAAGTCCGGTCAGTAGGCAACCTGCTGGAATTGTGACAAAGTTTGCCACATAAAAAAGAACTGCAAAAATCTCAAGAAGGAGAATGATGATGCAAATGTTGTAACTGAAGAAATACATGATGTGCTATTGTTGGTGGTTCACAGTTCTGTTGATGACTGGATACTCGATTCAGGGGCTTCCTTCCATATATCTTCCCACAGGAATAATGCGGAATTATGTTGCAGGCAACTTTGGGAAGGTATATCTGGCTGATGGAAAAGCTCTTGACGTGGTGGGGATGAGAGACATTGATATTGCACTCCCTAATAAGAGCAACTGGACCNGGGCATCAAATTTATGGCATATCATCTACTGAACAAATTGGCATCTATGATATTTATTTGCTGCAATTCATGGGAGATCAGCAAACATCTTTCTGTACAACAATAATTATTAATCTCACACTTTATTTTCAATTAATAGTTAGCAATTACATGCTTTGCTTCAGTTATTTGGCATCTCTAGGATCAGCAGACAGTATAATTGAACTTGAGCATTTCATTAATCATACTTGTGCAATGCATATGCAAAGTAGTTGATTTATGAATAAGTGAGATGCGTGCTTGATTACATAAATTGATTAAGTTCTCATATTTGTAGCATATCTTCTTTTGGACAAATGAACATCTATTATATTCATTATTTCCTTTCAAGAGAAATCAGAAAGTGTCTTTTTGCACTACTAAAAGTTAACTTCTATATAGGAAATGGGTCTCTAAGTTCAAGAGACAGGATATAGCATGTCTTAAAAAGATTCCAATATAGTTGGGACAAAAAGAATGCAAGAAATTAATTATGGGAAATCTATGTATGTGTAGAAGCTTGAATTTATTTTAAGGTTGTCCTTTCTTTGTTTTATGTTCAGATTTGTTTTGTGCTTTCAGTTGGCTTTTATGAACCAGTGTCCATTGCTAAAGACTTGATCATGAAAATGTACAAATGTCATTTACAAAAATACATTTTTGACTCGATCAAGAAAATGCATAAATTACGTTCTCTTAAAACAACACAAGCCTGGAAACATTTTGGATGCAACCCGTATACTTCTAGCTAATTCAAATCTTCCATCATATTTCTGGTTGGAGACAATACTCATAACAATACACTTAATTAATAGAATGTCATTTCTCACAATGAATAATAAATCTCTATATCACATGCTACATAACACAATACTAGATTTTCAACATCTCAAAGTTTACAGATGTGCTTTCTATCAATGGATTCTTTCAGTTTAGGGAAACAAAGTAGAACGATGAGCGACACTTTGTTCCTTATTGGCTATCCTGAAAATATCAAAGGATACAAGTGCTTTAATCTCACTAAAGGTAAACTATTATCTCCAAAAATATTATTTTCAATGGATAAACATTTTCCTACAAAGAATCTATCAATAAAAATTCAAAAAAAAAAAAAAAACATCGCTTATTACATCATTCACATTAATACATATATCAATTATAAATAAAAAATCACTTAAAACTAAAAAAACTCCAATACACAATCATAATCCAGTTGCATTCAACAATAAAACAAACACTACATGCTCCACAACCTACTCACAATAACAATATCAATACATTAACTATGCATCCACCTCAAAATCACATGATTACTAGATCAAAATCTTGGTGTCTTCTAGCAAAAAAAAACTTTAATTTAAAGCACATGAAACTGAACATAATCATAAGAAAAAGGCAATGGAGTAAGAGTTAAAGCAATTACAAAACTAAGAAACATGGATCATAGTTCTAAAATTCCAATAAAAAAAATTATAGAATGCAAAAGGATTTTTAAAATCAATGACATAGGAATAAATATGTTGCTAGGTATAATGCTAGGCTAGTAACTCAAACATTTCAACAATAATATGCACTTAGCTGTAAAGAAATGTTTGGCTCGGTTGCAAAACAATTTTCCAACAACCCATACTCTACTTATTGTTGCATGTCTTTCATCATAAGTGAATGGTATTTAAATTAGATGTTTCAAATGTTCTTCACATGACAGTCTAAATGAAGTCATCTATACAAGTTAATCACCTAGATGTGTAGACAACACATTACCAAATCATGTCATCTCTTAAAAAAAATTATTTATGGCCTTAAACAAACACTTTTGGTAGTGGTTTAACACTTTCACTAAACACCTTCTTAGCTATGTATATGATATTATGCCCATTAAATTACTTATATATCAACAAAATTTAAAATATACTTACCTTTTGTTGTATTTATATGATGTTTTGTCCATTGAAAATATCACCATATTCACTCAACAACTCTAGAAAGATATTTGAAGCAAATTTTCTATGAATAATCTAGGAACAATTTTTAACTTTCTTAGCATTAACATTAATCATATTCAAAATGATCTATTTTTATCTCTAAAATATTATGTTTCAAAAATACTAAGATGGGATGGCACAATAGAGTGTAAATTTCATCCTATTCTGATCACTTCTAAAATTAATCCATACCTGAATATTAGTAACCATTTGATAATCTTAAGTTGTACAAAAATCTTATGGCAACTCTTCAATACCTTACAAAAACAAGTTCAAATATCACATTTATTGTTAATCAATTCTCACAACATCTACATGAACTATTGTACATCCATTTTTAACAACTTAAAAGTGTTCTACGCTACATCAAAGGCACTCTTTAAATTGGTATTCCCATTCAATCTAGACTTTTTTTATTTAGTTTCTATTTAGATGCAATTTGGGATAGTGGTTCAACAACCACAAATTTATTATAAGATATTGCTCTTATTTAAGTAATTATCTAGCTCCATCGTAAGTGAAGAAATAACCAACTATAGCTAAGTCTTCTAGAGAAGCCAAATACAAAACACTTGCTTCAACATCAATGGATGTCATATGGCTCAGGTGGTTATGACAGGAATTCCAAATAGAAATTCAACAACAAACCACCATATATTGTAATCAAAATTCTTTTTTTTTCATGCGAGAACAAAACACATATATAATTGAATATTATTTAATAAGAGAATTTATTCAATTCAATGAACTAAATATCAAATACATTCCAATAGCTGATCAATCTGCAGAAATATTTACAAAGTCCTTACCAACACTTATGTTTACTATGCTTAGATACAAACTGGCGTTATTACCAATAATATTAGCTTGGGGGAGGTTGATAACATTACAATTTGTAGTAACTGTCTGAGACAATGAATTTAGAATGAAACTAATTAATAAAGTACTGAACATATGTCTACAAAAACCTCTCTAAATTTTGTGTATCTCAAAAGTTTATATAAAGATTGCACTATGTACATTCTATGGCGTGATAGGACTTCAATGGAAATATGTTGTTTGCACTTTGCTTCATGATTATCTTCTTCCTATTTCATTCTATTCTTTATATTTATTTAGTTTCTTGTTGAAACCTATTTCATTTCAATTATAAAAGTCGTGGGGAAGAATAGTAGCTTAAATGAGGGGAAGCGGGTTGGTGCAACACTAAGTAATGTGCAAGTTATGACTGCTTAGAAATGATGTTGTTAGATGAATTTTACTAATATTTTGAAATTTGCATTATTTTGGAAAACTATAAACATATTAAACACTTAATATATTAGCAGTTTGTAAAACTTGAGAATGCCCAAAGTTCATTTTTACAAACCTTGATTAGTGCTCTATTAGTCTCATTAAATTTTGGATAATTCAAAAATCTTGGTCAATTATTAAAGAGATTTGGCTAAAATGATATATTCCTTAATTTCACCAATATTTATCTAGGCTTTGAAGACATGCCATATATAACACGAGTAGCTCCCAACTTAAATTTAAATCTATTACTAGCTTTATTATCATCTTATGTTAAACTATATCATTTATAGCCATGTTAGTCAATTGAGAGCCTAGCTTGGCCTTGCATCTCCTCTCTTAACTAGTATCATTTATTGTTATCGTGCACTATCACTTATCACAATCCCTTGTCACCTTCATGATTGACTCCAATAGTTATCATCCTTAAGGCTCTATTCTAGCTCTTAGATGTCTCATATAGTGTGCACATCAACCTTATTCACTTCAACATACTATCCTCAAATATTTACCTATTTAACTACTTGTCCCTCATTATGTATAGCAACTGAAGATAGAACTGGAATCAAAGTCTCCCCATTTCTTTTTTGCCAACACATAAGATCTTTGGTCCCTTAACCTATGCTTGTTGTTAGTTTTTCCCTAGTACATCTTAGTCATTTAGCGCGGATTTCGTCCCCCAATCATTGTTCTAGTGGTAAATTTTGAGCTTCTTCTAAGACTCTACTATTATATATTTGAAAGGCTTCATATACTTCTACTATATTTTGCAAAGTAAATAATTATAACTTATGTTATAATGAAAAATAAAAAGGGTACTTTCATACTCTGTAGTTAAATCCTATGTATTTACGTATCTAAATCTTACTTTTTTATATTTATACCATCTAAATCTTTCATATCACATCAAAAATCAAAATGAAGTACACCTTTCTAAAGCATAAGACAAGCCACAGTATATGCAAAAACATAAGTTTAGGGGTTAGATATGTAAATACATAGAAATTAAGTGGTATTTTTTCAATATAAAAGCATTAGTAGATTTCTTAAATACACACGCTACTCTTTTCTGAAAATATTAACTTTTCCTTAATGCTTGGAGTTTAAACACTTATTATAAACTAGCCTTCTTAATCATAAACTTTTGATTACAATTAGGATATGTATGAACTTTTTCAAGGAGAGTCCATTTGCCATTTAATTATATACTGTTTAAAAATAAAATAAAACAAAATATAAGATAAATTTCTTTCCAAAAAATCAAAAAGAAAAATAAAAAGCCTACTCCTACACAAATAATCAAATATTAATCTTACTAGGCCTTACCAAGCTCCCCCTCTGGCTCCAATTATTGTATCATGACACCATCATGTGTCCAATAGCTGAGTCACCAAATCGTGTATGTCAGTGGGTCCAAATTATCACGTGACCCTTTATCATTGGACGTCTGTACAAATTATCATCATGTGTCTTGATGCAATAATTTTTCTCTAATAGTAAACTAAAGAATGAACACTGCCGTTGCTGATCCCAAGCCCGGATGAGAAAAGTGGAGGGTTGCGTTAGGTAGTCGACAGCCAGCGTAAAACTTGTCGAAAAAATCATGACATGAATCATGACATAGTAAACTAAAGAATGAAGACATGATTCTCTCTCTCTCTCTCTCTCTCTCTCTCTCTCTAGCTTACAAATAATTCCAATAGAAAAAACCCATGAAACGAAACACTGTTTACTTCTCTTCCATCCACACGCATGAACACAGAAAAACCAGTCCTTCTCGCCCAAAGAAAAATTAAAAAACAAGCTAAAGAACGGAACAAGGAGAATCAAATGCACGTTTGCACTGAATTGAGAGATCTTTTAGTGATTTCATATCTGATTTTTATCCACCACATCCCACCATGCCTAGCATCCAAGACATGATATGATGATGACATCCATCCATGCTTTCATCTGCTCCCATCTCATTTCCAGCAACAAGTGAAGCAGTGCGAAGAGTTCATCGGGAGAATCCAAGTAGAGAAGTGGGGCCACATTTGGGCAGGGGAAGGACAGACATCTGGCCAGCGAAAGCATGTCATCTTAATATTTCATGTGGGTTCGTATTATTACCTATGGGAGATAGCTGGCTGGGAGGAATAGGTGTAGGCAACAAGGTCATGCCATCCACAGCTATGGCCAGCTACTGAGTGCAACAAGGCCACTCATTTTGCTTTAGAGGGAAGGGATGCGCGTACGTGTTTTAGAGGGAGAGAGAGAGAGAGGGAGCGCTGGTTTGCTTGAGCTTGGAAATGGCAAATATTCTTGTGGTCCTGGTGATGCAGAATAATGTCGCATTCTTGCAAATGTCTTTTTTTGTAAAATAAAAACCTTCTTTTACCTTTTAATTTATAATATGAAAAGAATATAAATATACTTATCATTATTGAGAAGGAGAATAATAAGTGCGGGCCGCATTTTCAAAATGTCTGGGGTAGCTTCTAAGTGCCGGTGGCATTTTCAAATGCCTTATCGTCTGTAAAATATGTTCCGGCAACTTATCCGAAAATACGGTTCGATCCGCGGTCTGCGTTTTAGGTGAAGCTTATCCGAATAAGAATGAAAAAAAAAATGGACCAAAAGTATGTTAAGCTTAGAGACCCTAAACACAAAAATAAATAAATAAATAAATAAATAAATAAATAAACGAAAAAACCAAGCTGAGCCAATTTCCTACTCTGAATGTTCAATGTTGTCACTGAAAATTGAGAAGGCTTCGGTGAAATGTATGTTCTTCTCATATTGCTTTGGTTGCTTTTGCCAGACTATTTTGACGAAGGATCTTCAAAATCATCTTTAGATCTTGTATTACTATAAATAAAACTAGGAAGAGTTATATAGATACCACTCAATTCTAATGTATTTACATATCTAACACCTAAACTTCAATTTTTATATACGTACCACCTTAATTACCTATATAAGAAAATAAACCTTCAAACTAATAGGAAAGGCGAAGTATTATATGGGCATTTTGGGCCTAGTGGTTCGAGCACATTCGCCACGCATTTGGAGTACTGACATTGACCGAATCGGTGGTACATTCTAGTGTCGGGTTTTATTTTTGCAACGATACATGGCTTTTGAATGCCGTATAGATTCAAAGATTTTGATTGTTCAAATAATCAAGCGCGTCTTCGAAAGTAGTAAATCACCTTGAAAAGTAAAAAGATAACTTCTACGATAGATTTGATTATTCGAACTAAGAAAATATTGGACATCTGCACTGGTCTGCGGATTAAACCCTACATATCATTTCCCCTATCTAATCTGAAGACTAGATAGGATTTAGATTAGTTATGGGGTCTTCTCCTTCATATAGGGGTAAGTCCCTATAGTTTATTATATCTTAAGCAACTCGAGTATTCTAAATAAACTCTCGATTAAGGCTACTGTTTTACCCTCAAGAAGATTTTAAGTTAGGGTTTCTCGGGAAAGGCTCAAAAGTTGAACCAATTATTAATGAAAGACAAAGAAAGAAAGGGTAGGGGACACTTGGATACAGAGGCAACCTAAGTAGTGTCCCAGACTATCCTATTGTTTGACTTTTGACATTTTTAAAGAAAAAAATAATGTTTCATCCTAGTGTTTTATTAGAATGTTAGGACTTATAATACATGTCATACAATCATTCAGGAGTCTAAAAGCGAGGATTTATGTCATGACCAGATGAGCGACCACAGAGGCCTAGGGTGAAGTTTACCAAGGAAAGTGAAACTGTGGAACCCTAACATAAAATAAGGGAAACATGGAATGCAATGGACTTACAACCCTGCCTAGAAAGGGCTACCATCTAAACCACCTAATCACATTCAAAACCATTCATGACCTGTCTCAATGATGCAAGATAGGGTAGGTTGTTGTTTATTAGGAGTAGTAGGCCTTACGACTTGATTAGAAATCAAGTTGCCTTAATATGTGTGGTATGGATTATGTCATAAAATTAATGCATGCATATTTTGAAATTTCAAATTTAAATGTTTTATACCTCACCACACTCAAAGATTTAGTTTTAATTAATGTCGAGTGCGCCTAAGAAAGCTGTGTAATGGGTTATGCAAATCCTTAATGATGAACACATGGAAGATCTGTTTAATAAGGTCAATCAATATGCATAATCAAAACCCGCTCTATAAGGTAGTGTTTCTCACGGGTCAAATCACCCCTTTTCATGTAATGATTAAGGACTCGAAGGCAAAGAAAAGAAGCAATATGTTATGCATATGTCTACAAATCATATTATCTTTCATATTCCTAAATCGAAAAGGAATTTTTACACGGTTTTATTTGGTGTTAATCAAGATTGTTTGGATGTATGATTTTTTCTATGGTTGTGTATGCAATAATTTATGTTGTTTAATTTTTATTATAAGTTCTATTTTGAAAATTTAAGTTATAGTTGTTTACGCTGGGGTATAAGGTTCCACCCACTCACCTTTACATAATCCTCAAGCTAGGGTTATGCTTCATTAGGCCTCATAAGGTCAAGCCAAAACCCTCAACCCTTAGCCAAGTTGGTTTACGATTTTGGTATGGTAATAGACCCAAGCCACCCTTCCCCGTGGGTAAGACATGCCCTGGGTCCCTAGGAATCCTCCCATAGACCCTAGGGATCACCATAACAGTGAATTACATAATGGGAAGGGCATATACCCAAATTGATACATAGCCTCACCAAGGCCTCCCCAGACCCTAAAACCCACCTTGAAATTCCAACACACCCACTTGACCCTAAGGCTTGGGCCTACCCCAATTTTGATCAATTTTTGGCCAATTGACCCCATGGCCATACAATTGGGCTCCCAAAGTTGTCAAGACGGCAAACCACTTGGGGGCCAAAATTGGCAGCATGGGGTCAACCCCCATAATTCACCTAATTATTTAATTAGGAAATTTATTAGATGTCATTAGGGCTTGAGCCTTTGGGCCAAACCCAAGCACATTAGGTTAGCCCAAAAATCCCAAAACCCAAAACGAAAGTCCATGACTCATCCTCCATAGGTCAGCCATAACCTAACCATGACCTATCTTCGTACATGGGTGACACAAAGAACAATTTAAAATAATTTGGCCTAAGTCTAAGCACTAAATGGCAAACCATGCACTCTTCCGCATGGAAGGAGACACATGGCACTTTGGTCATGGCTTCTTTGACCAACCCTTTGAGAGCCAAACCAAACCTTGGCGAGCTAATATTATACCAAATTTGGTTCTAGCCACCCACCAATTGGTCTTCCCAGTCAAGCTAAGCCCATTCCCATGCCACTCCACTCCCATTGGTGCCACCATGATGAAGACATGGAGAAATGGAAAAGCTTTTCTCTGTTGCCCAAAATTCCGTGATATTCCTTTGGAAATTCTCTGAGGAGTCACCTGAGCTTTCCCATGCCTGGCCAAGCACCACCCCAAGCTCCCATGGGTATAAATAGCCCAACCCGAGAGCTTCCATACACCACCAAGCTCCTTACTTAGCCACTGAAACCTCCTCCCAAAAGCAAAACTTTTTTCCTTAACCAAGACAATTGATCCCCTCCATCCTCGAACCTCCCCCTCCACTATTAAACCCTAATTTCACCAACTAAACTCAGGGCCATTTTTGGCCTTGACATCAACCTCTTTAAAACTAAAACTAACCATCCCACAAGCTTAACTAAGCCTTAAGACACTCACCCCAATTAGAATTGAGCATTCCCGTGGCCTTGAACCCATTCCAACACCAAACTGTGACACCCTTTAGTTTAGATCGTACTTAGACCCATCCATAGTCCAAAATGAAGCAAGGAGGAGGTTTGTGATACCAAGGCGAAGCTCTCTGTCAAGCTCAATTGAGGTCTCACCTCTTAGGATAAGGTATGGTTCCAAATCTCTAAATTTTGTTCTCGATTTGGTCTTTTATGAAGAAAATCAACAATGCATGTCCACCTAACCGCATGGATAGCTTCGTCTTCACTAGATGAACATGTAAGAATAAAATCTTAGTGATTTGGTTAAGAATTGAGTGAGAACTTAGGGTTTGAACATGGAAGGTTCTTGGTTCTCTGTCTCGTGAAGATAATGAACTGATGTCGTCCATTTTTGTATATTAGAAATGAACGACGTAGATTGAATTAGACCACAAAACAATGGAGGGTGGAAGCATCGAACCGTGGGACAGGGTGACACTTGCATGGAAAGCTCGACCAATCAACAGAGGACGCGCAAACTTTCGACAATACTGAGGTTGACGAGACACTGAGTTGGATAAGTAGGAAATTTATATTTTCCCATTTAATTAAATCAAGAAAATGGCTAATAGCTTTAAAAATACAAATCTTAAAGTAGAAAAATCACAAAAAAAAAATAAGAATACCTATGAACTCAAGTAACAGAGGAGAAAATAATAAAAATAAAAATAAAAAAAACTTAAATTATCAATAATTTTTAATTAATTAAATACTTTAGAGAGTATATTGATCATTAAAAAATAATTATAAGGAAGAAAAACCCATAATTTTGAGGGAAATTTCCCTCTACCTTTGGGAATATCCTTTGATTTGTTTCAAAGCTAAAGGGGCTCCTTAACCTTAAAATGACAAATTTTTTACCAAAAATGTAATTATCTTGAAAAATAATTTCAAAAATTGAAATGAAAATTAGAAAAATGAAAATTAAAATAGAAATTAACAAGAAAATTCATGGCAGTGAAATTAATCCTATCATAACAATTTTCATCTCTAAGAATCTAAAAATGATATTTAAGAAATTTAAGGGATATTTTATATTTTGGCCCAATTTATCCCCTAAATTTAATTTAAAACACTAAATCGACCTTAAGGGCCTAACCTAGTAGGGGCTCTTAAGGGATTAACAACATGGTTATCCCTCTAACCATGAAACCACTCCTAATGACCCAGGTTTAGTCCAAATTGAGCTTGGACTTGGTTTAGGTTTAACCTAACTTAGACCTAACCTAAGTAGACCCTCAATTGGACCCAAACCAATTGAGGTCAAGTCCGAGCCCCAATAAAATTTGATCTAGCTCATGTTTAACTTGGATTTGATCTTGACCTAACCTAACTTAGAATTAAACCAAATTGAAGTCGACCCAAGGTGAACCCGAGCTAACTCAGATTGACTAGAAATTCACTCCTGATCCGTCTGAACTAACTTGGGCTAATTTGAACTTAGCTTAGACCTAGGTGACTTGAGGTTAGGGAGTTTTTGACTTCTCATTCGAGAACAAAAGAACGGTTAGCCTCAGTTGGGGACTAGTTGGGCCAAGGAACCAAAAAGACATGACATAAAATCCACCCTAAAAGACATTAAAACATAAACTTTAACCACAAAATTTAACTTGGTTTGAGAATGTATTTTGTAGGAAGCACTCATGGCTACTAAAAAAATATCTTCCATTCACTTGTATTAATCAAAATGCAAACCCAGTGACCCTAGGACTATGAAACCATGGGATTTTGACTAGGTCATTCCAAACATAAAAAATAAAACACAAAAATAAAAAAATCTAATGGGCTAATAAGTCATAAGTAGCCTAAAATTTTCACCCCCTAAAATCCGAAAAAAAGGTATTAAAAATTATATGCAACTTTAATGAACAAAGATCATCGAATGCAATTTCATCCTTGCTATCTGAGTATACCAAGATCTCTTGACTGATGTAACACATGGTTGCTGATAGGAATCTTCCGACTTGACCCAGAAGGATAGAAAATCATGGGCATCTTGACTGGGTTGTCCTAAATAAAAACAACAACCAACCAATCAAATTAAAAATATTTTATGTTGACCTGATTTTGCAGGGCTGCTGAAGACAAAAGACAAACATCACTCTAGATTTACTTTACATGTTATTAGGGTGTGCTAAATCTGTTTTGTAGAGATAGATATACAAAAATCGGAGCAGAGGATGAATCTCAACTAAATCATTGATAACAACACAAAACCATAGGATAGTTCTGAGTCTTGATAAGACACTTTTGAGTCTTCAAGCATCCACTACCCTTAGGACAGGATCTTGAAAATCCTTTCTTGAAAACAACGACACTAAAATTTTCTAAGGATGAGTTACAAACTTAATCAGAAGTTTTGTTTAAGCAACCCCTAGTTTCTTAAGATGTAGTTAATTATAGGGGTTTACAATGACCTAAATCTTTGGTTGTGGGTTTGATTTTGTCAGCTATTCTTCGCGAGTAAGCCCCCGAAGTGTTCTAGACCAATCTTACCTCAGACATACACTTTGGAGCTATCTATGCAAAGTTTACCTCACAAAAGAATCCCCACATATTTCTTTTATTTTTCTCCATCATTGTATAGCTTAGCCCTTTGTTTTTTTCTCTCTTCAGATCATCCACATGATCAAAGATAGACGTTATATAATGGTAGATAGACTAGCGACTCCAAAAACAGCATGACAACAATCGAACATGACCGATGAGGGAGGCCATCAAGAGAGAGTTGGCGACTCCACTGAGGGCTTCTCTTCTCCCCATCTCTAGTTGTTGAACTTGTCCTCATGCTTGGGTGATAAGCTTATGCCCCGCACAGGCTAGATTACCATACCTTTGTTGGTTTGTCTTGTCCATTTCACTCTTGGGTCAAGCATGACCGACATTTCCCTGATCTCATAATCATTCACGATGAAAGAATTTTAGAATCTTGAATCTTGAAAAACGATAAAACAAAAATGGTAAAACAATGATGACAAAACAAAATGAAATGAAACAAAAATTTGAAAAAATGAAATTCAATTAAAACTTGACAAAACATAAACAAAAAAAACTCCCAGTTTACATATCAGGTCAATGAAAAAGAGAAAACATACAAAATGAAACCCTAAAGACAGGTCGGGCTAACATACGATATCTTTCCAAAATCACAGAATTGCAGTAGTGGATTTCTCGAGACTGGTTTTTTCATTTGCCAAAGGTCTGAACTTGCTAACTGACAAAGCGGTCTGCTGCCATGGGTTGCTAATCATGTTCGGGCTCAGATTCAACAAAATTGAGGTCATGCTTGACAATGTACCTCACCCTGCAGCCAAGATAATTGTTGTAGAGGTTATAAAGTCATTGGCTAAATTCAACATGAAGCCTGACAAGGAGTTCCCCTCATTGAAAAGGATTCTGTCTCGAGAAGAAAGTCGAAGAGATGATGAGTACTTTGACGGCCATGCATGGCTTGTTGCAATTGACATAAGCAGCAACCGCTGAAACCACTCAACCAGAGGTAGTCCACATTCTCAGAAGAGAATAAGCTGAAGCCGAAGAATAAAATCTAAAGAAAAAGGATCCCGTTTAGAGTGGGATCTCCAAAAAAGATACTACTTAACTAGTCAAGCAAAAAGTCAAGGAAATGATTGCTCAGGTAAGGGGCAAATCAATTTTTTCGAGGGGTAGACCCTACCCGGAGGAATTTGATTTAGTGCAATATCCTCATGGCTTTGTACCTCCACACTTCAAGGTGCTTGATGGGACCAAATACACTCGCCAACATGATGCACACTTTCGAGCAATTTGTTGCAATGCAAGGGGTAGTGAAACTCTCTTGTTTGTTAATTTGTCAACAGACTTACAAGTGTCGCTTTTGACTGGTACTTTGAACTTCCTAACAGGTCTATCAAGAATTTTGTCGAATTGTAGAATCTCTTCATCCAAAGCTTCATCGGAGCCCAATACCATATTACAGTTGGTGATTTGGTAGTAGAGAAATAGAAGCCATGGGAGACGATCGTGGACTACAACCTTTGATGGAGAAACCTCAGAAAGAAGTGGGAACCATGGCTTCAGGAAAAACATGCTATCGAGATCGTGCTCAAGAGCAGTCATGAACTAGTGGCATCCATGCTCAAGGGATTCACGATAAAGACTTTGGGAATGTTTCTCAGCAAAGCTACCAGTCTCCAGAAAGGGACAAAATAGTTGAGTATGACAGAAATGATAGCAAAACCAATGCTGATCAAGATATTTGAGAAGAAATCAACAAATTTCTCGATAGTGGAAAAGAGAAAACCACCAATGTAGGTGTAACCAGAATTGAAAATACGGTGATAGAATGCCAACACATTACAACCACAACAATTCTTGCAGCTATAAATTCAATAATCAACTCAGTAGAGGATATAAAAGAAATCAATAGCTAGACATATGAATAAAGAGTATCCGTTCAAAATAGAGGTCGTGGCCAAGATATTCCGCAACTACTAAAGATACCAGAATTTAAGCTATCTAGAGCCAAGAGGCGAGGTGATGTTGATATGAAAGATCAGTCCAACTATTGTGCCTACCACAGGATGCTTGCGTACAAGATTGAAGGTTGCTTTATCTTCAAGGACTGGTTAGAATATAAATTGAAGGCATAGAACATACTCATCCTGAAGGAACACTTGAAAGAGCCCAAAATGGGTTGGATTAATGTATTCTCAGCCGATGAATTTGTTTCTGCCAACTCTTACAAAGATAAAGGCGGGTGGGATGTGTCATGGGCCACTTATTTCAAGAAGATCCTTAACAAGATGCAAACCACTCTAACCTCAGCGTCGACTTCAAAGCCACCACTTCCAGGGAAAGAAAAGAAAAAGAAAAGAGAAAGTGAAGCTGAGAGAATCAGAGACCCTCGTAGCATAGGAGTTGCTATTCCTTCTACTCCTACTAATTCTCCTAGATTGGTTGTCTCAGATTTGGGGGGAAAATCCCTCGATCCGTTGACTTTGTATGATTTTTTTTATCCCTATGGGAATGATTAATGCCAAGGATTTTGATTTTAGTTACGTTTTGTTTGTTTTTGTTGACGACGCCTATAAAAAACCCAATCCAATTTTGATTTCATAGATAATTCTTGAATCGTACACTATCTCGATCGGTTTGATGAAAATCACAATAATAATAATAATGGTTGTAACAACAATGACATTGAAAATTGTTATTATTTATTAGTTAGGAGGATCAATTTCCATAGGTTTGGAGTCATCAGACTCATAGATAAAAGAGTCAGATGAAATAACCTCAGAAGAAGCTCCATTTTAGACACAAAATCAAGAAGAAAAAACTGAAGTAAACGTGTGGAGAGGGAAAGATCTATCTCTAGGAACAACTCCTAAGGAAAAGGAAAACACTTGGTCGTGTCTGAAGAAGCAATTCAACCTGCACAAGAGAGACCAATTCAAGATAATGTCGACAACTCTCACAACAATGTGGACTACAATGCCCTAGCACATTTAAGGAAACTACCAAAAATATTGAGCATTTAGGATGCCCTGATCCTCTCCAAGGAGATGAGGGAAGCATTGGTAAAATCTCTCTTGGATCCCGAGATTCACTTAACTCAACTTGCTAGTACTTCCTCAGACGAGGCTTATTCATTGGAAGGACGAACCAAGGTCACCTTCTACGATCAGGATCTGTTGTTGTGAACAACCAACCACAACTGCCCATTGTACATCTCAGTGAACATCGACACCACACTTTCAATGGTGCTTATTGATCCTGACGCTTCAATTGACATTAAGAATTTGAGGAAACTTGCTTTTTGGACATTGATGCTTGTAAGCTAACAACCAACAAGTTGATGCTATGTGGCTTTAACCAATAAAGAGAAAGCACGGTGGGTTCAATCACATTACTCCTAAAAATCAATAATTTGGTGACAACAGAAAAATTCTATGTCATAGATTTTGAGACATCCTTCAACGCTTATATTAAGTGACAAAGATAATGAGGGATAATATTGACACTAATTTCAAGCTAAATGTTTATCAGTGAACGACGACCCAAATATCACCCTTAATAAGGATCACCACAAATCAGATGAAAATCTGACACAAATATTTGTGTCAAAACTTGTCCAACGCAGTTGTTGACATTACTAATCTTTATCTTGTAGTGTGTTAGCACAATTTTTGTGTTGGCCTAGATGATATGATATATAACTACTATGCAAATGAGATTTAATTTGATGCAAGACTTGAAGAAGATGATTCTGGCTCAAAATAGGTCAAAATATTGTTCTTTATTTTGTAATTATTATGATGCAAGTGAGCTTATGATGCATTACTTTAAGAAGGTGATTACATATAAAGTGAAACTATGTCACATGTTTGGAGGGAGACGTTTCCATCATAATAAGGTTTCCATGTATGTCTTATCAATCCTCATCTATGTTGAACTAACATAATGACATGTGATGAAGAAAATAGCTTCCAATTTCATAACCAAATCACATCTTTATATGTCAAAAATATTTTTTTTGCAAACAATCATTACTAGTGTTAATATTGCATTATGGACTCACTTCATTACATGCATACATAAAGCCATGCACTAACATTTAAAATGTTCTTAGTACTCTTCACATGCGTGCAAATTTATGTACATATTAAAAACTTTTAAATAAAATTTATCACATAGTAAAAAGTTGCCTTTATGAGCGTGTAGAGCACAAGCATCACTTTAACTGTACTACAAAAGGGCAGCAACATCACTTCATTAACAACAGAAAAATGTTTATCTATAAAAGAATACTTTTTATATAAATTGCTTTTGTATACATTTGAAATTATTAGTATAAAATAGAAGAAATATATAGTTGTTAAATTTATTCTTTGTGAATCACAACAAAAAATTGAGCTTAAATAATGAGAGAAATAGAGAGAGAGAGAGAGAGAGAGAATGAACACTAAAAGTGATGCTTTTCCCTGATTGGATCCTCCATTTATAGGAGTAGAATCCTTGAAAAAAGACAAATATAGCCCTAGTCCTATGTAGTCAACTGGAGATGATTAGCCGGAGCTAATTGAGCCGTCTGGAGGTGGCGGGCCAAATGGAATTGGTTGCTGGGCCGATTGGAGTTGATGGTCTGGTCGGTTGGAGCTGCCTAAGCCGATTGGAGCCGCTTGGGCCAAATGGAGTTGGGCAAGCCCAATGGAGCTAGTGGCCAAGCCGAATGGAATTGGCCGGGTTGAATGGAGTTGATCGGGTCCACTAGAGCCGGTATGTCAGGCCCACTAAAGAAGATTGAGCCGAATAGAGTTGGTGGTTAGGTCGACTGGATATGGCCGGGCTGAACAGAGCTAGCGACATGGACAAATCGAGCTGGTTGAGCTTAATGGAGCTCGTCAAGCAGAATGGAGCTGGTTCGTTGGGTCGAATGGAGATGTTCTGCTAGGCTGAATGGAACTGGTGGTTGGGTTGAATGGAGCTGGTTTGCCTAACTGACTAGAGCTAGTGGTCGAGCTGAATGGATGAGTTTAATTATTCTATTGGGCATGTTCTCTAATGTAGTGTATGTTGCTATTCTCTTGTCTATGGCTCAATTCTTCTCCTTGTATTGCTCCTCTTTTTATTGGTGACATGAGTCATGCTCGTCCTACTTTTTAGGATGTTGAATTTGAGATTATTTGTGAATCCCATCAAATGAATAGTGCATAAATAAGGATAGAGAATATAAAACGACAAACAAGAGAGAATGAATGAAAACATTTATTTTCTTCTTTGATTAGATGCTTCCTCAAATTATGGAAGGAAAATCCTTATAAAATGACAATTATACCCCCATTCATGTGCGGTCGGATGGAGATGGCCAAATGGAGCTAGTCAGGCTAACTGGAGTTACCTAGGACAAAGAAAGCGTGGCCAGGCTGAACGGAGATGGTCGAGCTGAACAGAGCTGGCCGAGTCAACTGGAGTTGGCAGGGCTAAATGAAGTTGGTGCCCCGACCGACCAGCGTTGGTCGATCTAAATAGGGCTAGACGGGTTGACCGGAACTAGTGGTGGGGTCAAATGGAGTTGGTGGTTGGGCTGAATAGAGCTGGTTGCAAGGTCTAAAAGAGTTGGTTAGGCAAACTTGAGTTGATCAACCAGGTTGATTGAAGCTATTGTTCATGCCCAGAGAGCTAAATAGAACTGGCTAGACCAAATAGAGCTGGTTGGGTTGAACGCAGCTAGACAACTTGAATGGAACTTGTCAGACTGATAAGAGTTGACCTAGCTAGGTCGACTAGAGAGAGCCTATTTCAAAATTTTTTTAGACAATATCAGTACTGTTGACCTAACTTTTGGTCAATCTTTTCTTGCAAAAAGCTTTCCTCCATCATTCTTTGGGTAGGTATTCATGCAAACAAATGTTTTTGTGCTTGAAAGGAGATCATTAACATAGGATTCCAAAAGTAACATCGACTTAGCTTTGCCACTTTTTGGTGTAGTTACGATACCTCAAGCGTAGTTACACCAATAGTGGTGTCGATCAGAAAAGACCATGGCGTCATCCCAAATGGAACCTATGTGCCTGTCTAAAGTGATTATAGAGCATAATTATGCCACCCTTTTAGAGAGGTCAGTGTAATTATGCCACTTGGTGACGTAGCTATGTCGCCATTTTTCCTCCTCTGCCTGCTCATTTTGAAGCTTCAACTGCTCCTGTCATATGTGGACACCTTCTTTACCCCTTAAAAGAACCCC
>JXCR01128679.1:0-11620 GCA_002079205.1 Phalaenopsis hybrid cultivar | reverse complement strand
TAAGATGACTAAAATTTGACTTGTATAGCTTTTTTATCTATATTCATGAAATTTTAAACAAAACAAGCAATGCCATTTCTTTTCCTTCTTTCTTTTTTTGGTCATAGCGAAGTTCAGACAATGTCCTCGCTAATGGTATCAGATTATACAATGAAATGAAAGCTCAACTTGTAGACGATTTTATACTCGGAAAATAATCATGACATAAAATTGTGACATAGCATCATGGCTCTTGTTAAGCACAGCTATCTCTAGTTCTATGACTTTCTGGTTAAAAGCTTTAGACTGGGGAGTTACATGCCAAATTCTTTCACATCATCCATCTTTACCATTATCTTTCACAGTTTCACCTATCAACCTTTGCCTGGGAATTTATGTCCCCGCCAACCATATTCTCATCTGCTAGGATTTAGATGAATAGGAATTTGAAACGCTCACTATTTTCTTTTGCTTCCTATTATCATCCCCATCACCTGAATGGCAATCACCCTCTTTATACTATATCAAACCTTTTAGCAAATGCATGGCTTCACTGCAACTCTTTTCCTGATTCCGTAAGATAAGATGCAAGTCTTCTCACGCTTTTATGGTCTCCAATCTCACTCTTAGCGATTTGGTCCTCTTTCCCCTAATCCAAGTGGGCCAACTAAGAGATGTGCCATGTTCTCATTTATAGATTCACAACCATGTGTCATGCACCGGCATCTCAGGAAAGGATGAGCCACATTCTTTTAATTATGGAAAAGAAAATTCTAGAAAAAACTAGAAAGAATAAGAATAATCTAAGAAATTCTAGAATGTTCCACTTCATTTCAGAAATATACTGAAAAAGACAAGCTTCAAGTGATCTTTAAAATATTCTAGAAAGCTCTAGAATAATGTATATGTAAGGAATAATGTAGAATCATCTAGAATTTCTTAGATTATTATTCTTCTTTCTAGTTTTTTCTATAATTTTTTTTCCATGACTAAAGTGATGTGGCTTCTTTCTTGAGATGACGGTACGTGACACTAATGTGAGGTATCTCATTAAGTGGAAATGACTACTTGATAGTGAAGCTAGCTGGGAACATGAGGACACATTGTGGAAAAGAAAATATCCAATAGTATCAGTAGAAAGGCGCAATGAGGGATTTGTGACTTTAGGTGGGGGAGATTATCGCGCACCGCCATCTCAAGAAATGATGAGCCACATCCCTTTAGTCATGGGAAAGAAGATTCTAGAAAAAACTAGAAAGAAAGAGAATAATCTAAAGAACTCTAGAATGTTCTACATCATTTCCGAAATATGTTGAAATAGCAAGCTTCAAGAAAACTCTAGAACCTTTTAGAAGGCTCTAGAATTATGAATGTGTAAACAATAATGAACGATCATCTAGAAGATAAAATATTTTAATGTAATCTAGAATATTCTTTAGGAGCTGAAGTAGGAATATAAATAGAGGTCCTTCCACTTGATTTGTAACCAAGGTTTCAAAGCAACCAAAGTGTATAATCATTTCTTTCTTAGTGATGTAAGGCAAAACTATTGTGAAAGAGTCACCTTTTAATTTCGCTATGAAATAGGATCATAGGATTCGAGAAAATTGGAACAAAAATTTAAACACAGAAGCACAGTCAAAATAATCAGAAAAGCTCACAAGAATTTTACTTGGAAGAACCCAAAAACGAGAAAAAAATCATGTGTCACGCCACTAAAAATTTCACTATGAAATTCAAAAAATTTTACAATGAATCGTACAAATTTCTTCTTTACATTCACACGAAGAAATTTATAAGACTTGCACCAACAATCTTTTATCTCCAATCCAATGCAAAAATTCATGTCGAAGCACCAAAATTCGTCTTTTCGACGCTCTGCACCTGTATCGGGATGCTTGTCAAAGAATTCAGAAAAAAGAAAACAACAAGTTCACCGTTCCACCTTCAAAAATTAGCTTAAAAATCAGTTTTTCATATGGTAATCGCACATGGCGTTTAGGCGCCCAAACTTTGCGCCTAAGCACCAAGCGCTCTGTATTGACACCCCATATTGGGCGCCTAGGCGCCAATAGACCGATGCATAGCTCTTGGTAATAAGAACAGCGTTCGCTCTATAGCAAGCACATATGTGCTCAAAGCTGACGCCTAGGCGCCGGCTCCTTTGTTCGGGCAAAACCTAAATGAGCGCTTAAGCGCTCACAACCCGATGCATATGCGTCGGGTGCCTTGTGCTTAGACTCTACAGCCCAACAAGTGAAGCATTTCTTTCTCTCAAGAATCTCTCCTTACTCATTTCTTACATAGTTTTTTTTTATATTTCTCAGTCTAAGCATTGCAAGAGTTAAATCAATTTAGTGCTTAGTAAAAGCGCTAAAGTTGCACAGATGTCTTGAGCGAAGTTTGCCCCTGAAAGAGCTGCTAAAGAATACTATGTATGGCATGGCTGAAATGATAAAGATATTAGACTTAACTATCAAAGAGGTTTGAAGACGTGGCCGATAAACAGAAGCTTTGAAAAAAGCTTAACCTCGGCCCAACAAGGCAGGCTTTTGGTTTGCTTGGCCAAGTAATTCGTCCCATTGCAATTTCTATGACCATCTTTATATATGTAAATACTTAAGAATTTAGTGGTATGCATCTAAATCTTTCCTTTTTTTAAAATAAAATATTATTCCTAAATTACGATAGATTTTATTGAATAAAAATAATTATGCAAAAACAAAAACAATAAAAAAAGGAAAATTGAATTGATTGACATAAAATTACTTAGCATTGCAAGAATAATATTCCATATTTTTTGTTTCTCCTGAATAAAAAGCCATGTTTGAAATTGCATAACTTAAAACGCTAATTTAAGCAACTAGATAAATCTTCATGAAACTAACATAACTTTATTTCATACTAAATAACAGGAAAATCAATATGACTTTTTATTACACTCTCTAGTTCGTTCTCTTGTTGATTAATTGGAAAATAGATAATACAACTTAAAATTACACAAGAATGAAAGAGCAAAGATCTACCATTTAGATTGGTATAAGAGCCTTACGGAGTTTAGTATTTCGCTGATTTTTTTGTGTTTTTTTTTGTCTTTATTACATGTGTTCCAGGCGTCGCTATTAAGCAGGATTGTCTTATATGCAGCTTTAGTGTTTCGAATTAAATGTTTGCGGGTTCAAATATCGTTATTTGGACGATAAAGAAGTTTTGGGCAATAGTTTAGGAGCACTTTTTCTGTCCGGACTGATGACGTAGCTCTACGCACAGACCAAGGTATTTCTAAGTTATTTTCATGTTATTTCTGGGTTATTTTGAATAATACCGAAACAATCCAGAAATAACCTGCGGTCTTTATTTTTCTGTCCGGACTCCGCACGTAGAGCCACGTCAGGAGTCCGCGCAAAAAAAAAAATTCATAGTTTAGGGCTGACAACAAAAACGAAGTAGCTGGAAAACAGGAAGGTTGCGACGGAGGATGGTAGGGGCAGTTGGCAAACTCACAATAAAAATTAATCATAGACTCCCACAAAAATAAATTTATAATAATAGGATAACTATGAGTGAGCCAAAAGAATTGACCAACACTCTTAAGGCAGAGGAAGACCTTGATTGGTTCGGCCAATGCAGGCAAGTGGAATGCATGTTGTACACTCACAACAATCTCTTAGGTTTGGGGTAGCTTCGGCCTCATCTGTCAAAGTTTTTTTTCTCGTCGTCGTTAAGTAGATCACCATTGAAGGTGGTGTAATATTGCAAACTTTCGAAGTAAATATTGAAGGCATTCCAAAGAAGATCTGAATACAATAAGGACATATTCTCTTTTGACTAACTTGAGCTGGAGCTGCCTATAAATGTTGATTATCATAAATTAATTCTCAAGCCATTCAATATGTATTATGTCTTCCACTTCTGGTACTCCTTGGGTGCATTCGATAAATAATTTTTTTAGAGGAACTAACTTTGGAATGAAATTTATGTCATGTTGTACAACTTTTAGTGGCAACCACCTACTAGGTAATTTTTTCGTCATGATGCCATACAATTGTTTCCACAAGGGCTGGCCCTTTTCATGTATTAGCTCATTAGACTCACTATATTTGAGAGCAACCAATATTAATCCATCAAAGTGTCTCTTTTATGTGCTTAGTTTGAATGACTGGTGTCTCTTCCTTATCAACTGGCTATTGAGACTTCTTTGGAGTCCTTCTCTCTTATATCATTGCAAATTTTTTCAATTGCTCCCTTCTCAATGAAAGGGATTGTTCTTCTTGAGCAATCTGATTCAATATGCTAGTCCATTGCACTCGAAATACTTTCTAGCTAAGATGAATTTGTGAATGTTATTGGCTCCATTTGTTCTCCAATCTGAATTAATTTCTCCTTAGGTGGGCTCGACTTGGATATTTCACTGGTTGTACCTTTGCTTCTTGATCCTAGGGTTGAACTCTACTTGTAAGATGTGATGTTCATTTGAAAATGTCTCCTCCACCTTCAAAGCTAGGTTTGAACATTTTATAAATCTGATAAGACAACTTCACCACATTGTCAATTGAGGATATTAAGCTATGGTACTCTCTTTGGGCTCCACTAGCCCATATTTAAATATAAGATGCTTGAACTCAATTGTATACTCCTTTAGTAATAGATCTTGTTATTTCAGGTGATGAAGTCTCGAAACATGTCATGTCTGTAATGAACTGTCAGGTACTTGCATTGCATCTCTCGTTTCATCTTTAAATCAAGTAGTGATTTTGTTTTCCGTTCTCACTATCAAAGAAGCTTCAGATACTCTCACCACTGATATGCATCATTCTTTAAGATAGTGATGTCTAGCTTTACAATTATGTTCAGTGAGATGCCCGGGTACTCAAAGATAAGTTCCACTGTCTAGAACCGCTTGATGAATTCTTTTGGATCTCTATGACTATGAAAGTCTAATAAATTTGCCTTTACTTTAGAATCCTTGCTTCTTTGATATATTATGTCAAATCTTTGGCATAGTGGTCCTTCATCTCAAGAATCTTCCCGATGGAAGGGATTCACTTCATTTTTTGATCTAACGAGTCATTGTTGTGCCTATAGGTGACCCTTCTAGATTGTCTCATATAAAAGGCAACAAGTCTCTATTGCGGTTGGAGGATTTCCAACTGTCTATTTTTCATAAAAAGTTCCTAGACATCTCTTTGTTAATTTCTCATAAGCGACATTCCTCCCGATTATGTTTTCTATAATTATCTCCTCGGTTGAGGTTTGGAAGATAAAAGAGGGTGTTCGGGGTTGATTTGTGGTGGGGAAAGAAAAAAATATATTAGCTTACTTGAAATCTCAGCATGTTGTGGGGTTAGGCATTAGCAGATTTTGGTGGCCTTAGGATATGACTCGGGTTAAATTGAAAGAAAGATGGAAAGGTATGGAGCAAGAGAATATATCATGATTAATGTTGTGCATCCAATTCTTTTTATATGCATATGACACATTAATTTCTACTTATATTTGAAAGTAAGGTAATTCTACAATATAAGAAAATAAAACAGAAACTAGTAATTTGCACATGCCTAAAATGGTGGGGCTGATTATGGATTCTTAAAGTCTTCAAAATCTTAATGAGAATTATAAATTCTTTAATTTTTTAATTATTGTTAATTATTTTAGTTTAATTTGAATGATAATAAATTTAAAATATCCAATGAAGATAATTCTAAGTTTTAAATTTCATTAGCAAGAGTGGAGCATACAAACTAATAAATTGCATTATTAAGTAAAAGATAACGAAATAATTAGCTTTACAATCATCTTACAATTTTTATATGGTTTAGTCCTTATTTATGTGCACGCATAAATGATCACCCTATCGAGAATTTCCTAAACAACTAATACTAAAAGAAATTGTTAGTCCCACACTAAGCAAAAAATCCTTTACACAATTTTTAGACTAGGATAACTTCTCTTCCTTTTAGATAACCTATCAACCTTCTTCTTCTTTGCAAGAATACCTTTTTATTATTTTCTCCATAAGGAAATGTAAATAAATATACATATGATGAAAAAAAATGAAAAGGATTAGAAAAGAGAAAATGGTTTATTCCATGTAGTTGAGAACATGTGTAAGGAAACCAAGCTATGCACATTGTTAAGGAAATCAAGCAATTAAGCTCATCTTCTTTTAATTCTCATGTTTAAATAGTATTTTTATGGGACATTATTTTCACAACCTATTTTTAAGAAAAGGAGAGAGTAATGCTATCAAAATCCATAAATACCTTCATTACCAATAACCTTACCCATTAAGAGAGATTTTGTATTGTGTGGCTTTGGTTTAAAATTTAAAAATAAAAAAATGGAATATTTTTTCTTATTTATTATAAAATACAAACTAAAATTTGTATGATTATTAGCTATTGATTTAATAAAAAAATAATTACAAGCCATATTTAAATTTTAATTTTTTTCTTTTGTTTACAATAAACTCTTAGGGAGACCTAAAAACCTATTTGAAGACCTAATATAGTTATTTTCATTGATCTAAAGTACCAGTATTTTCATATAGTATTGTAACACTATACAAACACTTAAAATGACATTAACAAATACCCAATTACTATTATAGAGGTCCATTTTGCTAATTTAAATTTTAATATTTTAACTTATGAATTAACATTATATTTATAATAATCTTAAATAAGCTTACTATTTAGAAGTTTTTCAATAAATTTAACCAAATGTTAAATCTTAGTAATATTATTTTAAATGTTGGAAATTTTTCTTTTGGAGAATGTAAAGAAATCATCCCTTGCTTTCTTGCTCATCAACATAGATCGAGCCTAAATTTAGCCAATCCTAGAACTAATTCAACCTAGATTTAAACTAAACCTAACCTAACCCCTAGACCTTACCTAACTCATGTTTAACCATAATACTAGACCTAACCCAACTCAGGTCAATCTCAAACCCAAACACTACACCAAATCCAACCCAGGTCTAGCTAACACCTTAACACTGAACCAAGTCCAACTCAGGTCTAGCTAAAACCTTAACCCTAACCTAACCCAGGTCTAACCCAACCCCAAAACCAAACCTAATCCAGGCTTGACCAAACCTAGACCTAACTCAAAATCTGACCCAAGCCAGCTCTAACCCAAAACCTAACATAACCCAGACTGACCCAACCAAGTCCTAATCGAAACGAAACCTAAACTAAACTAGGTCAACCTAGCTTAACCCAGGTTAAACCCAAACTCAACCTATGCTAACCTGAGTAAACCCAACTAAATTGGAGTCAAACCCAAACTCAACCTAAGCTAACTTGAGTTAACCCAGCTCACTCCGGTCAAATCCAAAATCAACCAAAGTTAACCCTGGACAACCTAGCTTAACCCTAGTCAGACTCAAATCAAACCTAAGTAAACCCGCGTCAATCTAGCTTAACCCAGGTTAATCCAAATTAAACCCATCTTAATCCAAAGAAGCCTAGTTCCAATCCAGACCCAAGTTAGCTAACTCATTACCTTAGCTCTATTTTTAGCTACTCTAAGATGGAAGGTTTAGCTTACCTTAGCCTAACCTTAACCTAAGTCTAATCTAAAGCAAACATAAATGTTATTTCATGTTGTATATGTTATTTCATATGTCATCTCATGTTCCATATATTATCTCATGTTAAGCATGTTCTCTTATGTTTTAAATTTTATTTCATGTTTTAAAAATAAATAAATAACAAAGTTATATAAAACAAAACCAAGGATGAGAACTTCTAAATTTTCTCTACAAACATCAAAATTTAAATAAAAACAAAGCTCAAATTATAGAAAACCCCTGATTTCTCAAAATGACTAACAAAACCTAAGAAAAAAATTAATGCAAATATTGAATTTTAAATAAACATCTAAAACAAGCCACGATAAAGATCGAGAACTGAACCTAGGCAAATCTGACATGAACTTTAGGCTAGTTAACTTAGATATTGAATTGAGGGCTACGCACTTACTGCAGGTTAGTCTGAGTATAGAAGCCTAAGTTACTTCAAGTGCCTAGTTAGTGCAAAGGACGAGGACATGCAAAATAACCTAAGTACCTTCTAAGACTAGATGGAATACCCCCGAAGGTGTTTCAGATAGCTTCGAAACTACAAATCCTACATACTCCGACATTCAAAATGGATTCCTTGTAATGAGGTTGGTCATAATCGACAGATGTCAACATTTCTTTGAAGATGAAAAGTCATGAGCATCTTGACTGGGGATGTTATTCTTAAAATTTTAGGTTAGTGCGCCTATAAAAATCCTTATAGAGCCTAAGGTTTCAATGTTCTTCTAGAAATCTTTTCCCACGGGACTCTATCCTTAGCTTAGGGTTTCCCATCAATCCTGTAAGTTAAATCTATCATTTATCGTTGAGTTGAAACTTATCATTTTCTCCTTTGATTGATTCCCTTAAAACAAATCAAATCTTTTGTCTTGGACCTTTCCCATGTCGTGTTGTCATCATATTATAAGTCACATCCTTTGGACTTAATTCTTCCAGTTTTGGACCCTCCAATCATGAAAATTTGATTTCTGACAATTTGACTTATTGTATTAATTAGAGGTTTTCTTTAGGGCTCACCGCTCTAAAGATGTACTTAACTACTAGGGCTTGCCCTTGTAGGATTGATGCCCATAATTAATATAAACCTTACCTTACAGCTGTAAGGTAAGAGAGGAATCTTGGTTCCATAGACCCCAAAGATTTTCCTCATCTGAATGACTGATCCATTCTGATATAATATTTAAAATCACTATCTAAAATCAATAAAAAGATTTGAAAGGGAACTCAATAAAAAGATTTGAAGTTGGACCCCATCCACAAGGTGAACAACAAAAATACTTTGGCTTTTAAAGGTTTTCATTTTTCACTTTAAAATCACTATCTAAAATCACAATCAAAATAAAAAAAATGAAATGAAAACCCTCCTAATACGAATTTGAGACTTTTTGACATGGGTTGACCGACTCGTTGTCGAGATCATTCTACTTGACATTGGTTGTCGTTTAGGCGAGGACCGGTCGACGTTTCGCTTGGAAGATGACTTTGATCAACTCAACGAATTGCATTTGCCACGTTGTACGCATGCCAAATCAAATTGACCCTATAGTTGACAAACTTGTCCAGATGATCCCGGATGACGAAACGGATCACACATGTGTGTCTGAAACGTCGATTTTACTAAAAAAAATACACTCATATTGGCATGATTTGGTGCACGGACAAAAATCACATAAATTGAGAAATTTAATTTAAAATTAAAAAATTAAAAAGTGGTAAAGAAAGAACTTAATTTAAAAATAAAATAAAAAAAGAAATCTCCTTTAAAAGCCTCACGCCACTCCTGGCAGCATAGGGACGATGCTCTAACGGCTCTCTGGACACCCCCCTCACCCGTTCGATGGAAAACCCTAGTTGTTATCCCCCTCACAGCGGCTCTCCTCCCATTTGGATGTCCTCACGGCTCTCATCCGCTCGACCGATCCCTTTCCCCTCTCGAAGGTTCTCGTGTTTGGCCACCTCTCCTTCTTTTGAGTCTTCTCCTCTCAAAATCGCGATAGGGTTTTCGGCCTCAAGAGCTTAGAGTTTGTTGTTTGTGTTTGTTTTCTTATCTTTACTACTATCTGTCCTCGGCAAGTCAATGTGGGCTCAATTGCTTGGTATGCTTGTTGGTTGCCCTATGTTCTTGTTTTTTTGTCTAATAGTTTTACTGGTTTGCTCGAAGTTCTTGTTGGTTGCTTATTTGGCTGCTGAGGTGTTTTTTTTTTCCTTTTTTCTTTCTTTTTTTTTTTGAGTATCATTGCTATAATATTTCAGATTTGGTTGCAAGCTTAGGCATTTGTGCGGAGATTCTTGGGCTTTTGAGCTTTAATACACGTGCTAAGGATAAATTTAAAAAATGGCACTATATTTACTCCTTTTAAGGGGAAAAAATTTGCGTACATAAGATGTACACAGCGTTGCGTACGATAGTTAGTAGGAGAATGCAGAGTATGTTGCGGCAGTCCCACCGCGTTTAAATTATAAAAGAAATAGGAATTTTGTCGTGTGTGACCCGTCGACCTGGCCCGCGACGATAACTCGATTGTATCCCCCCGCACCCTTCCAGTATCTCCTGCGGTCGGCCTTCTGTAACGCGGTTGTAACCCCATTTGTAACCCAGGTGTACCCTTCCATTAAATCCCGGGGTCGGCCTCTTGTAATGCTCTTGTAACCTCGATGTAATCAATGTGTAACATTTCCCACTCAGACCGCGATACTGTGTGTACAACCTCATTGTAACTTCCGTATAACCTCATTTAGGGTGGAACGAGTGGTATATAATTTGTGTAACTCAATTGTAACCTCGATGTAACAGAATATTAATCATGTTGCCGCAGAACCGCACGTTTAACCCTCTTGTAACCCCTTAATTATGTAATTGTAAACTTTGTATAACCTCAACAATAGTGTTTTATAACCTATTAAGCCGTGGTAAAAATTGGAAGCCAGACAGTAACTTCTTATTTTCGAAAAACAGGCATTCGTGTGCCGCTAGGGTTACCTTCATTGTCTTCCTTTTAAAGGTTAGGGCACTAGATTTCAGATTATTTTAATGAAAGAACATTAGAATGGAGGAGGACATCGCCGAGACTATGAAGACGGATTTGGAAGTGACCAATTTTGCGGATTTGGGAGACACTGAGAAGTCGGAATGCAAGGAGGCACCGCAAATGGTGAAGGGCGGTCGTAACGAGTCAAAGAAGATGAAAGATAGTGAATCTATGTATTTTTAGGTTTTGCTTTCCAATTCATAAAGTTTGGTTATGTTGTTAGGTTTTGTTTTTAAATTCACCCACTTTGTCATCATTTGAATTTTTATTAGATCTTAAACTATTATGTTGTATTATTGTAGGTTTTTTAGCGCAAAATCAATGAATTGCATATGTCATCAATCTGTAGTATGAGAAGTCCTCGATAAGGTCCGACAATCAGTGAACGAGGAAATATGAAAGAAATTGAAATATATGAGTTTAGGTTTGTTTTNGGTTTTGTCTCTCATATAACAATTTGTATTTTGCATATAATTCTGAAAATTTCAATTCATAATTTTAGACATAGCAATAAATTATTTTATCATGTTTCATGCAGCACTGGTTTTATGAGCATACGTTGTTGGTCCTCCCAGCAGTGTATGAGGCTAGACTACGAATGCTGAGGTGACCACTAAATGTGAGGTGAAATTTGATAAAGATTTAACTAGCCTTTATGAGGCTCAGAGCCGCTGATGTGAGTTGTTTATTTTCTTACTCCATAGAAAATTTTATTATGATCTCGCGATACTTTCATTGACTTTGATTGTATGCAATGCTTTGCAAGTTTTTTATTATTACATCGAAATAAAGGACAGCGAGCATCATTTGCTTGCCCCTCCTCTTGAAAAACCATCCAGTCCTGCAAAGCATCTCCGACAACTAAAGATTCAATCCCGACCACATTCTCCCACGTTCGTTGAGGATTCTGCTATAGTTCTTTATCGCCTTGGTTCTCAACTAACACATGTTGATACATATACAATTAGGGCTGTAAACGAGCCGAGCTTGAGCGAGCCTGGTCCCGGCTCGTGTTCGGCTCGCTC
>JXCR01128677.1:0-11906 GCA_002079205.1 Phalaenopsis hybrid cultivar | reverse complement strand
CTCTCAAATGGCCAGCTAAGCTCCCCATTGGCCATTTTCTATAAAATCCACCCCACGGCCATCAATAGTGGGGNTATATATATATATATATATATATATATATATATATATATATATATATATATATATATATATATACACATCTACATATATATTTATATATATTTATATATATATATATATGTCCCTAAGAAGCGGGCAACGAGATTTCCATTCTGACAACCAAAAACTTCCACAGGAACCCCCATAAAATTTTTGCCAACAACTTATGGTGACTCCATTTAAATCAGAGAATATTGTCTTCAGAGATTCGTAATGTCTTCATGTCCCTTATGGACTTGATTACTCTTCTTTCGTTGGCATATTTTACCAATTTCTTTCTTGGGTAAGTACGATCAACTCTTTTAGACTTCAGGAGGATCGTCTGTTCAACTATGTTTGAGCTGAGAGGCTCAGGAGTTTGTTAGGACTTTTAATCTTTGTGTGGGGTTGGACCCCTAATAAGTGTGTTAGTGGACTAATTTCGTCCGGGCGATATGCATTTTGAAGTTGGTCCCGCACTGGGTCCTAAACTTTACTTTTCTCTTTGTTCCCTTTCAAGTTTGATTTGCTATTTTATAAATTAAATCAAATTGTGTCATGTTGTGCTTGGTCACTAAACCTTCCTTATATAATTGATTAAATTCTCTTATTTCCAAAGTTACTTTTATTAAATTCTGAAATTTTTTTTAACAAACTAAAATTAAAATAATGACTCGCCCTGTCTATGGATTGACCTTTGTTAATTTTTTAGTGCTTTCACTAAAATTACAAGGTATTGGCTGACTAATTAACCCAAGGCTTTATTTTTGAAGCTACTGCAATGGTGTTCCCTACTCTCACTTTCTAGTGCAGCATGCCGACAAGCCGCAATTCTTGCAATGTTGCCCCCACCATCAAGTTTGGAGTCAGATTCGATAAACTTGAATTCATGCTCAAAAAGGCTCCTTTTGTCATAATGAAAGTTACCACTTTGGAAGTTCAGTAGTCGTTAGGTAAGTTCAGCATTAACTTTTCCCAGGATTTTCCTTCTTACAAGAAGGTATGGACTACTACCAGCATGACACCTGCCAAATCTGTTGTTCTCGTTTCTGCTAAGGGAAAAGTGGTCATGATCGTTGAAGATACAACTAAAGGATTCATTGTCCCACCATCAGTTTTTGAAATTGGATCAAGTTCAAAAATTGCACCATTATCTTGGTCATAAAGAAGAAACTGTAGCAGAAAGGTCTGAAGGGCTGCTACAGCCCAGATTTTTGAAGAAATGTCTATTGATGAAATTCCTCACCATGAGAAACTAGGATTTCTAGAAACCTATCCGCTTCTGCGAGGGAGTAGGTTTCAGCTCATAATCGATACCAATGGGTAGAAAAGTATCCAGAAGATTGCTGCTATATTATCATTACCTCATGGACATGGTGGGGAGAGAGAGAAGCCCACTCCTATTACCCGAGTTAGTACTGTATTCTAGAGACTAGCCACCGAAGAAAATTGTTCAGTCGTTGAATTACTTAAACGAGTGGGATGTTGATCCCAAAATTATACTTGTGTAAAATTTATAAAGTTGACTTCACTTTACAATGGCGCCAAAAATTTGATGTTATATTTTATGAATAATAACATTAAACACTTAATGTTGGGATTCTACGCAAGTATACATATCACTATCAGGTAATATAAGGCTTTTTATTTAAGTCCCAAATATCAATCCCATGAGGAAGGTTTAAATTTGAAATGATAAATGAACTAAGAAATTCATAGAAAGAAAATAAAATTATTGTCACTAATTTTGAATATTTGAGATACTATCAAATCTAAATTAATAATACCTAGAAAAATTTAAATGCAGAGTATAAATTAGTGACTAATAAATTATATTTATGTGATAAAGCTTTCTTATATGAAAAAGCATCTTTCCCACTACACCGAGTCTTTAGTGAAATGAGATGAGATAAATGATTTAAATATGTATTCTGCCAAATAAGAGCAATTTCAATTCTCTACCCTGATTCAGTGTTATAGAAAATCATTGGCCAATCTTACGTTTAGTCCCTAAATCCATGGCTAGGTTAGGAGGATACTGGCTCCCACTCCAAAGCTCCCACTTCTCTTCCCTTGAAGGCTAACTTTCGTTTTATTTCTTTAAACACTAAGATTAAATTGAGTATTTTAGTCTGTCACCCTAAAAATCTCCAATTTTACACCCAACAAAGTATATTTTCCTATTTATTTGCACTTAATTCCAAGAACGAAATACTCCTTCATGGACTTAAATGTGATTCTCACTCTATTGTAGAACTCATACTCCATTTCCCGAATCATATGTTTCACAACATATTTTAACAAATTAATTGACCATATTGAAAATTAAATTAAGAGCGGAGTTGAAAAATCACCACAATTTATTTTATACTTTAACATTGACACATCCAAACTATCTCTTCATTTCACCACATCTCAGAGTAAGGGGAAAGATAAAGGGAACAACTCAAACTTCATGACAAAGATACAACAAAACACAAATTTGATATATAAAGGGAAGTTCATACAACAATAATAAATAAAAAACACTTATATGAAACTCTTTCTCAAAGAAAATCCTTTGTAGCCTCTCTTAGGAAATGTAGGAAGAAGAAATCTCTCACTTCTTTTCCTCTCAAACACTTTTTAGAGAATAATTCATACTTAAAATCACCACTAAAACTCAAAAATATAATGAAAATAAATGACTAATGATGTGGAATGGCGTGGAATGATGTAAAGTGGCTAGGAAGAGTCCGAAGAGATACAAAGGGGGGCGAAGGAGGAGCTTTTCTGATCAATTTCGGCTCTAAAAAGAGCCTAGGGTCTATTCTCCAATAGAAACATCCAGAACTCTTCAAAAAGCATCCAAATTTATCAAATCTTCTAGAAATAGGGCTTGCACCGACGTTGGCCCCGTCGGCGCAAGAGGCCATCTAATTAAATTTGTCTTCTCTGTCAAACGACGTCGTCGACGCTGAACAATTTCTCAATAATTTCATTTTAACTCTAAATTCCATCCTTTTTGCTTCATTTTTGCTCCAAGTCCTAAAAATTAACAACCTCCAACAAAACATAAAAAATACTTTCCATTAAAGTGCAATATCACCAAAAATGAGTATAAAATCTTGGTCTAAAATTGTGTATATTTTTGGTGTATCAAAATCCCCAAAACTTAGATGTTACTTGTCCTCAAGTAACTTCTTGACTACATAAAAATATGATCATGGCAAAGATTTTAACTTCTAGAATTCTATATTTAAGTCCACTAAATACAATAGTATAACTTAAGAAAAATTTAAAATAACTCAAGTTAATACTAAAGGTATAAGAATATCTAGTAGTAAAGTCTAAGATTTTTTATTCTATATTCTTTTCAAAGAAAATTGCAAATTATTCATATTAAAGCCACTTAGATTATCCATATGAAAAATAAATTCATGAAACTTTACTAGTAAATATGCTAATACTGAAATATAAGTTTAGAAAAAGTAGTCAGGCCTTCTTTTTTAAGTTGATTCAAGTGAAGCCAATTTTTAATTAGGTATCTCCTCAAGCTTCTCCTCACATCTTTTTCTTTTCTTTTTCAGAATAATTTTCAATCATTTTTCTCTTTTTTTAGGATCATTTTCAATCCTTTTTCCTCTTTTTTTATGTGAAAATTACTATATTTGGATAGCCTTTAATTATTTTGAACTTCACTATCATCTTCTTAAAGTTAAAAACTTTTCACATTCCATCACTTTATAAATTTGTATTAGCTTTAAAGATTTTTCATAAAGTTTTATTCTTTTTTTCTTACAGGAATCTTTAAGATCTTTAATACTTTAAAAATTCAAATTCTTTTGCTTATAATAGAAAAATATAGTCTTATTCTCTCATACCAGATATCTTAATCTCTAAAATTAACCTTTAATTTTTAAAAGTTTTTACTTAAGTTTACTATATATTTAGAAACATAAATATAGTTATCTAAAATTACCCCTAATACCAAAGGTCATGTTAAATTTTAACATATTTTAAAAATAAAGCTAATTGAGGACAAATAAAATTAAGTAATTTCAATCTTGTATTATATAATAAAATTTCTTATTCAGGTTTAAACTTCTTCTTAATAATCTTTCGATTATTCCATTTTTTCATTTACACTTTATAAATTTTTGCATTATCATATGCTTAATTTCTAATCTCCTTGAGTTCATTGAGTTGCAAAAATCTTTTCTCACCAGGATCTTTTAGATTAAAATTAAATTCCTTAATAGCATAAAATGCTTTATGCTCCAATTCTACTAGTAAGTGGCATGTTTTTTCCAAAAATAAGTCTATATGGGTGCATTTCTATAGAAGACTTATAAGCAGTTGTGTATTCCCATAATGCAATATCTAATCTAATAGACCAATCCAATTTATAAAGATTTACAGCTTTTTCTAAAATTCGTTTTATTTCATGATTTGATATTTCTACTAGACCGCTAGTCTTAGGATGATAAGCAGTAGAAAATTTATGTATAATATAATTATTTTTTAAATAATTTTTTGATTCTCTTATTCCTAAAATGAGATCCTCCATCATTAATAATTACTCTCAGCATTTCATATGTTATAAAAATATTTTTATTTAAAAATTTAGAAACAGTCCGAGCAACACATTTAGGTACAACAACGACTTTATCCATTTGGACATATAATCAACAACAAGTAATATATATAAGTTTCCAAATGAATGCATAAACGGTCCCATAAAATTTAATCCCCACATATCAAAAATTTCAACTTTTAATGTGTAATTTAGAGACATTTCATTTCTTTTAGAAATATTCCCTACTTGCTGACATTAATCACATGTTTTAATATATTTATTAACATTTCTAAAAAGAATAGGCTAATAAAATCAAGCTTGTAAATATTTATATGCAGTTCTATTTGTTCTAAAATGTCCTCCAAATTCAGAATCATGACATCTTTTAATTATTTGTTGAGTTTCTTCATAAGGCACACATCTTCTAATAATTAGATCTTTACATTGTTTATATAAATATGGGTAATCCTAAATGTAGAATTTTGAATCATATATAAATTTCTTTAATTGTTGATTCTTAATATAAGGTGGTATAATATCACTTACAATATAATTTACTATATTGACATACCATGATATATTCATTTCATCAATACTATATAATTGTTTATCAAGGAAATTTTCTAAAATTTCATTTGCAAAATTAGTTAATATTTCTTTCTCTAGTCTAGAGAAATGATCAACTATTTGATTATCATTTCCCTTTCTATAAACTAAAATAAAATCAAACTCTTGCAATAAAAGTGTCCATCTAATCAATCTTGGTTTAACAATTTTCTTTTGCACTAAGTATTTGATAGTAGAATGATCTGTATGCACTATACATTTTGTTTGAATCAAGTAAAGCCTAAATTTATGAAAGGAATAAATAATAACTAATAATTCTCTTTTAGTAGTAGTGTAATTAATTTGAGCAACATTTAGAGCTTTGTTAGCATAATATATTACTTTAAAAACTTTGTTTTGCCTTTGTCCTAAAAGAACTCTAATAGCATAATCACTAGCATCGTACATTATTTTAAATGGTTTCTCCCAATCATTTGAGACTATTATAAGTGATGTGATTAAATTTTCTTTCATTAATTCAAATGTTTTTATGCATTTCTCATTAAAATCAAATTTTGTATCTTTTTCTAAAAGTTGGCATAATGGCTTAGTTATTTTTGAAAAAAATTTTATGTAATGCCTGTAGAAACGAACATGTCCTAAAAAACTTCTCACCCCTCTGTCCGTAGTAGGAGATTGTAATTTTTTAATAACTTGAAATTTTACAGGATCTACTTCAATGCCATTTTCAGAAAATTTATGCCAAAGTACAATTCCTCCAGCAACCATAATTAACATTTTTCTCAATTTGGTACTAGGTTGATTTTTTCACATAATTTCAGAACTTTTTCTAAATTATTTAAACATAATTCAAATGAAGTTTCGAATACAGAGAAATCATCCCTAAATACTTTTATTCCATGTTCAATCAAATTACTAAAAATTGACATCATACATCTTTGAAATGTCGCAGGTGCATTACATAGTCCAAAAGGCATTCTACAAAAGGTAAATGTTCCATAAGGGCTTATAAATGTTATCTTTTTTTTATCCTCAGGAGCAATTGGAATTTGATGAGAATTGGTATATCCATCTAAAAAGCAGTAATATTTGTTTCCAACCAATCTATCCAACATTTGGTCTAGAAAGACTAAAGGAAAGTGATCTTTCATGGTGGCCATGTTTGATTTTCTATAGTCTATACAAATTTGCCAACCAGTAACTTGTCTTATTAGAATTAACTCATTTTTATCACTTACTTCAACGATCACTCCTTCTTTCTTTGGAACACAATGAATTGGGCTCACTCAAGCATTGTCTGAAATAGGATATATAATTCCAGCATCTAACCATTTTAAGATTTCTTTTTTAACAACATCTTTCATTATTGGGTTTAATCTCCTCTGAGGATTAGCTTTAGGTTTGTTTTAATCATCTAATAGAATTTTGTGCTTACAAATTGAATGACTAATTCCTTTAATATCTACTAAATTCAATCCAAAAGCCTTTTTATATCTTTCAACATTTCTATTAATTATTTTTCTTGAATTTTAGTAAATTAGAAAATACAATAACAGGCAATGTTGATGAATCCCCTAAAAATGCATATTTTAAATGGGCAGGTAATACTTTTACTTCAAGTTCAGGTGGTTTAATACTTGAAGGAATAAGATTTTTATTATCAATTTCCAATAAATCTAAAGTTTCAAATTTGTCCTGAATATAATCTAAATTTTCTTCTTTTATTTCATCCTCATTCTCACTAAATTATTCTTGCCTTAATTTTTCTTTCAATTCTTTCTTAAATTTCTCATTATTTAGATAATCATTAACTTCTATACTAAAACATTCATTGTTTTTTTCTATTACAAGATATTTTATAGCTTTTGCAATATTAAGTTTTACTTCTTGATCATTGACTCTCATTATTAATTCTCCTTTTTGCACATCTATCACAACTCTCCCTGTTGCAAGAAATGGTCTCCCCAAAATAATAGGAATCTCTTTATCTTCCTCCATATCTAATACTATAAAGTCTACAAGAAAGATAAATTTATCCACTTTTACTAATACATCTTCTATAACTCCTTTAGAATAGGTTATTGATCGATCAGCTAACTAAAGAGTTACAGTAGTAGGGGAAATCTCTCCCAAATCTAAACGTTTAAAAATTGATAGATGCACAAGATTGATACTCACTCCTAAATCACATAAGGCTTTTCCATAAAAGCTTTCACCTGGTTCACAAGGTATAGTAAAACTAACAGGATCTTTTAACTTCTTAAAAAGTTCTTTCTGAATAATAGCGCTACACTCTTCACTAAGTGCAACAGTCTTATGATCTGCAAACTTCCTTTTCTTTTTTAGTAGATTTTTCATAAATTTCATATAACTTGACATTTGTTCCGAAGCCTCAATGAAAGGAATGTTTATCGTTAATTTTGTAAGGATTTCCAAAAATTTAGTGAATTTTTTGTCTTTATTCTTCTGCTTCAATCGTTGAGGAAATAGAGGTAGTGGTTTTTCTAAAGGAGCTTGTGTTTGTTCATTTTCATTATGGTCACTTTCCATCTCTTCCTTCTCCTCATCAACTTCAGTTTCTCTTTGGATTCTTGTTTCAACTTCTTTTCCACTTTGTAATTGAATAGCTTTAATTTGCTCCTTATTTTATCTTTGGGATTAACTTCCACATTACTCAAAATATTTTCTGAAGGTATGTTACTAAGTGCAGCAGCAATATGTCCTAATTGATTTTCAATGTTTATTTTTGATTTTTTATTTGATTTCCCATATTCAACATTAAATCTTCCATAATCAACTTTTTTTCCTTAACTTGTGCGTTAGGGTTAGAGTTAAATCCAATAGTATAATAAGGTCAAAAATTAGCATTTCCTTGATTATTTAAATTTCCTTTGAATTTTTATAATTATTCTAACTAAAATTAGGGTGATTTTTGAATCCAGGGTTGTAATAATTAGAATAAGGATTGTTATTTCATTTATTAATAGCATTCAAAGTTTCATAAGATGATTGAGGTTCAATTATCTGCCCTAGCAAATTTTCCTCCAATACTGGTGGTATTTGAGAATAGTTCACTCCAGTTTGATCAATCTTTTTTGATATAGCAGCAATTTGGCATGCTAAAATATACATTATATCAGAGTCATAAATACTAGCTACTCTCTTAGGATTTACCCGTTCAGATGGCCTTTGAAAATTGTTAGTAATCATTTCTTCTATTAAAGAGTATGCTTCATCAAAAGGTTTTGACATTAGAGATCCTCCTGCAGCAGCATCTATAATAGATCTAAGTGATCCTACTAATCCATTATGAAATATTTGAATTATTAACCAATCTGGTAAAGCATGGTGTGGACATTTATGAAGGAGATCCTTAAATCTTTCCCAGGCTTCATATAATGATTCCCCTTCAAACTGACAAAAAGATGTAATATCGTTTCTAAGCTTAGACGTTTTCGAGGGTAGAAAATTTTTCTCCAAGAATTTTGTGATAGTTCTCCCCAAGTTCTGATAGATCCAATGGATAATGAATTTAACCAAGCTTTAGCTTTATCCCTTGATGAAAAAGGAAGAAATTTGAGCCTAACAAGATCATTAGACACTCCATCATATTTAAAAGTAGCACAAATTTCAATAAAATTGGCAAGATGTATGTTAGGATCTTCAGTAAGTGTTCCTCCAAACTGATTATTTTATACCATTTGGATAATAACAGGTTTATGCTCAAATGAATTTTCAACAACATTAGGATTTTAAATAGTTAAGTGAAGTTCATCTGTTGTTGGACTAGCATAATCTCTTAAAGGTCTTTGTCGATTTTTATTTTTTTTATTATCTAAGTTATTCACAATTTCATTCAAATTTTTAATTTCTTTTTGTTGTTTTTGTATTTTTCTAATAGTATGTTCTAATTCCGAATTGTAAAGTAATAAACCTTCAGATCCAAAATTTTGCATAAACAAATATAATAAGCAAAGAAAATTTTCTTAAAAATACTCTTAAATATAGTTATAATTTTTTTTTTAACTTTTGATTATATATATATTTTTTGATGTTTTGTATTTGGTCTCAAAAATTTCTTAATTTACCAAATCTATTTAGTTATCATTACCTTCCTCGAAAACGACACCAAATACTTGATCCCAGAAATATAGTAGTGTAAAATTTATAAAATTGACTGTGCTTTGCAATGGTGCCAAAAATTTATTATTGTATTTTATGAATAACAACGTTAAGCACCTAAATTTGGGATTCTACGCATGTATACATATTATTTTCAAGTAATATAAGAATTTCTATTAAAGTCCCAAATATCGATCCCACGAAGAAGGTTTAAATTTGAAATGATAAATTAATTAGAAAATTCACAGAAATAAAACAAAATTACTGTCACTAATTTTGAATGTTTGAGATTCTATCAATTCTAAATTAATAAAACCTACCAAAATTTAAATGCATAGTTTAAATTAGTAACTACTAAACAATGTTTATGTGATGAAGTTTTCTTGTATGAAACAAAGTTTAAAACGGTAACTACTAAACTATGTTTATGTGATACAGTTTTCTAATATGACAAGCATCTTTCCCACACAATGAGTTTTTGGTGAAATGAGATGAGATAAATGGTTTAAATATGTATTGTGCCAAATAGGAGCAATTTTAACTCTCTACCCTGATTCAGTGTTATAGAAAATCTTTGGCTAATCTTAGGTTTAGTCCCTAAATATGTGGCTAGGCTGAGGATATTGCCTTCCATTGCAAAGCTCCCACTTCCCTTCCCCTGAAGGCTAACTCTCTCTTTAGTTCTTTAAACACTAAAATCAAATTGGGGATTTTAGTCTGTCACCGTAAAAATCTCCAATTTTACACCCAAAAAAGTATATTTTCTTATTTATTTGCTTAAATCAATGAACAAAATACTCCTTCATGGACTTAAATGTGATTCTCACTCTGTTGTAGAACTCATACTCCATTTCCTGGATCATATGTTTCACAACATATTTTAACAATTTAATTGGCCAGATCAAAAAGTAAATTAAGAGCAAAGTTGAAAAACCATCACAATTTATTTTATATTTTAACATTGGCACATCCAAACTATCTATTAATTTCACCATATCTCCGAGTTGGGAGAAAGATAAAGGAAACTACTCATCCTTCATGAGAAAGATACAATAAAACACAAATTTCATATATAAAAGGAAGTTCATACAATAATAATAATAAATAAACAATACTTATCTTAAACTCTTTCTTAAAGCAAATCCTTTGTAGCCTCTCTTAGGAAATGTAGGAAGAAGAAATGTCTCACTTCTCTCCCACTCCAACACTTCTTAGAGAAGAATTCACACTTAGTCTCACCATAAAAATTCAAAACTATAAAAAAAAATAAATGACTAATGGTGTGGAATGGCGTGGAATGATGTAAAATGGCAAGGAAGAGTCCGAAGAGATACGAAGGGGGGAAAAGGAGGAGCTTTTATGATCAAATTTGGCTCTAAATTGAGCCTAGGGTTGGTTCTCCAATAGGTGCGTCTGAAAACTCTTCAAAAAACCATCCAAATTCATCGATTCTTCTAGAAACAAGGCCTACACCGACACTAGAGTCATCAACGTCCATTCTGGCGCCATCAACGCTAGAGCCGTTTAATTAAATTTATCTTCTCTATCAAATGGCGCTGTCGGCACCCAGTCCGGTATCGTCAGCGCTGAAAATTTTTTTAATAATTCCATTTGAACTACAAATTCCATCCTTTTTACTTCCTTTTTTGCTCCAAGTCCTAAAAATTAACAACCTGCAATAAAATATAAAAAATACCTTCCACTAAAGTATAATATCACCAAAAATGAGTATAAAATATGGGTCTAAAAATGCATATAATTTTGTTGTATCAGATGTGCATTATACCCTCGCATGAAGTAAGATATTCTAAGAGATGTCAGATTTGCCAGACGATCTCAAAGATCAATTGAAACTTTGCCTGCTTGCATTCCCGTCAGGTTCTGCCTGGCAAACAGAGTTGATACTATAATCATCACCAACGATTCTACTGTTGTTGCAGCAAGAACTACAGGACATCGATCAATTAAGTCACGTCTGGGTCCAAGAGTCCTGCTAGTTATAAGGATGTCTCTAAAATTTTGAAGGAAAATATGAAGAAGTTACCCGATATTGTATCTGGTTTGCACCATGGGGAGCATGCCTCTCTTTAACGTGCTGAGGCCTCTATTAAGACACCCCTGTCTCAAGACAACATCTTCGAAGAAAAGAGTATGGGTACCTAAGGTTGTCACACCAATACGATTCAGTGAGCCTGTCGGCGTTATTTAGGTTAAAAGAGTTGCCCTTAAGAAGTTGTCGGTCATCAAAATAAAAATCCCGTCGCTCGATTCGGAAGGATGTTTTAAATTATATATATATTTAGTTTTATAAAAATATGAAATTAAATTACCTCATATTTTTCATAGTTTAAGTGAAAGAGCGTTGTACCTCAAATCATGTATCTATCCTGAAGGATAAACGCAAGACTTGAGGATGAGGCTCAATCAAATAAACTAAGGAATATATGACGTCTGTTTAGTCTGTGAAACCTTTATATTTGCGTACAAGTTCCCCTATTTAATATAAGGAATTAAAAAGGGTTTATATTAAGCTAGGTTCGGACATGCTTCCTATAAGGGCAAGCCTCTATAGTTAATT
>JXCR01128675.1:59752-91554 GCA_002079205.1 Phalaenopsis hybrid cultivar | reverse complement strand
AGATAGTCAAAGGGAGATCCCTAAGGCTAGATCCTAAACCTTAAGAGGAAGACTAGACCTCATAAAAAAAATGAGGTCAACATTCCTTCAGTGGAAAATGTATGCATGTTTTTTCTTGCTGGCATATTTTGGTCATTTTTAATTTTATCAATGCTATGTTGGAATAGTCCAAGCTTTTCAATTGTGTCTTGTTTATTGACTATGCCAGGACTCCATTGCGGATATGCTTGTAGCCTTGGAAGGAATACTTCAATCTGAAAATGAAAGGATTTTGAGCCTGACAGTGGAAGTTCTTACGAAGTTATTGAGTAGGCTAGGAAGTTCTATTCGGCAATTTCATGTGGTTGAGGTAGTTTTTGCTCTATCACGATTGTTATTATCATCCCACCCGATGGTTACTATTTCATCTGTGGTTGCGTTGAAATACATCCTGACAAACTTTGGTAGCATGAGCCCTAAGTTCTACGTGGGAGTTTGGAATGCTTTAGAAAATGCCAATACAGTATGCAACATTTCTCTTGGTCTACAGGATTACGTAGTGGGAATATCATCTTCTGAGTATTTCATGCAAATGAGCTCACTTCTTAAGATTATAATGTGGAAGTGGCCTCCCTCTAGGTATCATGTTTGGAGCAACAAGAATTTGATGGCTAAACTAGAAGGCGGATTGTCTGATTCGGATTCTAACATCGTTGTTAGCATTCTGCAGTTGTGTTCTGCCCTAGGTATCAGTAAACTTTGTCAATTCTCTATATTGGTCTCATAAACCTTATTTGAGATTATTTTCTGAACTTAATCTTCTTTATCATTAAAAGACACTAATTTGTTTCAGCTCTTTGTGGTAATGGGGCACTGAAGATTTTAGAAAACAAGGAGCTTATTTCTAAAATTGTGTGTGCCTTGGAAAGTTCACGCCCTTATGATGTTCGAGTTGAGGCGCTGAAAACATGTCAACAATTATCGGTACTAATTATGAAGCAGAGAATTTTGTAACATTTAGTGTTCATAATGCATAATAACTCTCTCTTTTAACAGACATCTCAAGAAGGATGCTCAAAGTTAACCAACAGTCACGGTGAATCCATTGTTAAAGGAATAGTTGCTGCAATGAGTGAATTGCGGTCATCAGATTTTAGGAAGGTCACTCCTGATCAAATGAATTTAGTGAAGGAAGCATTTCGATCTGCATTAATTACTCGCTGGGCTGGTATTCATCATTCCTGTTTCTGGAAACTTAAGGTGGATAGGATCCTTTTTGGTGTTCTTTTTGGCAGTACCAGCACCGCTTTTGAAAATCAAATTGTATTCCATTCTAATAAAATTTTAACTAAACTTCCTAGTAGCAATATTGACTTAAGACCATACATTTGGAATATTCTTGGATGGATTGCAGTGCATTGTGCAGAAGATTTTCCCAACAATGGGAAATCAGGATACTTAGAAACACTTATTAACAATGCATGGTATGTTTTGCCTACTTTTCCAGAATATCAGTCTCTCATCTTAGGCACTGCTGATTCCAGCTATATGGATATTCCTTTGTTTTTGAAATGTGCATTCTAGTTCTGATTCCTTTTCACCTCCTTTTTGATACAGTGCAATGGCCAATGAGTTTTGGATTAATGGGATAACATTCTTATCAACTGAAAGCTGTGAAGTTGAGCTTGTTTCTAGGGCAGTCTTACTGATGGTTTTTTCACCCTGCAAGTACATTTCATCACAAGCAAGGACTTGTCTGTCAGAAGTGGCCAAGACTTCCGGTGATAAATACCTTGAGAAGTTAATAACTTGCTTGATGTTAAATTTTAGAGAAGATGTCTCTCCAGTTTCTTACAGTCTTCATACTTTCCTTATAAGTCTAGCTTGCTATTCAACTTTGCCATTGTATCAGCAGTTCATAGTTCAAAGAAAAGGCATGGATCTATTGGTTTCTATAATTAGGAAGTGCTTGGAAAGTGAGATACATGCTAGCAGGTCAGGCATTACATCGCATCTGCATGGTTCCTGTGACGGAGAATTATGTTGCTGGAGTAATATAGAAGATTGGGAAGGTGGGGACCTGATCTTATTTCATAGTCTTCAGATACTTTCTCAATTGGCACCTTTCTCTAACTTAATATGTGATTATTCCAAGATATTCTCGAGAGATTATGCGACCTCTAATACCTCTGGCGGTATGGCTGAATCTTTGTTCAAGTGTCTTAGCACTATATTAGAAAACAACTATAGCCCTGGAATTAAAGGGTATGCTCAGTACGCGTTAAGCTTTTTTGGTCTATATGGTTATCCAAGCAAGTTTGGCAAACGGATGTATAGAGCACTCGCCGAAGATGAACTTGCTGACATACAATTTCTGCTTTCAAGTGATCAGCGTTTGAGAGTTCATGGTGCCATTCTTGTGGCTAGCTGTCCTTATCTTCTGCCTCCTAAAGAATCTTTCATTAAGAAGAATTTGTTGGATTGTGAATCTTTCAAAAAGAGTAGACAGCACGGAACAATTTTCAGACATGAAGTAAAACTTTCTGAACATGTTGATTGTTCTGCATTTGTGAAGATTCTGGAATATGTTTATACAGGGTTCGTTATTGTTAAAGATGATGAGGTTAAACCTGTACGCATTCTAGCGAAGCAATGTGGCTTGAATTCCCTGTCATATATGCTTAATAGAAAGCTGCCAGCATGGGGAGTTTCTGTCTCAAGCTGTGATTTTAGCCAAGCGCTTGAACAAGCAGAACATCATCTTTCGTAAGTGTAATGTTTGGCAAAATTAATACAAGGGCCATGTACATACATACCATATAATTCTTATGTAATTACATTCCTAACACCTAAACATTCATATTTACATGCATACCATTCAATCTTCAACATCACATCCAAAAAACCATCATCACTACCTATTTAAAAGTGAGATGCACCTTTTCTGCATAGGGTTATGACTCCAATGTGTTATAAGTGCAAATATCAAACGTTGGGCATTAGATATGTAAATGCTTAAGAATTATGTAGTATGTATGTAAAATTCCCTTAATAAATTGAGTCTATTTTCTCAGATAAATTACTTTGCAAATACATAACAAATTGTAATGATTTTGTTAAATGAAAATATAGATGGGATTCTTTCTTGTCAATTGTACTAGTTAATGACTCGGTTTTGACGCTCGAATTATATGGTGAGATTGGTGTCAAGCTTTTTGTGTGAAAAAAATGAAAACGGGTTATATTAATTTGTGCAAGTTATAAATGTGTTCACATTGGATTGATAGCTATATAATTTGATGCATGAAAGTGTAATTACTATGAAAGCATAATACAATCTTGAGTTTTGGCTGAGAAGGAATTGACAAGAGAGAGAAGAGGGGAAGAAGGAGAATTATACCGGAGTTAACCTAAACCATAATAGAAAAATCAAATATTATTATTGGAAAGTCGATCAGGCTATTGCAACTCACATACTGAAAGAAAATTACAACCAACTATAAAGAAATAGGAAGTAACAACACACCTATTACACATCATGTGGCTAGGGTTGGATCAAGGGTGGTGGAGATGGGTCGGTGAGGGTTGGACGGTGGTGGGATGCTGAACGAAATGGTCAACAAACAAAAAACAACAAAAATGATGGTTTTATGGGTTCTGGACAGCAAGCATGCAACTGATGTCGATGTAGCGTGGCTATCCGACATGAGGACAACAAGGGCGGCTAGGTATGGGTGCAAATTCTGACAGTGGACAACAAGTGGAAGAGTTTGTGCAACAGTGAAGGTAGGAGCTGGGGACAGCAATGGGAAGGGGAGAACTGCAGGGAAGACAGCTACAGGAAGCTGTCCGAGTGGATTTAGTAGGGATGGAGCGGTCGAGATCGATGTGGGAGGAGACGAAAGGGGATAGGTGTGACGACCCGTCCCGACCCAAGATTTGGAATTAACCAAGGCAGGTAAAAACGGTTGGATGGTTAGAACTAAATTTTCTTTATTATTTTATCATTTAACAAATGAAAGAATCACTAAACAAATTAAATTAAAGTAATATATTTAAATTTATTTCGTTAATATTTGCTCGAGTTTTTTATAAACATTTTCTTATATATCGTTTATCTTTTAATCACTTAATTAAATCTGAAATATTAATTTAAAACAATAATAACCTAAACAAAGCTAGTGAATATTAATACTCTTAAACTACAATAATAATATAATAAAAAAATAGAAAAATGCATGTTAGTTAAGTTTTTTAATTAATTAATATATGATGTTATTTAATGAAGATTATAATATTAGCAGTATATATATCATTTTATATCCGTACAATCGTCATAAGAGCACCGTCTAAAAATTATACTATTTAAAGTACTTCAATATCAGTATCTTTTTCTATTTACGTGCATGAGTATATTAGTGTTTTTTTGCTAGTACAATAAAATTGTGACTCTATCATAGACAAACATGCACATACAAACATACTATAAAAAATATTACTTTCTAATAATAATCACTTCATTCTCATTTGCATATCAGTCAATATTATTGTAAATGATCAAATTTTTACGTTAATTTAAATAAAGCTGAGCACATAGGTCATTTTAATAATAGATAAAAAATTCAATAGAACCATAAATCATAGATATGTAATGCTATAATATTGAATGCATTTGGTTAAGAAGAAACAAATATCACTATAGCAAAAGAATATGAGCACTCACCTCGATGACTTTAATTTATTGTTTTGCCTTGATGTCCACTCTTTTAAAATTGGAAGCCTAAAATAAAGATAACATTCATATTAAAATTTAATTTATTTAATATGTTATTACAAATTTAATAATTTATTATTTTATTTTATTTAATCTTGCCAAATTTATATTATATATATATATATATATATTAATAATATTATTAAATTAATTAAATTTAAATTTAATAAAGCTTACGTGATCCTTAATGCACGTGCAAGGGCCTCTTCCTCTCAGTGAGATCCGGATCGCATGAGAGCTTGCTTTGGCTCGTTCCCGCAGGAACTCAACCTATTGCCTCTTCTTTCTCCGCGCGATGTTTTTTCTTTTTTTCTTTTCGTAGATTGGCTAGAGCATGGGCTCTCCTCTTGCACCAAAGTCACGAGCAGCTCTATTCTCCTCTGCTCGAGAAAGACGTCGATGTCCGTTGCTTTTGGCAATGAGGAAGACCTAACATGTTGCATTCCACTCTCTAGTAAGTAACTAGTCTCTGTCGCCCCTCCTATGCAAGGATTTATCCACAAAAGTATCCATTTGGCTTTCCGGTCCTCTCGCTTCATCTCACCCCTCTTTGACTTCCCCACTCCTCACTGCGGTTCTCATGACTTTGTAGTTCTTGTGAGTAAATGAAACATGCCCCAAGCAAGTTAACATTAGCTATATATGAAACTAATGAAAAGTAATGATTATAAAGGTAAAAACTCGATACAAGACTCAACTATACTTCAGATAATAATATTAAAGCAATAAAGTATGTTGGGAAAATGCCCTTATATATAAGAAAATGACAAACTCATCACACCTCATCACCATCTACAACAGGTTCGTCAAGTTTATTAAGAGAGGAAATATACTAAAGGTCGAATAGGTTGTCTTGGTTGACTTTGAATAGGAGTTAAAGCTATGGACTATCTTTTTCTGTCCACCTGCGGTCTTGTGTGAAGGAGCTCCACCTAATTTCTGATCTTCAGAGCTCTTCTAGCTAAGAGATGGACAATAGCTTGCTATATTATTAGGCTACTAATAGCAAGTGTTAGAGCCCATCAAGCATCCACCTTTATGTTGTCTTCCGTATTTGGTATAATTGACTACAGTACCCTGAGTTGTACCTTTGCAAACTTCACCCAAATTATTCTTAGACCTCTTCCCTTTGGATCCCTCTGATTGATCCAAATATTCTTCATCAACACTATTCCTCTTGTGGTTCTCCTTACGCTTCTCAGTAAGTTGATAACAAATTTCCACTCTTCTAGCTCATTAGAGTAGTACTAAGTATTCATTTATTCCTGAGGGTAGAAAAGACTGCTTGATCAAATCCTTTAATCCTGAAAGAAAGCTATAACACCCTTTTTCTACAGTAATGATCAACTGTGACGCATACCTCGATAGTGTAGTGAATTCTGCTTGGTACTACATGACTTTCTTCTCTCATTGTCTCAACTAGATGAACCTGTCCTGCATCTGTCTTTGAGCGGATAGGGGTACATACCTCTCTCTAAATAACTCTACAAATTCTTCTCAACTGACCGTCATATTGGGTATGTCTGCTAGCTTGTCTTGGTGCTGCCTACGCCATCACCTTACGAAGTCTCTATCTAGCATAAAAGAAGTTAACGATACTCATTTCATTCAGACAAGTCATGATATTTAGTATATTCTCTATCATCATTAGCCATTCTCCACTTCAATTGAGTCTTTAGTTCCTTTGAACAAAGGCGGACATAGATTTTGAAAATTCTTCAGGTATTTATCCACAACGACTGTATCACTTCCGATAGACTACGATATGGACTTCTGAATCAATCGAGTCATTGTCGTCATTATCTGAGTCAAGACATTCATGTTCACATTTATAGTAGATTGTTCTTCATTTTCTATCTGATTCTCTTATTCTAAAATTCTTCAGGTATTTATCCACAACGACTGTATCACTTCCGATAAACTGCGATATGGACTTCTGAATCAACCGAGTCATCGTCGTCATCATCTGAGTCAAGACATTCACATTCACATTTATAGTAGGTTGTTCTTCATTTTCTATCTGATTCTCTTATTCTATAATTTTGGGTTTATCACTATGCCTGAATGAATATAATTATTAATTGAGTTAAATTAAATTTAAAATTTATTATTATTAAAATTTTTTCATAATTACCCTCTTAGCTCTTTCATCATGATTCTATTAATTAATCCTAATCATTGTCTCTGATATCACTTTTATCACGATCCAGCCCGGACTTGAAATTAACCCAGGCCAATGCAGACGGTCGGACTGTGGGAAATGCTTTCTATATTTATTATCATTTAAGAAATGAAAAAGTCATTAAACAAAATAAATTAAAGTAACTGGCTGTCCACGTCTTCTATAAATATTTTCTTTTCTATCGCTCATATTTTAATTACTTCATTAAACTTGAAATATTAATTTAAAATAATAGTAAGCAAAACAAAACTAGTGATATTAATACCCATTAACTGCAGTAATATAAGAAAAAAAAGTAAAATGCATGTCATCTAAATTTTTTTAATAAATTAATATAAACATGTGATACTATTCAATGAATATTATAATATCAACTGTATATGTAAAGCCCAAATTTCAAGGAAACAGGTAAAGCTTGACACATTTTAAAAATATTACAAAATTTTTTCTCCCGAAATTTTATCAAAATAATTTTATTGAAATCTCCATATGAAATTGAGCAATTCGATATAAAACACCATGCAAGAATTGTTAATAGATTGGAAGATATAAAATTTTGAAGTTATATATTTAATTTACTTTAATTAATACCTAATTAAATCTCCGTAATTCTCAGCACTATAGGCTATAGACCTTATGCCATTTTTATTCGTTTCGTTCTTTTCCTTCGTCACACTTCTGTATAGAAGTTTGCCTCATTTTTTGTGTTTTTTTTGTTTCCGGTAGCTGTAGGACATGTCAACCTCGTGTCGAAAGTGATTTGAAAGTTTTCACATGAGTTTTAACACGAAATTAGCAAGAGGAAAGTGAATATTAAGGTATTTGGAAGTGTTGGAGAGAAATTTGGTGTTTTCGGAAAAGACAAATTTATGTTGAAAAACCACCCTTATGAGGTATTTTTTTTTGTAAGTAAATTATCTTTTTGGGTTAATTTATGTTTTGAGCCAATTTTTATGAATTTCTATGTTGCCTACAAGTTCCGAGATGTCTATATAAGGAGACGAGCTTGAGACGAGGTGTGGGCACTCGTTGGAAGATCGCATCATCATGTTAGGAGAAATAATCTTGTGCTAATTTAAGAAAAATAATCTTTTATTGTTGATTTCTATTTTAACACAGATGCATTTAGAACTTGTTGCATATTATAAATGGATATCTATAATTAAATGTATGACTGCATGTTTACTTTTCTTATGATATGTAATGCTATGATCAAATTATGCTACATATGAATATGCATATGATGTGAATTTCTCACGGGTATTCATTTGTTATACCTAATGTCTATGTCTATGATGCATCTAATGCCTGATAAATACTTGATGCAGGAGTGATGATTTAATTATCACAAATAATGCTATGGGGTAGACTATTATATGAGTGTTTGCAAGTACATTATGTAGGGATGTAGTATTCCCGACTCTTGATATTTAAACAGAGACAAAACTTTGGGAACCGTAGGATTTAGGCGGTGAAAGAACTTTAGGAAACTGTGGGTATCAGGAGGCTGTTGATAACTGCTATGTTGAGGGAAGCTCAACCTGTATCGATAGTTTATATGACATTTGAGGCAGGGTGATGATTAATGTTGAAATAATTTAGAAATAGTTAAACTCGATACATTAAATAAGTGATATTATTATGATATGACTTCTATGAAATGAATGAACATGCTTCAATATACATATGATTTCATACTTATTACCTGCACGTTATACATCTGTTAATTTATTTTTATGCTACATGTACCTGCTCTTTTTTCATGTTTTCTATTTTTTCAGTATGTTATGATTGTATTTAGATTTGTACTGTTTCCTACGAGCATGCACATTTGTTTTCTATGTATAAAAATCTTATGTTAGCTTTGATTATTTATTTGAGTTCGTTGTTGCTTATTTTTCATTGTTGCCTTTCAAGTTGGGGCGAGAAACATCAGGGTAAGTAGTCAGGTATGTCTTTGTCAACTTTTGCACAATAGTTTTAGGAGCTTTATACATACATGTTGTACATATATTTATATTTTATTGGATTCTCTCTGATTCTGAGAACTCCATTCTTGCCTCTGCTTGTCGTTTTCATATGGTTGGTAAATTTCTTTATGGGCTTCCGAAATACAATTTTTTTGATGAAGAACTTTGAGCTTTTGAAGTTATCGGGGGGCTGGAAGATCGGTTCACTGGATAGTAGACATATTCTTATCCAACTATCTAATGAAGATGATTATGCTAAACTTTTTGTACGTAGAACTGTACATTTTGGTGATGTGTGGATGAATGTCTAAAAATAGACTACAGAGTTCGATCCTAAAACCGAGCTCCCTGTTATCTCCGTCTGGTTAAAAGTTTCGGGTTTAAAAGTTCACCTGTTCAATCATGAAATTCTGTTTTCTATAGCTGCAATGTATCGAAAGCCTTTAATGCTTGATGCCCCTACCTTTAATTTAACTAGGCCATTAATGACTAGAATACTAATTGAAAGGGATGTTACCCTGCCTCCTCCGGAGGAAGTTTAGATTGGCTCTAGTCACACTGGTTATTGGCAACAGGTTTTGCTTAAAAAACATCCTCATTACTGCTTGCATTGTTGCATGTTTGGTCATGATTCCAATCACTGTTTTCATTTGCATCCTGAATTAAGAAACCCCCAGCTGGCCATATGGCCTCTACGGGGCTGAAATCTACTCCTAGAATTAATATATCTGAATCTGCTGCTCATTCGGCTGAAGCCTGCGTGGGTTCTGCAGAACTAGTTGCTCCAGGTTTGGCGGCAATTAGCGATGCTCCTCTTGTGGTCACTGCAACAGAGGGTGCAAGTTTGACTCCTGAAAGAAATGTTGAAAATGTGGAACCTACCTATTTATCTGTTCCGGAATCTGAGCCACAACCTCCTCAGATACCTTCTGATTCAATTGAACAAATTGGGGTGTCTGTTCCCCCACCTGAAATCTCTCGTCCTTCCACTTCTATGCCTATTTCTCCAACGCAGGACCCTTCCTCCTTGGCTTCCTTGGTTCTAGAATCTGAATGACAAATTAAAAAATATAGCAGGAAAAGAGGAAGAAGGAAATCTGAACTTCCAAATATGGCACAATCAATTAATTTGGATGCCACATATCATTCGGAGGGCGAGCACTTGCACCTTCCCCCTTAGGCTGACTAGGAGGGAAGGTGTCATAGGCTATCATGTTTAATATTTTGGTTTGGAACATTAGAGGAGTGGCGGACCCACCCTCACTCCTTTAATCATTTAAAGCATTTATGTAGGGTCCATAAACCTAACATTTTTGTTCTTTTGAAGCCTCTTTTTTCAATTCATAAAGAGGGAATCATTAGGAAGTTCAAGGGGTACATGCATTTCAGAAATGTGAATAATAAAATTTGGCTTTTTTGGCAGAAAGACATCGTTCTGAACATCATTGATAATAATGTGTTAGTTGGAGAATTATTTCGGTTGGGCTACTTTCATTTATGCTAGTTCACTTTTAAGGGATAAGCTTCTTCTTTGACAGCAACTCACTCATATGGGTGCTACTATTACTGAAAATTGGTTTGTTGGTGGGGATCTAAATATGATTATGTCGCCTTCTGAGAGATGGGGCGGGGCTAAAGTAGATACGAGTCTTATTAATCTTTTTTGTGATCATATTGAGGTTGCTGGCCTTTATGATTTAGGCTTTTCAGGTCCTCATTTCACTTGGCGGCGGGGTTTTCTTATGCAAAGATTGGACAGATTTTTGGGAAACTCAGCTTTTATGAGTTACTATAACATTATACATGTCAAGCATCTTAATCATGCTTCATCGGACCATAATCATATTTTGCTTAGCTTGGCTTTTCACTCCAAACCTGCTCGTTATCATTTTAAAGTTCTTAATGTTTGGATCACTCATCCTATTTTTATTGATTTGATTAAACAGGCTCATGTTTCTAAATGGAGTGGCAATCCTTGGTTCATTTTATGAAAATTACATAAGAATGTTGTTTATCATTTAAAAAGATGGAACATTGATGTTTTTGGAAATGTTCATTCTAGGGTGTTGAAGACCCAACAAGAGGTTGACACTTTAGAAGCTCATATGGTCGACACTCCTGATCTTGTGGCTAAGTTAGCGGATGCTCATCATACTCTTTTGGAGGAAATCTCGATTGAAGAGGATTTCCTAAGACAAAAAGCTTGTGATAATCATTTACAAAATGGTGACAGAAACACCTCTATTTTCATGCTACTATTAAACATCGTTGCAACATAAACACCACTAAGATTGTTATTGAGGAGGGCTCTGTTCTCACTGATACTGAATAAATTGGTTCAATGCTGTTGATTATTTCTCTTCTTTATACGCTGATGCTCTGCCAGTCACAGATATTCTTTCGAACTTGTTTGAGGATCAAAGGGACATAGTTTCCTCCCTCTGTCCGATTCTCCTACTGAGGTGGAGATTTTTACTGCCCTCAAAGACATTAGCTCTCAAAAAGCTCCTGGCCCTGATGGTTTCACTTCCACATTCTATATCTCATGCTGAGACATTATTAAGAAAGAGGTGGTCCTTGCTATTCAAAGTTTTTTTCAGAGAGAAGACCCTGGAAGATATTTCTCTGTCGCTCTGATTGTTCTTATTTCTAAAACAAATGATAAATCCCATTGGAAGGACTTTCGACCCATCTCTCTCACTTCTGTGATCTTTAAAATTATCAATAAAATTATTGTGGCTCGTCTTCAACCTCATATACCTTCCCTTATCTCTCCACATCGGTCGGCCTTTATTAAAGGTCGTGATATTTCTGATAATATTTTTTTGGCCCAGGAGATTTTGTAGGATCTTGATAAAAAATGCATGAGTGGAAATCTTGTTATCAAACTTGATATCAAGAAAGCTTTCGATACCATAAGTTGGGATTTCATTATTAACGTTCTGAAAGCTGGGGGTTTTAACACAAGCTTTTGCAATTTGGTCAAAAGATGGTTGGCTAACAACTTTTATTCGGTGCTAGTCAATGGAAATTCTTATGGGTTTTTTACAGCGTGTCTTGGCATTAAACAGGGAGATCCCCTTTCCCCTATTATTTTTGTTTTATCTTTTGATTATTTTTCCAGGATGCTCAATCATTTCCAGTTTTCACATCCTCACACGCAATTCTCACACAAAGCTAGAATGATGGTTTCACACCTTGCTTATGCAGATGACGTCATTATTTTTGCTAATGCTTCTAAACTTTTTATAAAAAAAGTGATGGGGCTGTTACAAGATTTTCAGAATTGCTCTGGGCTATATTTTAACTGTGACAAGTGTCAGATATTTTTTGGTAAGCAGGTTAAACATCATATTATTTAATGGGGAGTTGCTTACACTGGGTTTCATCACGCCTCTCTAGCTCTTAAATATCTTGGGATAAATTTGATACGGGGATGGAGGAAACAAATTCAAATGGATGATGTTATTGATAAAATCAAACACAAAATTTACGATTGGAGAAATGTTTTTCTTTCTACTGGAGGCAAGATCTGTTTGCTTTCTAATGTTCTACAGAGTATCCCATTATATGCTTTGCAAGTGTTTAACCCCAAAAAAAGTGCTATCAATGTGATGGAGAGGCTTTTAAATAAATTCCTTTGGTTAGGGAATGGAGCAAAAAAAATTTGGGAGTCTTGGCATAGAGTTTGTAAACTTAAAAAGGCTAGTGGGTTCGATTTTAAAGCCTTGAAGCATACTGTGGAAGTTAATCTTTGCAAACTTTGGTTTAAGTTCAGATTGGGCTCATCTCTTTGGGCTACCTTTCTACATCAAAAAATAGTGCTCAAACTCATCCATCCCTGGTTTCGTGGAAGGTTGATGATTCTCGTATTTGGAAAGCTGTTGTTAATGCTATAACCACTGCTAAAGACTTCATGTTTTTGGATATAGGCAATGGTAATATCTCTTTCTGGAATGATAATTGGGGGTTGTCACACCTCTCTGATTACTCCCACCCTCAGCATAATAACTCCCTATCAGTTTCCGATTTCTTTACTAATGATGGTTGGGATTTCCCTAAATTGTGTTCTATTGTGGGGGGACAAAATGCAAAGCATATAATTACTATTCCTATTGCCCCTTCAAGAAAGGATCTCCCCTTATGGAAAAGAAACAACTCCCAATCGGTTTGCAGGATTATTTATAGCTCTTTACACTCACATCGTGATTGGTTTTGGGGAAATTGGATTTGACATAAATTGTTAACTCCCTTTATCTCCTTTTTTTTGGCGTTATCTCACATCTTTAATTCCTATTGATGAAATCCACGAAAAATGGCCTCGAGATGTAGTATGTGCAAAGTGGAGGATGACACGAGACACATTTTTTTTGAATGTGCTTTTTCCTTAATAGTTTGGAATATGCTTGGAACTTATTTCGGTTTTTCGTGGATGCATAGAGGGTCTTTAAGCAATTATTCATGGCGTTGGAAAGATTTCGATGATGGCAAAGAGGGGTTTCCCCATTGGTCCTTTGGTTCCTTTAAAATGCCAGAAATAGCTTTAAATACCATACTTCCCCCCCCATAGCTTCTATGACTATTGCATTTGTGATTGCCTATTATAACAAAGTCTTAAGGGCTGGTTCCACTGATGTTCCTTATTAGGTGGACTCCCCCCCACCAAATTATGTTAAATTAAATGTGGATGGATGTTGGCATCCGGATTTTGCCGCGGTCGGGGGAATTTTTAGAGATTTTGAAGGTAGATGTCTCTTTTTTTTCTCCTCCCCTATTGCGGCTGATAACCGTTTGGCAACGGAATGTTGGGGGTTTTTATGGCTTTAACGGTGGCTAGTGTTTTCAATCTTCACAAATTAGAGGTGTAAATGGATTCTAAATTGCTCTTTGATATTCTATTGGGTATTTCTCCACCCTCATGGGATATTTTATTCACTTTTAAACATATCATGAATGTTATGGCTGAGAAGCATCTCGAGGTAAATTGGAGTTTCATTCATAGGGAGGGCAACTCTCCAGCTGATCGACTTGCCAAATGTGCTGGAGAGGTTTGTCACGTTGAGATTTACCCACCTGCTCATCTTAGAAGACTCCTCATTGAAGATAATTTAAACTTGCCTTATGTCCATTTTTAATCTCTCATGTTTATTGGCTTTCTGGATGATTTGTTTTCGGTTTGCTTCGGGTTTGCACTTCACATTTGCAGGTTATTTTTTCCCTTGGCAGGTGATCTTTTGACTTTAGGCCGTGGTTTTCTATTCATGTTTTCATGGTTTTCTACTGGATGGCTGTCGGTGATAATGCTGATGGAGAACTATTCTTTTGTGAGTACGCCTTTTGTACATGTTTTCTATTTAGCTTGCCAAGCTTTACACGTTTACAGGTTTACTTATTTTTGGTTATATGGGTTTCTGGGTATGCCTGTATTTTTTGGGACAATTTTTTGTGTGAGTTGTAATGTAGGGAGAGGAACCCCTAGGGGTGTGTCATATGTATTTTTTGATTTTCTTAGACGGGGATCCTCCCCCCCTCCCCTTCCCTGTACTTTCTTTTGATATTAACGCGTAGGGAGCCACCACTGCTCTTTCTCCCAAAAAANACGGGAGAGAGCCGAAACCAGCTCTCGTGCAATTCAGATCTCGCTGAGGAGAGGAAGAGGCACCTACATGGCTTAGGGATCGATAAGGTAAGCTCTATAAAAGCTAAAGCTAATTGATTTATTAATAAAAATAATAGTAATATACATACATACATATATATATACATGTATATATATATATATACATGTATATATATATATATACATGTATATATATATGTATGTATGTATATTACTATTATTTTTATTAATAAATCAATTAGCTTTAGCTTTTATAGAGCTTACCTTATCGATCCCTAAGCCATGTAGGTGCCTCTTCCTCTCCTCAGCGAGATCTGAATTGCACGAGAGCTGGTTTCGGCTCTCTCCCGTTCGAACTCAACTCATTGCCTCTTTCTTCTCTTCGCGATGTTTCATCTTCTCCTTTTCTTGAATGGTTAGCTAGGGCATGGGTTCTCCTCCTCTGCACTGAAGTCGCGAGCCACACTTTTCGGCTTCATAGCTCGACAATGACATTGTCATCCGTTGCCCCAGGTAATGAGGAAGCCCTAACCTGCGTCGTTCGACTCTGACAAGTAACGTGCATCTCTATCGCTCCTACTTTGTGAGGATTTATACAAAAAAGTATCCATTCGTCTTCTTGACTCTCTCGCTTCACCTCCCCCATCTTTGGCTTCCCGACTCCTCACTTCGGTTCTCATGACTTCAATTAAATGAAACAAAATGCTATAATAGGGGATGATAATCACACTCTCGGGAGAGGGATATAGTTGGAGCACCACCCAATCCGTTAAATACAACCCTCAAACGGAGAAGAACAGACGTCAGTGACTGTCCTAAACAGAACATATTAAAAACAGAATCCCCAAACTCTAATACAATATATATAGAAAATGACAAAAAAAATGGATAATAGGAAAGAAAACATAAAAAAGAAAAACACAGTTATTTTGACGCCTCCCGTGATATGATTCTTTGCGGTACTGTAGCAGCTATATTATTGCAATATGTTTTTTTGGTAAATTCTCATGTTAGAAAAAGAACTAGAATGGATTTACAAGATCATTTTTTGGAATTCATTGTATTGCATAGACAAATTTGACAACACCTTTTTGAGAACTTTTGCTATTTTTGGGCCTTTGTTTACTCATCCTATTTTGTTGTCTCTTTTAAATTATTTTTCTTTTACTTGTCTAAAAAGAGTTAGGTTTCTTCTTTATTTGCTAAGAAGTTTATTCAAGTTTTATGAAGGCTTGTTCGAAATTTTGAAATTTTGAGTTTCCTATTTTAGTTTTATTCCCTCATTAATATGTCATATTTCTTTTCTTTCTTGAGTTAATTTTTTTTTGGTAAGTTCTAATTATTGTAATCAAATTTTCTTTAGTAGTTCCTTATTATATAAGGAGAAGAATCGTGATTTGATTATTGAGAAATAAGATAATATGATTTTCTTCACCTTTTTCATGGTATCAAGGCTTGGAAGCAAATCCTAGCTCTCCTTCCTTCGTCTGAGCCTCTCTCTATAGGCGCTAGACCCTACCGGCCATCCGTCAGATTGTCTCCCTACAGACGCTCAACACCTGTAGGCGATCCTTTCCTGCAAGCGTTATTCCTTCTCTGCGGGAGTCACTCCTTATTTTCGGCTAGTTTTTCCCTTTTTAGTGGAGATCCTAATCGGGCTTGACTTTTTCTTTCCTCTTGTGGATTTTCGTTTTCTGGTGGTTATCCTAACCGGGCCTGACACTTTCCCAATTGGATTTTCCCTGGATATAGAAAAAATACCTATAATTTCACCTTTTGTCTGTGTGGTCTCCTGCCCAACTAGCATCACTGTAAATTTCTACCCTCCATGTTGTTTCTTTTCTTAAACAATAACCTTCTATCAGGGGGTTTCTTAAGAAATATCAATATTCTGTAAGTCATCTCCAAATGTTCTTCATTCAGACTATTCATATGTTGACTCACAATGACAACATAAAACACAATATCAGATCTAGCATAATATGTAGATAAGCTTACCCACCATTCTCTGGTATCCTCCCTTTAACATTAGTGTATTTTCTCTCCCTGAAAGTTTGCAAAGATTCATATGACATTTATGTCAAGAGCCTGGATCTCCTCTTCAACTGCCTTTTTCTATTATAGACTTTGAAGTGTTTTGTGAACAGACTTGGGCATCTGTACACTATCAAGATTAGATACAAAAGCTTTATAAGTTTATGATAACTTCCAATATGTAGCATAATCCTGGATAGAATAATTTGTGTAACTTTTTTAGTTTTTTCCACTAAGATTTTGCCTCCCTTAGAACTTCAGAGATGTGTGAGGTTTGGTTATGAATTGTCTATGGCAACGTATTATCTTTATTCTACTTAGTGAATTTCTTTCTTTTAGTATACACAAGAAGTTCTATGTTGCTAATCTCAGGTTGGATGTTCTCAACTACTGAAACATGAGAGACAGGAGGATTAGAAGGAAGTAGAATAACTTGTGATGAATCTAGATCAGAGTGGGTATCCAGGATAGTGTAGAAAAGTGGAATAGGTTATGATGAATCTAGAGTAGTGTCCCAAGTCTGATATTCACTCGAACTCTCCCCCTAAATATTAGAATTGGGATAGTAGGGTTGGGTTTTAAAGAAGGCAGCATTCATGGAGTTATAGTATTTTCTTATAATAAAAGAATAGCATTTATATCCCTTTTTTTAGAAGCATACCCATGGAAGATTCATTTGATGGATTTTAGGTACATCAATGAATTGGATCTTATTTTCTTGCATATTGATGTAGGCATAATTAAGTTGAACCATAGAAATTTTGTTTTACCTTTTGTAGTTATCGATGTTTCTTATAATTATTTTGTGTTTTATTGTACGTGCTTCTGGGTTGAAGATTTTGTAGCATAAAACTAGCCACACCCTTTTTCTAACTACTGTCCCATCGGTGAAAATGAAAAGAACTAGTATCCGATTGGAGGCTTCTACCGAACAAGTTGACAATAAACTTTGAGATTGAGAAGCTCGATGACTTGAGGAGTTATGGAATTTTGAGATTTATGATCTGTAGTGTTTAAGTTCGGTTGGGACATGTGATTTACTCATAAAGCATGCGGAGATGCTTGAAATTATGAGTGAATAAGAAAGGAGAAAGGACGAAAGAACCTTTTTCACGTTTCCACTATATTTTTCGAATAGATTATTAAAGGAAACAACCAAAAAAGGCGTATTGGTTAGGTTGAAGTCTTTGTATATAATCAAAAGTATCGCCAACAAATTCTATTAGAAGTTGGAATGCTACTTGTTTCACATGTAGGAAGATTTGCCTTTTAAAATATATTTAAATGACTTTAGTTCTATTATTGAAGATTGATGAATATTAATCTAATTATTGATAACAAAGATTGTGTTTTGCTTTTTTAATGCTTTATCTCCCTCGCATAAACATTTTTTTTGATACCATGTTGCATGGGAGACTACAAGTAGCTTTAAGGATAAAAAAAATTCTCTCATTTTTAAAGCTGTTATTTCTAAGCTTTAGAGTGCAAGAAATGAGATGTTGTTGGATTATTGGTTTGGGAGAAATCTTTCGAGGAAGGTTCCATTTCTTACCATGAAAAAATTAATTCTTTTGGCATTTCAAGGAAATTATTTGCTTTTATTGTTTGAAGAGATGACATTTTAACTTAGATTTTTATGTTTTGAGGAGGAAAGATTAGCGTTCGCATAGGAATCAAGGGGAGAACTTAGAAAATGCATGTGTAGTTAGAAATTGGTTTGATTATGATATTGTTTATGCTCCTTGGTATTGATAGAGATCGATGCAAAGATTTATGGATCTTGAACTTAAGCTTATTTAAAGCATATGTATTTGTTTTGGAGATATTTTCTTACGTATAAGCCAATTTATAGCCTCTGTGTTGACATGAGAATGGAGCTGTGTAAGGCTGGAGGTTTGATCTTGTAAAGCTGAGGACTCGTGATAACATGAGTATTTCGTTTGTTGGAATCATTGTATATACCAGGCGTGGGATAGAATTTAATATCCTTAAATATTTGAAGTGCTACAAAATATAGGTTCTTTACTGATGCTATTGCTCAAATAGAGTTGGTGGACTCTATATGTTGCAGAATACAATATTTAGTAATGATAGATTTGATTGAATGACTTTGTTGAAGTATCACAATTTGAAGAAGCGAAGGAGAATTAGCTTCCAGGTATCAGGAGAAGTTTCAAAACCATTGGAGGCACAAGTGTAGGGGGAATTTTTTGGTGATTATTGATAGGATTAGTCTTTTGTTTCAAATCTATTCCAGTGCTAGGCTGTACCATTACAATTGTAATGTAAGGAGATGGCTACTTTAATAGTATGAAAATTCAGTGGGAGTTGCATGATTTTTTTTTGATCGTACAACTACAAAGTGTAGCATTTATGCCATTTAATTTTGCTATGCAATTTTCCTTGGTTACTTTGTTCAAAAGGGTATCTAAATGTGATGAGATTGTGCGGGGTTAAGCTTTTCAGGGCTTTAGGAGCTTAGAGTACTCATTTTGGAGAGGACTTGCTACATAGGAGATCCAATTTTTGACATGATATTGAGTCAGGGGGAAGATTTATTGTTGTTGACTTAATAATCATGCATGAATTGAACGATGAGGTAGGTATCGAGCTTCCTGTGTAAAAAATTAAAAATGGGTTCGATGATTATTTAGATATTGGTTAGCTATCCGTGCATGAATCACGCGGTGAAGTAAGCATAAAGCTTTTTATGTGAAAGCCTGGAAATTTCAACTGATTTTGCATATGTTAGTTTTCATTGAATTGGTGCTTATCTAAATTGATGCTTGAAAGTTTTGTATGGAAGCATAAGGAAGTTTTGAGCATTTTTGAAGTGTTTGAGGACTGAGAAGAGGGCTAGGAGGAAGAAGTACAAAGAAAGAGAAGGAAATTACAATTAGTTCGTTTTTGGGGGTTTGAAATATTATCTTGACTAAAATGGTGGTAACTTTTGAGGAATTTTAAGGTGGGGTTTTGAGATATTCTTTTACTTCTCTTTATTTGTTAATTCTTCTATGCTTATTTAAAGGGACTTGCAGTTTCTCATCTTTTTGTTGGACCAAGGTATACATAGGTTTTAAGGAGCGCCAGTGAGTGTCATTATGCGCACTATAATTGTGTCATTTTTGTTAGTGGATCATATTCTCTCTTCTCTATTTTTGATTTCAGCTCAGTGTTCTCTTTTGTGATAATTGATGTTTTCTTATAATTTCTTGTTATCGCACTTATTCCTGGATTGATGCTTCCATAGCAAAAATTTGGCAAATTCTTTTCCCAAAAAACGATAAAGAAATATGGATACAGTTTAAATGAAATTCTGAATATGGAATATTTAATGAGGTCTTATGTTGTAGTTTTGGTTTAGTAATCTTTTCAATGTATCATAGACATAATGTATTTTATATCCTCAGGGTAGAAATAAGAAACAGCATAGAATTCCCTATGATTCAATTTCGCTCATTACTAAGACTTTTCATCAGATGAATTGTTATGTTTTTATTTTTTGTGAGTTTCTTGTTGTTTTGGAATATGTTGATGCCTCTTCTTATGTTTTACAGGGACATTATATTGGAAGCGAATAAGATGACTGGAGCGACTTGGACTTGTACTATATGTGTGTCCACTATGCCACATATTCATGCTAACAGGGTCATATTGCTGTCTAACTGTGGTTATTTGCGAGCACTCTTTCAGTCAGGAATGAGTGAAAGGTGAGTCTTATGCTTCTCTTAGTTTTTTTCCTTTCACCATGTATGATTCTGTTTGTGTCTTGTGGGTTTATATTGTCTACAGACTAGTATGGTTATCTCAACTTTATATAATCATCAGTAAAATCTCAATGCCGATGCATGGGAAACATGCTCTGATTTTAAGAATCAAATGTTTATGTGGTACAGAGGGCAACAAAGAGTATCTCCTAGTAGTAATGAAGTGGGTGTTATCAAATTTACAAATTTATAATGTGAGTTTTAATTGAATGCACCAAACATATCTCTAAAAGCTGGGTTAAGAGAATCAATACTTTTGGATCATAAAGAGAATAGGAATTTATAAATTCAAATGCAAAACAGTGTTCTTTCTTGAATTGCCACACACACACACACACACACAAGCACACACTCAATATTGTGTAAAACTGGATGCATAATTGAACTGGCCAGCTCACTCCTTGCCAAACTCAACTTGTGCCATTGGCTATATCTAAAAGGAATAGCTAAAATCTCGCCTTTCAATGTTATTAATGATTTTAGTCTAAAAGAATCAGAAAGGAGGCTCTTCTGATTTAGCTACCTGATTATATCCATTGCAATTAAATTAAAAAAAAATAATATTATAAATTTCATTCGTTGTCTTCAAATTTTGACGTATTTATGCATGATATTTTGAATCTGTATGTACCGAAGTTGATAACAATGCGTAGCATAAAAAAAACATTCCATGCAAAAATTACACCATTATATCAGTGGCATGCAATTTCTTAATACCTTATTAGGAGCTTATTGGCAATCCATGTTTTACTGGCATGCTAACAGATATCTCATGCCATTGGACCTTTATGATAATTTTAACATTGGCATAGTTATTTAGGTCATTTATTATTAAACTTATTTGATGATTATTAAGGGTCCTACTCAATAAATAAGATTCTTTTGGATTACCACACTATTTTATGATGATTTATGAAGAAATAGAAGTTTTATTTTCCTTTGATGGCCCTTTGTAACAGGTATAAAACTGTAAGTGATGATTATATTACACATTGCTGATTCGGTTCTTTCATTTTTCCTCTTCATTTTAAATCATCTTATCAACTAGTTTTATTTTTTCTTTTAGCCTTCTTTTTGTCCGTATTATTTTCACTTCAAGCCATTGTTTTGATTTAAAGTCTTTCTACATTCCATCGAGCATCAATTTAGTATCAAAAACAAAGCTTCCAATGTTATTGTATTGTTAATTAACTTACTTATTTCATGTAAGTTGTTTGCATTTTAAAGCTTTGTAAGGTGCAAGTGTTCTTTACAGAAGTATTCAAAGGCTTATTAGGATATCATACAAAATTAATGTATGACAACTTTTCCTGATTAAGAAGAAAAATAAGCAATGGTTGGCTAAGATGCCATTTGCAAGTTGTGCGTTACAACTTAACCCATGTCGTGGTAAATGATAAGGTAAGGATTGATTTGTTTAAAATTATGATTAAATTTGCAATATGGATTTGGAGGAATTTGGATTGGATACTAAGAGAATTAGTTGATAAAGTGTGTTCTTAAGAATTAATGTTTTCTTATTTTTTGATGTACAATATTGCTTGGTTAGTATGCTTGTGCCTACATCACTTCGGGCCCGTTCGGGGCAAGTTTATTTGGTGCGGTGAGTTTTGAAAACTCTTTCAGGGGAATATGTTTCATGCAGCGCGGGAGCTTATCCTAATAATCCGTAACAATATTCTATTAAACGCGGCCGCGGGTTCTACTCTGTGGCCCGACTCGCGTTCGTTCGTATAATAGTTACCCCGTTGCCCTCGACCTTGTGCCTCTCTCGCATCTCATCTGCCCTAGCTTCGATTTCTCTCGCGAACCCATGGGTACTTTCTCTTGTGCCTCTATCTCTCTCACGCGTAGCGTTTCCTTCTCCTCTTCCTCCTCCCTCCAATCTTTGGTTACTGTAGTTATCTTCTGGTAATTTTTTATGGAATGACTTTCTTCATGCGATTTTTGGCTTTCTCTATTGATGGGATTTTTGAGGTTGGTTTGATGTTTTACTGCGAATTTGATGAATAGATGAAATAAGGTTGTTGATTTGTTTAGGAGCATTGTTTCGGGTGCCTTGGCTGTAATTGCCTAAAATCTACATTCTCTACTGTTTTTATTTTTCTTTGCTTGATCTTGAATTTGACAAATGGATGGAAGAGAGTGCTTCATTTGTAGTATTTCTTTAGTTAGTCCTGTGGTAATTTTTAATGGAATGACTTTCTTCATTCGTTTTTTGGCTTTCTCAATTGATGTGGTTTTTGAGTTGGTTTGATGTTTTATTGAGAATTTGAAGAATGAATGAAATAGGGTGCCTGATTTGTTCAATAGGCATTGTTTCGGGTGCCTTGGTGTACTTGAAACATTCGTTGCTCATGCTTGTTGGGTGAATTGTTCTTTCATTAAACTCTAAACGAAATTGTTTGAGGCTACGGGAAGAATTTTTTTTTTGGGTGGGGGATCCTTAGATTTTTACTAAACTTCGAACTGATCAAATTTGATGAGAAAAATATGCCGAGTATGATAGTAGTTATGATGATTGTTATGAGGCAGCCCTATCATACTTGAGAGTTTTTTCCGGGATATAGTGATGGTTGGATCATTCAACTTGTTAGTGGGTTGTGGGTTGTGGGTGTATAGGGAAGGTGGTTGTTAGTGGACTGTGCGTGTGTAGGGGAGGTGGTTATGGGTGTGTTGGAGGTGGTTGGGTGGGTGTTGGGGTGGCTGGTGGTGGAGGTGGTGGTTGTGGGTGTGTGTTGGTTGTGGTGTATAGGGGATGTGGTTGTGGGTGTGTAGGGGAGGTGGTTATTACTGGGCTGTGGGTGTGTAGGGGAGGTGGCTGTGGGTGTGTGCGTGGGTGTGTAGTGGTGGTGGTGGGTGTGTAGGTGTTTACGGGAGGTGGCTGTGGGTGTGTAGGGGAGGTGGTTGTGGGTGTGTTGGTGGTGGTTGTGGGTGTGTTGGGGTGGCTCGTGGTGGAGGTCGTAGTTGTGGGTGTGTAGTGTTGGTGGTGGGTGTGCGTTGGGTGTGGAGGTCTGTAGGTGAGGTGGCTATTAGTGGGTTGTGGGTGTGGAAGGAGGTGGATGTTGGCGTGTTGGTGGTGGTTGAGTATGTGTTGGGGTAGCTGTTGGTGGCTGTCGGTGTGAAGTGGTGGTGGTTGATGTGTTTTGGGTGTGTGTTGGTTGTGGAAGTGTGGGCTGTGGGTGTGTAGGGAAGGTGTATGGGGGTGGTGGCTGTTAGTGGGTTGTGGGTGTGTAGGGGAGGTGGTTGTGGGTGTTTTGGTGGTGGTTGGGTGTGTTGGGGTGGCTGGTGGTAGAGGTGGTAGTTGTGTAGGGGAGGTGGTTGTGGGTGTGTGGTTGGGGGTTTGTGACTGTTGGTGGCTGTGAGTGTGGGTTGATCTAAATTATTAATGTTTTCCCTTCTCTTTGTCTAGTAAAGCAATGGTTAAGACTGAAGAAGCCGGTTCATCAGTTATGTGGGGTAAGGAAGTCGCAATCATATTTTGTGACATCCACCTTAAGGAGGTCGAGCTGGAAAATCGACCCACCATCTACTTTAACAGAGAAGGGTGACAAAATATTACGAAGAAGTTTAAGGAAATGACAAGAAGAGAGTGTGGTAGATTACAATTTAAGAACAAGTAGGCTCAGTTGAAAAGTGGCTGAAAATTATGGAAGGAACTAAGCTGGGGATCAACGGCTTAGATTGGGATCCTATCAAATGAGCTATTGATTTTTCGGAGGAATGGTGTACTGAGAAATTGGAGGTAATAACCTATCCACTCAAGACTTGTTTTTCCATTCTTTATCTCACTATGCTTAAGTAATAAACTTATTCTTATGTTGCAGGCAGTACCAGCCTTCAAGAAATTCAAATTCAGTTGCATTGAGCCGGACTTGGAGTAGAAGTTGGACTGTATGTTCAGTGGGGTTGTTGCGACGACCACACGTGTTCACCCCAAGTGCGCATGAGTTTACAAACATACCAGAGGACTTGGAGACCGAGCAAGTAAGTGGGTCAGATGAAGGCCCCAGCCTAAACCGAAAGGAGTTGGAGTCTACATGCCGGTCAAAGCAGCCTAAGGTAGAGAAGGAAAAAAATGAGGTGCTTTCGTCAGAAGCCAAAAAACAAAACAGGTGGAAGCGTGCACAATTCATGCTGGTGCTTCACATGACACCTCCATAGATGACTCTCTCTGAGTTCTGAAGATATCCGAAGCTAGGTCGGATAAGTTCTATCGTAACACTTTGAAGTTGCTAGAGAACCCGAGCTACAAACAAATGTTTATGAAGATACTCCTAGAACTTAGGGTCGACTTTTTATGTTTTTTATGGATAAATGATTTTGTAGAGTTATTGTTTTGTGACATTGGTTTTTTTTTCATTTGTTTCATGGGTTATTTGATTTGAATATTTTCCTTTTTAGCATGAACAATCTATATGCTGCTCTGTATTTATTTCTGCTCATTGTACTCTATCTTCAGATTTTAGATGTTCTTTTAATGTTGTTTAATGCACACTTAATACCTGAACAAAACACTTCTTTAGCATGAATTCACATTGAGAGAGCCTGAGAAGAAAGATTTCGGTGGCAATTGTTTTGATGTACGAATACTACAACTCATACGTCGACTGAACTCTCTGCAAGACATCGACTATATTGGTGATAAATGGGTTGATGAGCTACTACAAGATTCAGTAACATGTTCCGTATGACAAACCTATATTTATAGATCTGCTCGATGAACTACATAGACGTCATGGACTCTAAAGCTCCTCATGAATGACATTAAGAGAAATATTAGCAATAACCCTATACATTTTATTACAGAATAAATCAATGAGGGGAGCAATTGAGCGATTCCAACATTCATTTGAAATAATTAACATATATTTTAGAGTGGGGTTAGAAGCTCTTGTCAGTTTGTCGGCAAAATTATTAAGCCATAGGATCCAACATTTGAGACAGCTCCAACAAAGATTGCAAATGACCTGTGGTATATGCCATTTTAAGGTAATTTTTTAACATGTTTCATTCATACGTCCAAATGTCTTGCGTGACTGACATAACATTATTTATCTGACAAAACTATATTTGAGTGATTGACGGAATTCACGTGGATGCACGAGTATTCAATACTGAGAAGGTTGCATACATTGGACGGTGTGGATAACCCACATAAATTGTAATGGTCGTATGTAACTTCAACATATGTTTTACTTTTGTGATGATTGGTTGAGAAAATTGTACACATGATAGTCGTATTTTTGCTTTTGCAATAAGAAACCGAAGACACGACTTCCCTCACTCACCTCCAGGTTTGTAAAGCTATCAACCACAATTGTTGTTTTAGTTTATTACTAATTATGGTATCTGGGACAGGTAAATACTACTTGGTCGATGCTGAATTTCTTTTACAGAGGGGGTATTTGAAGCCATTTCCAGATACAAAATATCATATTTCTAATTTTGAAAGATCCAACGGTGTTGCTTGAGACAGAAAACAAATATTTAACAAAAGACACTCTTCCTTATGTGACGTAATTGAAAAAATATTTGGAGTGTGGAAGAAGAAATAAGTCATACTGTGTGATATGCAAACGTATTAATTTTCAAAATAAGTGCAGATTGTAGTGGCCACGATGACGCTCCATAACTACATTCAAATAGATGTAGACTTCAACCTGACTGCCGATGATCACATGCAGGTCCCACCAGAAACATTTGAATTTCACGTAGGTCATTCTATACCACAACTAGAGGTAGAGTCACAGGAAGGCTACACCCAGGATGGCAAAGATGCCGCAGAAATGGTTGAATAAAGAGAGCGGATTACTGACGTCATTGTTGGATGTTGATCAGACGATTCTTATTTATTTTATCATGTTCATGTTTATTTTATGTTTTATGTATTATTGATATTTTAGATATTGGAAGTTTTATGTTGTTTGTAATTGCTTTTTCTCTTTTTTTTTCGTTTCCTTTTTGTACTTTTTTTTTGAGTCTATGTCGTCCATGATGAGACGTTCAACCTTATGGATTCTTTTGGATGACATGCTAGTCACTGTGATTAGTGTTATATGTTAAATCTTGATAAAGACAACCAAGTTCCTCTTTTCTTTTGTTATGCTGGGGTTTTTGAGGTATTTCTGGATGACATGCTAGGTGCTGTTAGTTAAAATGTCACATGCGATATCTGATAAGGAAAATCAAGTTCCTCTTTTCTTTTTGACGTTGGGTTTTTGAGGTACTTCTGGATGACATTTTTTAGAGTGGTATGCATATGTGCACACACGAGCTTGGTGTTAAGTGAGCTAAAGACAATAAAAAATCCCTATTTTATAAGGTCCGCTGTCTTTTTGTTATGATAGGTTCAGTGAATTTAGTGTACTTAGTTTTCTAAGACTTCGCGCTCGCACAAAACCGTAATTGATTACTGCTTTTGTCAATTTATAAAGTTCATGTTTATTTTATGTTCCATTGATTATTGATATTTTAGACATTCTAAGTTTTATGCTATTTGTAATTTTTTTATATCCTTTTTTGATTCTTTTTCATTTTTTCGTGTGGGTTTGTGAGGTTCATAATGAGACATTCGACCTCGTGGATTCTCCTGGACGGCTTGTTAGTCGCTGTTGGTTGGTGTCACATGTGAAATCCAGATAAATGGAACCAACTTGAGTCACTATGTTATATGATTCGTATTGATAAATAGACATATAGGCTTTAGTAAATAACAGATAAAGGTTAAATTTGCATAGACGTATAGGTTTTATTATAGTGGGTTGTAAGTTGATTTATTGTCGTGGAAAGGAGCAAATATGAGGAGAATTATTAATGAAAATTCCAACAAAATTAAGCTGTGGAATTGATATTAGAAAAATTTTCGGACTCTTGTTGCAGTTAAGTGCCAAAATTTTATGTCAAAAATCTGCCGATGGCCTTTGTTATATCTCAAGTCAATTGTCCCTTCTTGCCCAAGTTCCTATCTGCTCTGTTTGATCTATTTTCTCTATTGCTCTATTTGCTATGAAATCTCGAGAAAATAGATTATGCAGCTCATCCTTGTTTTAATTCAGTTGAGGTTTTGTGGATGGAAATGAGATGTTATGATTGGTTTCCTAGTAGCGTATTATCTTATAATTATTATTAGAATTTTAAATATAAGAAGAGCATTTAGTTTCAAAATTGAAGTTGCTAAATAACAAATAAACTTCTTTTTACTTGGAAAGAAAGAATCCTCTTTTAAACATTATAAAATTTTTTTGAGAAAAAATTTAACCGGTCAATATATAGTAATATGGTTTTGAATTTATATAGGACTATAACATATGATTAGAAGGATTTATTTTCTTAGGATTGGAAGAGAAAAAAGTTTTCAAGAGGGGAAATTAAAATTTATGACTCACCTAAACCTCTTTGAGGACTGTTTAAATCTATTAAAAAAATTTTCATAAACTTCATTGATTGAAGGAGCACAAAAAGCTATTTGGAAAAATAAATGCACTTTAAAAGAGTAATAAATAATAAATATGACTTAGACTTAAGGTATCAGTGAGTTATGTCGGTTTGAACTCAAATTATTAATGTGCTATGATTCGAGATTATTGAGTCACTATGTTATATGAGCTTGAGCTTGGCACGGCACAACTTGAGAGCTCGTTGAGTTAATGCGATCAACATTAATTAAGATCTATGAACTATCCAACTGAAAATTTTCATTTTTTACTCGTCTTTGCAGTTCTATCGAAATAACTTAGCCCAAATCTGCATTTTTTTAGTCCCGAACTTCCTAGTGTGTCTCCAGCTCAACAATAGAGTCAAGCTTGTGTAATCTTGTCGAGCTTGAGCTAGACATCTTTTGCTTGTGTCAAACTCGAGCTCTAGTCAAAGCTAACTAATAACTAAATGAGTTACTCAATTAAGCCAAAATTCTAATCGTTCACACTCCTTTTTAGACTTATAGTAATAAAAAAAAGTTGTACGTTTTTTAAAAATGTTAGTGTGTAAAGAAAAATGTGTGACTTTTGAAAATTTATATAATAGAGTAGGTACTAAGGAAATAGAAAAAAGATATCTAAAATTATCAAACTAAGAGATTTTAATAAGCTTTAATGCATTAAAAAGAATGATTATAATATCTTAATTAAAGATATAGAGTGTTAACTAAATATTAAAAACTATTTAAAATAGTTCTTAAATGAGAGTTTAAGAAGTTTGCTTGGAAGTGGGGCAAATAATTAGCATCAAGGAGTTTTAGCATTTCAGCCCACACCACTACCTTCATGTTAGGATTTAACCTTTTTTGGCGTTTTACCATGGTTTATCATTTCTCTTCCTCGTTTCATAGCCTTTTCTTGCAAATCTTCGAATGGCCTTATTATGAATGTAAGTAACGTCGCATCTAGTCTTTGAGTACATTCCAGAATTTCTTAATTTTAAAAGCGTAAGTATCACATGATGCAAACTAACAGCGGTTCATTTGGGTAGTTAGATTGAAATAATTCATCGCACAATTGTAAAGAATATGAAAAAAACTATCAACTTCAACATTTGAATGCTTTATAAACTTGAAAAATTAAAGATCAAATGTTTCTCTTGCACTCTCAGGATTTTGTAAACGTCAGCAAGGGTTCTGGTTGCTAGGAACAGTTTGCCAGAAATCTCTTGTTCTTTATCAATATCAAGTATTATGAAATCAGTTGGGAAGGCGAATTTGTCCACTTTCACCAAGATACCTTAATTTATCCATTATGAATGCTTCATAAAATTATTTGCCACTCATGAAGATATTTTTTGTAGGCTTTGCTTTTTCTCTGTTTTAATTTTTATGCTAAAAGAATATCAAAGTTATGTTTGTGCCACATCACACAAGAACTTGTCAAAATATGAGTTTTCAGTTGTGCAAGAATTGGTGAAGTTATTTGAGTCCTTGCGTTTTGGTGGTAATTTTCTTTTGTAGAATGGTATTGCACTTTTCAGTAAGTGCGATTGTCTCATAAATTTTCTTAATCCTTTTGTTGGATTAGATGTTCTTCATAAATTTCATATAACCGGGCACACACCACAAAGCATTTATAAAAAGAATATTGATGTGGAGCTTCTTCAGAAACATCTAAAATTTTTGGGAAAAGTTTATCGTACTTATTTTTTGAAGTCTTTCGTGGATATGGAATTTGTGGCACGTACGGTGAAGGATTGTCTGGTAAGAGTTAAGAATTTGGCTTCTCAACTTCTGTTCAATTTGCTCTTCTGAATTTGTTGATTCTTTATAATCAAATTCCTTGCTTTTTGGATCTTCAAGTACTCCACTTCAATTGTTTGGGAAAGTATCTTGTGCTTGTGATGAAAGTTATGATAATTAGCCAATTTAAACATTAAGATTTTGGATCAATTGAGTTTGCCTTTAAATTGCGGCGCTCTCTGGTAGCATGAATGCACGATTCTTTTCTTGCAAGATCCATTGTTCTAACACTTCTCAAAAGATAGTTTAACACTCGTCTTTGAAGTGTGGCATCAGTTCTTATCATAAACTGAGATGTAGAGAAGCGAATTTAACAAGTGTTTCTTTCAGTAAGACCACCTTATTTTGCTAGTACATGGAAACAAGAAGTTGTTGAATTGTTTTTCAGATGCACTTTCATTAAAAGGTGGTGCAATTTTGCTATCTTTGGTTATAGTTAATCTCGGAAGGATTGGTTTGCTGCTTGTTTACGTGTGAATTGTAACATTCATTAGTAGCATGTGCTCCACGTTAGAATTCACAAATAATAGGTGTAAGAATGGCATTTGTGTAAATGAATTAAATTGCTTAAGACAACAAAAAAACTTGAGCAATCAGTGCTGAAGTTGGATCAATCTCAAAGACTCCTACCATATTCTTTGGTGCAATGATTTCATTTAGCCATTGATAGTTGTTTATGATCATCTCCTCTAAAATCTCATACACTGCTGCTTGTATTTTGCTCATCAAAGTAACTCCAAAGGGGCATCAAACAATGATATTTTGAATTCGATCAAGACATTATAAAAGGGATGAAATCCATTCACTTTGGCAAATCATGTAGCACTCTAGGGAATTGTATAACGTTTATCCTTCTATTTTAAGCAAATTTCGAGATCTCAGTTTATCGTTTTTGTAGTTTTGGTTATGTGAAAAGTACTCCAATAAAAACTTTTGGGCCAAATCGTCCCACTTTGTGATAGGGTGAGTTCAACAAACTCTTCACCTTGTCATATAGTGAGAATGAGTCGGAGGTGAAGTGCATTTTTTGAAAATCTATTGAATTTGAATGTATCATATATTTCCAAAAAAAATTAGCAATGTGATAGTATATGGATCATTATTCAGCAATTCATTGAATTGAAAATCTTGGATTTGGTCAACTCAAATTCAAAATTTGTTGGTTTTTTGCTAAGTTAATGAATTGAGGAATTTAGAAGGCTATCGAATTGTCTCGTACAACTAAAGCAATCTTTGAAAAACGTTAGAACTCACAAAAATTAGTTAATATAAAATTTAATAAATTTTCCAAATGAAAACTAGAATTAATTTCTATCAATATTAATGCGCAAAAATAAGTCCCTAATGCAACACTAATAATGCAAAAAACTCGTTGCATTATCTTAACATAAGTGCACGATGTTGCAAAAGCAATGAAGTTAACGTGCCGTGGGGATTGATTATATACTCTATTATTGAAATTGTTGTAATCCTAATTTTATTTGAAAAATAATATAAAAAAAGGTCTAAGGTGAGCTCAACATGAAAAATAAAATTAATTGCAATTGATGAAAGCTAATGGAGAATCATGAAGAGATGAACTCTAGATCTTACCAACAAATTCTGTTAGATTTATACTATTTTAACTATCCCTTCTTTAATTGCAAATATTGCTAATTGATTTCAAATAATCATCCAATAAGCTTTCTCAAGCATTATGGAATATATCTTGCGAGGCTGTCCTCCTCATCTTAGTGATGAATTCGATTCAGGAAAAAATGCAACATTATTAAAACCACAAATTCTACAAGAGTAATACGTTGGCATCTCTATCATTCAAAAGTTTCTTTGCAACAACTCTTAATTCTAAAATAAATCTAACTTCTATAATTGTTGGTCATGCAATCACGAACATAAATAATATAATAAAATACTTCAACAAAAGTTAGGAAAATCATAAGAAATAGATGAACTAGAAAAATAAAAATTCAAGATTTTCATAATTAATTTGCTCATTGTAGCATACAAGATTTGTGTTTGAGATGATTGTAAACCATCAAAGCTTATCATATAGAATTATGACCATTTATACATAGAATAAGCATGATATAAATTTTTTATGAAAATTCACATTAGAGTGATAAAATGGAGTCAAATAGATAGCGACTCTTTATCTTATGTTATCAAAAGTCTTTCTTTTATTTTGATAATAGCAAATTTCTGGATCATGAAGATCATCTTAACCTGCAGTTATTCATCAATCATCAAAGTTCC
>JXCR01128675.1:0-52769 GCA_002079205.1 Phalaenopsis hybrid cultivar | reverse complement strand
TATATATATATATATATATATATATATATCTTGCAAATTAGGTAGTCCACCGATTAATCACTTTGATCAAGCCAGAGCTGCCGACAACCTAAGAAAGCAAGGGAAACTTCTCACCAAGTGTTGGTGAATAGTACCATCGGTCCTGTACCCTATCGATGATCTTCGGGCCAGAAGATACTATTATGTTATCCCACATTTAACACCAGAAGCGTTTTGCATCATTGCCTTTAACCCAAAACCATCCAACTTATAGTCCTATTATATGATCCTTACACTCATATTTTAAATATCCTTAGTTTCCCACAAGGGTCTGAATACCATATCTAAGACTCGTACCCTTGAGCATTTGTAGTAGGGTATTTCCATTAACGTGTGAATTTAAGGGCCTTGAGTCATATCTTGGTGTGTCATTATGTTTTGTGGTTGATTTTCCTCAACAAATTATGGTAAACTAGAATGCCCTCTAAAATGTCCAAAATCTTGTAAAGGTGTTTGCGGAATGACCCTAAACAACTTTAGCATCTCATGGACCATTTTATGTTCATTTAGCTTTGCTAATATTGCTTAGTTAATCAAAATAATTACATTAGGAGTTTTCATGTTTTAACTGTGCTCGGTGTGGTCCTGATATCTTAGTTAGCCCATGAGTAAGACAAGTGATTGCTTACCTAATGTCATATTAAGAGTTATATAAGTAAGCACCCGTTCCCCTCAATTGTGTTTGAGCTTGTAGTGCTTCAATATGTTTTATTATTATTTATATTCTATTCTTTAACTATTCCTAAAGTGCAATTAGATTAAACCTAATTCACAACCAACCTCTTGGGGCTTAAGAGCAAATTTGTAATTTTTTGGAAAGTCTTATAAGGTATGCTTAATCCTTATTGAATGGATTGGAATTTGTCTAATCATTAATAAAGGAGTTCAAATAAATAGCTTGCTGATCTTCCAATTCATACTCCTTACTTTTGAATCATCTAAATTCTCATTTCTTTCAATTCACAACAATTCAAATAATTACAATATTACCCTTTATAGAAAATACCATGAATGAGTTGCTACCCGATTTACCCTTTGTATTTTAATCACTTCAGAAGGTTAATCATAATAATTTAATATCATCCCCTCTTGTTTAATCATGAAAATCGGGGTTAAAGTGTAAAATTCCAAAAGTACTATTATGCCCCTAAGGTTTATACTTCATAACTCTTTCATTTTAGTCTGAATGGCCATGAATCTTTGCTGTCTTCTTACTCATGTACTAATTAAGATATCAGAGGAGAAATTATATATTTTTTCCTGATATTTATTTTTTTTATAATTATTTTTAATCCATAATTATGAATTCCTAATGTTAGTTAATTTAATTGCCAAAAACATGTTCTCTATCCTTAGAAAAAAAAATTATATTGTTGTTGAAGGTCAGAGGACTACTTGGACCAATATCTATGATTTTTTAAATTATATTTTAATTTTTATGATTTTTCAATTGGTTTTAAAGAATAAATAACAAGAAAATGTTATTTTTATCTTAAAGTCTTAATTTTTATTTTTCATAAATCTCTCTAACTTCAATGAAGTCAAAGAAATTGATTTTATATTTTTATATATATATCTTTTTAGAATTATTTTAGCTAACTATTTATAAAACCATAGAAAAATAGTTTTAAATACTCAAAATATATTTTTAAGCCTTAAAAAATTTGTAACAACACTTTAAAGTTGTTGTCTCTATATTAGAAATATTTGCCAATATTGTGAGAAAATTTATATTTTTTGTAATTTTTAATAATTTTTATTAGAAAAATACTTAAATGTATAATTTTTATTTTAACTTCAATTTTATTTTTCTCAAGTGCCTCTATCTTTAAATTCTTCACCAAACTTGATTTCACATTTTTTGATCTATGATTTATTTTTTACAATTATTTTAAGCAAAAATCACCATTTTATTAGAAAATATATTTTTTTATCAAAGTAGGTTTTCTGACTTTGAAATTTTTATGGAACATTTCTAAAGCGATTACCTTGAATTAGAAATCAATTTATAATATATTGTCTTTTATTTAAATTTTCATATATTTTTTAATTATTTAAATAAATAAATATTAGGAAAAATATAATTTTATATGGAAAAATACATTTTTATTTTTTATTATGCCTCTAACTTCATTGCACTTAACAAACTTAATTTTCTAATTTTCTAATGTATATTTTATTTTTTATAATTTTTTAATTGAAATAAAGGTGATAAACTTAAATATTTAGGGCTTTTAGCGTTAAAGGTGTACTCTGACCTTGAAAAATCAAAAGACCTCCCTAATCACATGAGGAATAAGCCCACAAAATTTCATACCATAATGAACAATATTTCATTTTTTGATGATTTAATTAATTTATGGAGTTTTTAATTAATTAAGTNTTTTTATAATTTTTTAATTGAAATAAAGGTGATAAACTTAAATAATTAGGGCTTTTAGCGTTAAAGGTGTACCTTGACCTTGGAAAAATCAGAAGACCTCCCTAATCACATGAGGAACAAGCCCATAAAATTTCATACCATAATGAGCAATATTTCATTTTTTTATGATTTAATTAATTTATGGAGTTTTTAATTAATTAAGGAGTAAATATTAAATAAATACTTTTAAATTTTAGTCTATAATATTCTCCTATGTTCTTGAGTGCATGAATATTTTTTTTATTTTTCAAATTTTTCTACACCAAGATATGATTTTTTAAAGTTTTTGTATTTACTTAAATAAAAAAAAATCCTATTTATCTACTTATCCATGTCGGTGTCGCGTTATCCTTAACATCCCTGAAGCCTCATGTGTCGTCCCGTGATTCACCGCGCTTTCTACGTAGACGCTGACTCGACCTGCGTTTATCGCTCCATTTCTTCAACAAACCTTCTCCAAGTGTTATTTTCCTCAGTGGTGGAGCCTAGGTATGACCTAGACCAAATGGTGAGTTGAGGTCGATCTAGGGCTACGATAATGGGCTCAAGAGAGAAGGCTTTTGATTAGGGAAGTGGTTTTGAGGTATGGTGAAGCTTTTGGGACAATTAAATTGAAGTTTGGGAGAACTTGATGGAATGACCGAAAGTGTCCTAGTTTTCATTGGGGAAACTAGGATTTTGTGGATGGTTTGAAGGCTTGAAAAAGATGGGGACGATCTTCATGTATGTGTGGGAAGGGTTTGAAATGATTTTGGCAGGGCTTTGCCAAGGTTTGTGCATGCATTTTCTCATGGCCATGAGGTGGTTCCCTATTTATAGGCTAATAAATAGTGACTAATTGAGCTGGTTAATGGGTGAAAAATGGTACTTAGGTGGAGGTGAGGTGGAGGCCATGCTCCAATGGAGATGAGCCACATTGGAGGGGTGAAATTTTGGGGTTTTGACTTATGGGTGGCTTTTGGTTTTGGGCTTGCCATTAGCAATGGTGGGATGGTGGAGCTTGGGTGGTCACCATGTGACTATGGTAGGTCAGTGATTTCAATTAACTTTCTGTGAATTTCCTAGCAAATTTATCATTTCCATTTTAAACCTTCCCCGTAGGATCGATACTTGGGGCTTAAATAGAAAGTCCATTATTACTTGATAACGATACATTTACTTGCATAGAATTCGAATATTAATTGATTATATTTAATTAAATTTTACACAATCTATTGCAACAAAAAGTCAGATCAAGTTTTTGGCTCCGTTGCGTGGGAAAGGTAACAGTTGAATTAAATAGTTTTGATAAATTAGAAAATTTAGAGATAATCTATATACCATAAAAAAATTATTATTATTAATATATATATTAAAAATCAAAAATATAAAAATAAATATTTTTTTAGAGTGTTTTACTTTGCTTGTTTTATTTGTTTATGTGAAGTATTGGATCCGAAGGTTTAGTACCTTACGATTCAGAATTAGAACATACTATTAGAAAAATTTGAAAACAACAAAGAGAAATAAAAAGTTTACAAGAAATGGCGAATAAATTAGATAATCCAATAAATTAAAATTGACAAAGACCTTTAAAAGATTATGCAAATTTGAAAGCAGATGAACTTCACTTGACTATTCAAAATCTTGATGTTGCTGCTATATCATTTGAGCTTAAACCTGCTATTATCCAAATGATACAAAATAATTAGTTTGGAGGATCACATATTGAAGATCCTAACTTACATCTTGCTGGTTTTCTTGAAATTTGTGCTACATTTAAATATGAAAGAGTGTATAATGACGCTGTTAGACTTAGTCTTTTTCCTTTTTCATTAAGGGATAAAGTCAAGGCTTGGTTAAATTCGTTAGCACCTGGTTCTATTAGAACTTGGGGAGAACTATCACAAAAATTCTTGGCTAAATATTTTTCACCCTTGAAAACTGCTAAGCTTAGAAATGATATTACATCTTTTTGTCAGTTTGAAAGGGAATCAATATATGAAGCCTGAGAAAGATTTAAAGAGCTTCTTAGAATGTCCACATCATGCTTTACCAGATTGGTTAATAATTCAAACATTTTACAATGGATTAGTATACACTGAAATCTATTATAGATGCTGCTACGGGTGGTTCATTAATGTCAAAACTTTTTGATGAAAATATTCTTTAATTGAAGAAATGACTACTAATAATTTTCAATAGCCCTCTGAAAGGGTAAATCCTAGGAGAGTAGCTAGTATTCATGATTCTGATGCAATGTCTATTTTGACATCTCAAATTGCTGCTATTTCTAAAAAGATTGATCAAATGCAAATGAATTATTCTCAAGTACCCTCAGTATTAGAGGAGAATTCACTAGAATAGATTATTGATACTCAATAATCTTATGAAACTTTAAATGCTATAAATAATCGCAATAATAATCCTTATTCTAACTATTTTAACCCTGGTTGGAAAAATCACCCTAATTTTAGTTGGAATAACTATAATAATTTAGTCAATCCATTCGAAAATCTGAACAATCAAGGAAATCCTAAATTTTGACCTTATTATCCTTCATGATTTAACTCCAACCCTAACCCACAAGTTAAGGAATAGAAGTTGACGATGGAAGAGGTAATGTTGAATATGAGAAATCAATTACAAAATCAAGGGGCTGCTCTTAGAAATATTGAAAATCAATTAGGACATATTGCTACTGCACTTAGTAATACATATTCTGGAATTCTTCCAAGTACTGTGAAAGTTAATCCAAAATATCAAAATAAAGAACAAATTAAAGCTATTCAATTATGAAGTGGAAAAGAAGTTGAAACAAGGATCCAAAGAGAAACTGAAGTTGATGAAGAAAAGGAAGAAATGTAAAATGATCAACAGAAAAATGAACAAACACAGAGCCCTATAGAAAATCCACTAACTAGATTTCCTGAAAGACTGAAATAGAAGAATAATGATGAAAAATTTACAAAATTTTTGGAAATCCTTAAGAAGTTAATGATAAATATTCCTTTTGTTGAAGCTTTGGAACAAATGTCAAGTTATGTTAAATTTATGAAGGATGTATTCAACAAAAAAAAAGGAAGTTTACAGATCATAAGACCGTTGCACTTAGTGAAGAGTGTAGTGCTATTATTCAAAAAAAGCTTCCTGAAAAATTAAAAGATCCTGGTAGATTTACTATACCTTGTGCAACTAGAAAAAGTTTTACGAAAAAACTTTATGTGATTTAGGAGAGAGTATCAATCTTATGTATTTATCAATTTTTAAATGTTTAGATTTTGGAGAAATTTCCCCTACTACTGTAACTCTTCAGTTAGCTGATCGATTAATAACTTATCCAAAAGGATTTATAGGAGATGTGCTAGTAAAAGTGGATAAATTTAATAGAGCATGGAATGGAAGTATTTATGGATGATTTTTTTGTATTTGGGACTTCCTTTGAGTTATGCCTTAATAATTAAAAAAAGTTTTGGAAGTATGTGAAAAAATCAACCTAGTCTTAAATTGGGAAAAATGTTAATTTATGGTTGCAGGAGGTATTTTTCTTGAGCATAAAATTTCTGAAAAAGGCATGGAAGTAGATGCTGCAAAAATCCAAGTTATAGAAAAATTACTACCTCCTAATAATGTTAAAGGGGCAAGAAGTTTTCTAGGACATGCTGATTTTTGCAAGCGCTACATAAAAATTTTTAAAAAATAACTAAACCCCTATGCCAACTTTTAGGAAAAGATATAAAATTTGATTTTAATGAGGAATGCATAACAACATTTGAATTATTAAAAAAAATTTAATCACTGCACCTATAATAGTACCATTTGACTAGGAGAAACCATTTGAAATAATGTGTGATGCTAGTGATTATGCTATTGGGGCTGTATTAGGACAAAAGCACGACAAAATTTTTAAAGTTATATATCATGCGAGTAAAACTCTAAATAATGCTCAAATTAATTAAACTACTACTTGAAAGAGAGTTATTTGCTATGTTTTTATGCCTTCGATAAACTTAGTCCTTACTTAATGGGAACTAATGTATAGTGCATTCAATCATTATAATATTAAATACTTAATGTAAAGGAAGGATGCTAAACCAAGATTAATTAGATGGATACTTCTATTGCAAGAGTTTGATTTTATCGTGATTGATAGAAGAGAAATGATAATCAGGATGCTAAACTTAATTAGATGGATACTTCTATTGCAAGAGTTTGATTTTACCGTGATTGATAGAAAGGGAAATAATAATTAAATCATTTGTCTAGAATAGAAGTTCTAACTAATTTTGCAAATGAAATTTTAGAAAATTTTCCTGATGAACATTTATATAGTATTGATGAAATGGATGTACCGTGATATGTTGATAAAGTAAACTATATTGTAAGTGACATTCTACCACCTGATATCAAGAAATCCACAATTAAAGAAATTTATCTATGATTTGAAAGACTATTTTTGGGATGACCCATATTTACATAAATAATAAAAGATTTAATTATTAGAAGATGTGTGCCTTATGAAGAAACTCAACAGATAATTGAAAGATGCAATGATTCTGAATTTGGAGGACATTTTGGAATAAATAGAACTATATATAAAATTTTGCAAGCTAGATTTTATTGGCCTACTATTTTTAGAGATGTTAATGAATATATTAAAACATGCGATAGATGTCAACAAATAGGAAACATTTTCAGAAGAGATGAAATCCCTCTAAATTACACATTAGAAGTTGAAATTTTTGATGTGTGGGGATTAGACTTTATGGGACCATTTATGCCTTCATTTGGAAATTTATATATATTACTTGCTGTTGATTTTATGTCTAAGTGGATTGAAGCTATTATTGTGCCTAGATGTGATGCTCGGAGTGTTTCTAAATTTTTAATTAAAAATATTTTTATAAGATATGAAATGTCGAGAGTAATCATTACCGATGGAGGATCTCATTTCAGGAATAAGTGAATCAAAAAATTAATAAAAAAATATGATATAATGCATAGATTCTCTACTGCTTATCGTCCTCAAACTAGTGGGCTAACAGAAATATCAAATTTTGAAATTAAATGCATTTTAGAAAAAGTAAAAAATCCTTATAAATTGGATTAATATGATAGACTAGATACTGCATTATGAGCATACAAAACTGCTAATAAAACTTCTATAGGAATGTCCTCATATAGATTGATTTTAGGAAAAACATGCATTTACTAGTAGAATTGGAACATAAGGCATTTTGGGCTATCAAAGATTTTAATTTTAATTTAAAGGATGTGGTGAGAAAAGGTTTTTGCAACTTAATGAACTTGAGGAGATTATAAATGAAGCATATGATAATGCAAAAATCTATAAAGAGAAAATAAAAATATGACATGATCAGAAGATTGTTAAGAAGAAATTTGAATATGGATAAGAAGTTCTACTATATAATACAAGATTGAGATTGTTTCCAGAAAAATTAAAATCCAGATGGTTAGGACCATTTAAAGTGATTAAAGTCTATCATTATGAAACTATTGTTATTAAATATCCTAACACTGAAAAAATATTTAAAGTTAATGGGCATCGTTTGAAACATTATTATGAAGGGCACATACCTCAATTTAATGAAGTTTTAATGTTAAGTAAACCCAACTAAATAAATTGTATGTCGGGCTGACAACGTTAAACCAAGCGCTCTGTGGGAGGCAACCCTTACTTATATGGCATGTATTACTATTTAGTTTGTTAAGTGTCTTATATATTAGTTGATAATAATCCTACACAATTGCATTTATTACAAATTAAGTCAAATATTGGTATTGGAGAAAATTTGGAATCGAATTGAATAAAAAAAATGAAAATCAAAATTTTGACCACTAGCGCCGACAACACCAGAATGGGGGTCGACGGCGCCCTAGATAACGGACATCAGCACCGACAACGCCAATCGGGAGCGCCAACGGCACCGAGTGTGGTTGGACGGTTTTAGACGACTTTTGGCGAGTTTTGGCTCAATTTCACTTCATAATAACCGTCGGGACGAGTTTAAAAAGGCATAGAAACATCCTTGGATGCATAGTAACTTCCTATTTTTGGATTCCATGGCTTCCAATTCCAAAAATACTTTGAGGTATGAAGTTTTCAACAAAAGAAAGTTTATTAGTTTTGACACGTAGCAATTATATGATAAAGTTATTACGAAGAGGATATTGATCATGGAAAGAGGATTTGTTAATCATGTTGTGATCAATCCTATTGGTCCGATTGATAAAATCATTCTACAAAGGAATTGGGAAGTTCTGTGTTACAATACTTCTGCGATTGTCATACCTGTAGTGAAAGAGTTTTATGCAAACTTACATGGAATAACTGAAGGAGTTGTTTTTGTACGAGGTAAGGCTGTACCATTTACTCCTGCAAGGATTAATGAATTGTATTTGATAGACAACATCCTAATATGTCATTATACAAATTTCATTCCTACACGAGATTTCATGCAAGAAGTGTATAATCTTCTGACGGATGAAAGTGATATGTGGGAGATACGAGATGAAGGATATGTTAGTTTCTCCACTTCATTACTTAATCAAATTTTATAGCAATGACATTTCTTTATTGCTGCAGAATTACTCCCTACTATGAAAATTAGTAGAGTACCAAATAATGTACTATTTTAAATTACTGCATTCAAATGGAAAAACCCACTGATATAGGGTATATTATATCTAAATCTATTATGGGTATCCTTACTAATGCACCAATTTATGGACTTGGGCATCCATCTACCATCTTTTTGATTTGCAGTCAAGCCCAAGTTCCATATGAAAGTTTGGAAAAGACTTTATTACCTTGGGAACCCATGAATCCTATAGATAAGAATTATTGTGGAAATGGAAATAAAGTATTAGAAGCCATCATAGATCAATCTTCACATGCTTCAACTCCAGTAATACCACCAACAGTTGGAAGTTTGCTTGCTTTAGAAAAGAAATTGAAGAAAATTGAAAGGGAACTTCATATTCTTATGAATGCAGCAGGAGATCTTAAATGCCTTTTCGATCACCTAGATTGAAGAATGAAAGAAAATTTTGATCACACTGGAACTTTTGAAGCAGGATTAGTTCGGATGTCTAAAGAAAATGGGTGGATCAAAGAAAATTCAACAAATCAATTCCTGTACCAATCCTTCTACAACTTATTTGTTCATTACCAATCTATGGGAGATATCAGAGGAGGAGAAAAAACTGAAGAAGAGGCGTAATAATTGAAGATTTTAAATTCTCTATCTATTTTAGAACATATATATATTTAGTGTAATTGTGTGGATTTAATTTGGTTTGGTTTGCTTTTTGCTTTAGAATTCTGAACTTTGATTATGTGTATAGTTTTGTGTCAGCTTTTAGTGTTTGGCTTGATTTTGACACTGATTTATAATTAGTTTGTTTAATATGTGTGATTGTGTAATTAAAAATTGTGTTTGTCAATAGTGTACTTTCATATATAAAAGTTAGTTTTTTGTTGTTTGTGAAAATTGGTGTTTGTGTAATGTTTTGTTTTGTGAATTATTGTTAGATAAGAATTTGTGTTTAAAATACTAAAAATTTTTGGAGTAAGTTGATGGGAAGTTGAAAATTAAAAAAATCAAAATATGGAATTTTTCGGGCCTTCAGCGCTGACGGCGTCCTCGACCCGACAACAGATTTTAACCCCTAAAAATTCAAAATTTTTACTGTGGCCACCATTTTTACAATTAATTCATCTTCAACCTTTGGTTTGGGTGGCTAGGGCTTAATTTTGGGCAGATTTGAGCGATTTTGAGGCTAAAAGACTTTGGATTTCATCTTCTCTAGGTAAGATCTACACTTTAAACAAAAAATTTTTGATCTTCACCAAGGATTAATCTCACATTGCATGGATCCAAAAATATGGAACTTTTTTGAGAAATTTTTGAGAAAATCCTTTGGTGATGAACTCTTATTTAGTGATTTGAAGTTTAAAATGATTTACATTTTGATTTTTTGAATTTTAGAATTTATTCAATTTTTTCAAATTTTTTTAGATTTCCTATAACATCTAGATCGAGCAAAAGGAAAGTAGAATATGACGAGCAGAGATTAGTTAGCTTTAGAACCAATGTTCAATTTCATAGCATTTGTGAGAATAAGAAAGTAATTCAGGATTGAGTTTTTAAAAATATAGGAGGAGAAGTTAACCGTTTGAGTATTGCTCGACAGTGGAAAATTTTTTGCTATTTTACTGTCGATGCGATAACTGGATTGTAATGTAATAATGCCAACCTTCCTAAAGCTTCTAATGATTATGTATTTGTTTGCGGAAAAGGGTTAGAATTTACTCTAAAGAAAATGAATGAGTTTTATTCTGTAGAAGATGTGTATATATGCAGTATCATTCTTTTTCTGTTACAGATCAAGCTTTAGATGAAGTTATTTCTTTTCTGACTAGTGAGAAAGGGGCTTGGAAAATAAAAACTGGAGTTAAAGTTAACTTTCCCCTTTCTATGTTAAATGTAGTATCTAAAGCCTGACACCATTTTATTTCTGGGAGGATGATTCTAATGAATCATCATAGTGAAGTGATAAAGGATAGAGCCATCCTGAACTACTGTATTCAACAAGTGATGGATATAAATGTAGGCTCTATCATTTATATGAATATTTGATCTATTGCCCTGATAGAGACCCTTGGTGGATTGACACACCCTGCTCTTATTTACACACTTTGTGAGCAGGCAGGAGTTGACTTCAGACCTAATGAGGAGAGGATTGAGCCTCTGACCTATTGGGCCTGCTAACATCAAGACATATGAATCTCATGTTGACTAGAGATCTGACATTAAGACTAGAGATATTCCTTCTACTTCTAGGGATATTCCTTCTACCTCTCATGGACCAACTTCTAGTGACCCCAACAACAAAATACTTTTGGATCATATGATGATTCAACAGAGAGATATTTTGAGGATGGATCATAGGATGCAGATTATAGAAGCCAGAAATGCTCACACTGAAGATCTGATTCACCAGAAATTTGAGTATGATGCTGCTTATGATGATGCTTTAGTGAGATACCTGAGGGGTGACCATGCAGTTCAGTTCCCTATTCACCCTACTTATACTCCATATCAGCAGCAGAAGTTATATGTCGATGATGAGGAAGATGATGACTGATGATCTATTTTGTTTTCTTGTTTGTGTTTGTACTGTGTGATTGTATTGTTTGTGTTGTGATATTGTTTAGACTTTGTTGTTATGTTTTGTGAAACTATAATGTGGAAAATTGTTTGCTTTTTAGAATTTAGTTTAGTTCTGTTGTTATTTTAAGCACTTTGTTCTATTTTGTGATTAGCTCTTTCTTAGCAAATTTTATATGTATTATGTGCAATTTAATATTTTTAGCCTTGTAGTTTTCATTTTAGCACCTGCAGTATTTTCAAAATTTATGTTCAAAAATCAGAATCTCCAACAGGTATAATTTTTTGTTTATGTATTTAATGCTTTCTTTTACCCTNACTATGTTTTTCTATTTTTAGTAAAGGAAATTTGTATTTTTGAAGTATTAAAAATCTTAAAAGATTCATGTAAAAAGAATAGAATTAAACTTTATGAAATCTTTAAGTTAATATAAATTTTTTAAGTGAAGAAATGTAAAAAGTTTTTAACTTTAAGAAGAAGATAGTGAAGTTCAAAATTATTAAAGGCTATCCAGATATAGTAATCCTGACATATAAAAAAAAAAGAAAAAAGAGAGTAGAAAAGAAAGAAAGAAAAGAAAAAGGGGTTTAAAAATAATCTTGAAAAGAAAAGAAAAAGAAAAAGAAAAAAATATATACGGGGAGAAAGCTTGAGGAGATGCCTAATTAAAAATTGGCTTCACTTGAATCAACTTAAGGAAAAAGACTTTGCTTGAGGAGATGCCTAATTAAAATTGGCTTCACATGAATCAACTTAAGGAAAAAGACTTGAACACATTTTCTAAACTTTTTATTTGAATATTAACTTAATCATTAATAAAGCTTTATGAAGTTTTTCATATGAATTTGCTAAGTGACTTTAATATAACAAATTGTAATTTTTCTTGAAAGAAATAGTGGATCAAAAGCCTTAGACTTAATTATTGAATATCTTTACACCTTTAATATTAATAGGAGTTGTTTTGAATTTTCTTAAGTTATACTATTATATTTGGAAAACTAAAATATGGAAGTTTAGAAGTTAAGATCTTTATCATAAGTTTTATTTTGTTATGTAGTAAAGGAGTTACTTGAGGAAAAGTAACATGTAAGTTTGGGGGATTTTGATACACAAAAAATATATGCATTTTAGACCCATATTTTATACTTATTTTTGATGATATTGCACTTTGATGGAAGGTATTTTGATGTTTTCTTACAGGTTAATTTTTAGGGCTTAAAAAAAGAAAGCAAAAAGAAAGCAAAAAAGATGAAATTTGGAGTCAAAATGACGTTTTGAAGAAATGCTCAGTGCCGAGGGCAGCGCCGACGGCGCAGAACAAATTAACGCGGAGATTTTTTACTTAGAGCCAATGGCGCCAGACTAGCATCGGCGGCGCCAAAGGCGATTCAGACCCCGTTTCTAGAAGATTTGATGTATTTGGATAATTTTTGAAGAGTTTTTTGAGACACCTCTTGGAGAACCGACCTTGGGCTCTATTTGGGGCTGAATTTCATCAGAAAATGTGCTCCTCTACATTTTTCACTCCTCTACTTTCATTTTTCACACAACATCATTCCATTCCACTTCCATATTGAAGTCAATTAGTGATTTTGTTTTCATAGTTTAGAGTTTTGTGGTGAAATTTAGTGTGTAACTTTCTGTAAGTGTTGGAGAAGGAGAAAAGTGAGAGATATCTTCTTCCTGCATTTCTAAGGAAAGGTTACAAAGGATTTTCTTTAAGAAAAAGTATTCAGATAAGTATTGTTTGTTTATTAGTGTTGTATGAACTTTCTTTTATATATGAAATTTGTTTTTTGTTATTTATTTCTCATGAAGTCTGAGTAGTTCCCTCTATCTTTCTCCCTATTCTGAGATATGGTGAAATGAAGAGATAATATGAATGTGCCAATATTAAATTGTAAAATAAATTGTGATGATTTTTCAACTCCAAACTTAATTTACTTTTTGATTTGAGCCAATTGAATTGTTAAAATATGTTGTGAAACATATGATCCGGGAAATGGAGTATGAGTTCTATAACAATTGTTAAAATGTGTTGTGAAACATATGATCCGAGAAATGGAGTATGAGTTCTACAACAGAGTAAGGATCACATTTGATTTCATGAAGGAGAACATCATTTAATGGAGTATGAGTTCTATAATAGAGTAAGGATCACATTTGATTCCATGAAGGAGAACATCATTTATGGAATTAAGTGCAAATAGATAGGGAAATATTTTTTGTTGGGTGTAGAATTTGAGAACCTTTAGGGTGACCGACTAAAATCTTCAATTCAGTTTTAATATTTAAAAACTGAAGTGAGAGCTAGCCTTCAAGTGAAGGGAAGTGGGAGCTCTGGAGTGGGAGCCGATATCCTCCTATCCTAGCCATAGATTTAGGGACTAAACACTAAGATTAGCCAATGATTTTCTATGCATTGTATTAGGGTAGAGAATTAAAATTGCTCCTATTTTACACAATACATATTATGAACATTTAGCTCATCTCATTTTACCATAGCCTCATTGTTGTGGGAAGGATTTTTTTTCATATAAGAATCTCCGTTACATAAACATAGTTAATAGATTAGTATTTACTGTTTTAAATTTTGCATATTTGATTTGATAATAGTTTAGAAATTTAATTTGATTACATCTCAACAATTGAAATTAGTGACAGTGATTTCAATTGACTTTCTGTGAATTTATTAGCAAATTTGTCATTTTTAATTTAAACCTTCCCCGTAGGATCGATACTTGGGGCTTAAATAGAAAGTTCATTATTACTTGATAATGATACGTATACTTGCATAGAATCTGGATATTAATTGATTATATTTAATTAAATTTTACACAATCTATCGCAACAAAAAAGTCAGATCACCAACTTCATGACAATTTAACCCAAATTGAATTCTTTCACCAAAATTGACTTAGCCATACCAAAGTGGCCAAATTAATGTCACCACAGCCACCATTTGGACTCTATTGACCAGCCTAACCCCACCTAAATCACCTAGGTGAGCTATGGACCAATGGTCCTTTGATTTAAGGGATCTTAGCCATATTTAGACTTATTTTGAAAATACTTTGCCATCATCACTTGCCATTGAGAGTAAATCATAATTAACTATTTCCTGACCTCCCTGAGCCAAGAGGTGATTGAACCCTGGCCAGACACCACCTCAATCACTAGAAATAGTCACCCCAAAGAAGCAAAAATGGCCAAAACCCTAAGCTCTCTCCAATTGGATGCTTGTAATTTTCTTCACTCCAACTCAACAAACTTTAGCACCAACTACCAAGCCCTGAGCTCCCCGAGGCAGCCATGGCTTTAAATTGACCCCTCCATGACCAAGTGGGAGGTTAACAAATTCCTTGGGGAAACTCTGCCCATTTACTTCCAGAGACTCTCTAAGAACTCCTCAACTCAATTTCATCACTTTCCCCCTCTGGTTCTCACTGTAAGAGCTCAATTTTGAGTTCAAAAATTGAGCTCAAACTAGGAAATATTTCCACACATTTCCACAGTCCACCAAACTCCAATTAACTGTGCTCATACCATCACCAGAGCAAGAGGAGTTGATCCCTCCCAAAAGCCCCCTCTCAAATAGCCTCTAACATAGCTTTATACTATCACCTGAATTGAAGCTTGGTCGAAATCATATCTAGAAAATTCACAAAAATATTGGACTTTATCTGGATGTTCGTTGGACCCACTCTAAGCTACCACAACCATCTGATTGAGGCCACCTCTCTGAGGCAAAGGTATTGAATTTCAATCTAAATCCGAGCCTAATTTGATTCTCCATACATATTTACTGTATTTCATATCATATAAGCTATATAGATATACTCATCTTAAGTAGATGAAGGTATAGGAACAAACCCCATGCATTTGGTTGAGTCTAGATGAAGATCTTAAGGTTTTAGTGTGAACAACTCTCAGGTTAGGTCATTTAGGGACAATGACAGGGAGCCTTCCGATTGCGCGTGTATTGGATGGATGGAGGAGATCAAGTCAGATGAACCCTTAGAGCAAAAAGGCGGGCCGTGTGGTAGCTGAGGTGGATGACAACGTCAAATGACTGAGTGCCGCGTGTGAGTTCGGAGCCTCTGTAGGATGAGTTGATGCCTGATGCACCAAAAATATATGCATTTTTAGACCCATATTTTATACTTATTTTTGGTGATATTGAGCTTTAAAGAAAGGTAATTTTTATGTTTTATTACAGGTTGTTTATTTTTAGGACTTGAACCAAAAAGGAAGCAAAAAGGATGAAATTTGGAGTCAAAATGACATTTTTGAAGAAATATTTAGTGCCGACGGCGCCAGGCTAAACGCCAGCAATGCAGACCTACATAGTAGAGGCCAGAATTTCCTTAACACCGATGACACCAGGAGCAGCGCCAACAATGCCATTTGACAGAGAACAATGAATTAATTATGGGCCACAGGTGCCGACGACGCTAATATCGGTGGAAGACCGATTTTTAGAAGATTGGATGAATTTAGATGCTTTTTGAAGAGTTTTTGGATGCACATATTGGAAAACTGACATTAGGCTCTATTTAGAGTGAAAATTGATTAGAAAAATCTCTCTTCCGCCCCCCAACCACGTTGAGTCCATTAGTCATTTATTTCTTTAGGGTTTTGAGTTTTGTGGTGAGTTTAAGTGTAAATTCTTTTCTAAGAGTTGTTAAAGAGAGAGAGAAGTGAGAGATTTTCTTCCTCCTTAGATCTTCTAAGAGAGAATCAAGAGTATTTTAAAGAGAAAAAGAGTCCAAGATAGGCTACAAGGGATTTTCTTTGAGAAAGAGTTTTAGGTGTTGCTTGTTTATTATTGTTGTATGAACTTTCTTTTATATATAAAATTTGTGTTTTGCTGTATCTTTCTCAGGAAGTCTGAGTAGTTTCCCTTATCTTTCTCCTTACTTTGAGATATGGTGAAATGAAGAGATAATTTGGATGTGCCAATTTTAAAATATAAAATAAATTGTGATCGCTTTTCAACTCCGTTCTTAATTTACTTTTCGATATGACCAATTGAAATGTTAAAATATGTTGTGAAATATATGATCCGAAAAATGGAGTATGAGTTCTACAATAGAGTGATAATCATATTTAATTCAATGGGGTATTTTGTCATGGAATTAAGTGCAAATAAATAGGGAAATATACATTGTTGGGTGTAGAATTGGAGATTTTAAGGCGACAGACTAAAATCTCCAATTTGCTCTTAGATTTTAAGAACTAAAGAGAGTGTTAGCCTTTAGGGGAAGGGAAGTGGGAGCTCTGGAGTGAGAGCTAGTATCCTCCCAGCCTAACCAGAGATTTAGGGACTAAACCATAGATTAGCCAATGATTCTCTAGAACATTGAATCAGGGTAGAGAGTTAAAATTGCTCCTATTTAGCACAATATAGGTTTAAACCATTTGTCTCATCTCATTTTACCAAAAACTCATTCTAGTGGGAAATATGTTTTTTCATATTAAATAACTTCATCACATAAACATAGTTTGGTAGTTACTGTTTAAACTTTGCATTTCAGTTTTGCTAGTAATTAATAATTTAATTCTAATAGTACATCAAATATTCAAAATTAGTGATAGTAATTTTATTTTATTACTGTGAATTTCTTAGTTAATTTATCATTTCAAAGTTAAACCTTCCTCATGGGATCGATATTTGGAAGAAAGATAAGGGAAACAACACATCAAGTTTTTGGCACCATTGTAAAGTGAAGTCAACTTTATTTATTTTGCACAACTACATCATTGGGATCGGCGCCGCGCATTTAATAAAAAAATATAGATTTTCTGGGATTAATTAAATGCTTGAACTTCAAAAATCCATATCTTTCTCTAGAAAAATCATAAAAAAAAAATATCCACTTGCTCACAGAATAGAGGAGAATAATGTGGACTAAAAGTAAAAACTATTTTATAACACTCTAATTTTTAATGAATTAAATAATCTCTAGAGTATTTTAATTCATTATGATCAAACATTGCCCGCCATGGCTTGAAATTTAGAGGGTTTGTTCCTCATGACAGAGGTTATGTCTTCTAATTTTTCCAAGGTCAGAGGACATCCCTATGCTTCTAAACCTGATTTTCAAACTAAGATAACTATTTTGGCTTATTTTAATTCTATAAATTAAGAGATCACTTGGAAAATTGTGGGAATAATTTCAGTAGGTTTCCTATGGTAAGGGAAGCTTAGGAAAAATATTATGATGCCTAGAGTAATTTTGTAAATTTCTATATTTACTTAAGTGTATATATCTTATAGTAATTTATGTAAATTAAATACTAATAAAAAATTAACAAAATTAATTCCACACTGTGTATAAAAATCATATGTACCCACTGTAAAAACTTTAAAATTATTTCATTAAGTTTGAGCACTAAACTTGATTTTGTAAAAAACCTTTTATTTTTGTACAAAAATAATTATAATAAATTAAATACACTTGAGAAAATTATGAAAAGTGATTTTCTGAGTTCCTTGTGATTAGGGACACTAAGGAAAAATAAAAGTTATGTTTGAGAAAAAAACTTGATTTTTTAGCCTTATTTTGAATTTAAATTAAAAATAAATAAGAAATCTCAAAAAATACAGAAATATTTTAAAATGTGCCTAATGGTCTCTTGGTCACTTGGGACTCAGTAATATATTTTCCTAACTTTTCCAAATAAAAAATAAAATTTAAAACCTTAAAAATATATTTTCCTTATTTTTCTCATTAAAAATAATTATAATAAATAAATTAAAAATTATAAATATACAAAATTTGATTCTCTGCGTCTTCTTAATTTAAAGAAGTTTAATGAGAATATAAAAATAATTTTTATAATTAAAACATTATTTTCCATTTAATTAAATCATTGAAATTTGTTAATAATTAAATAGTAATAATAAAAAATTAATTAAAAAAATCATGAACTTTTCTCTAAGCGTTTCTCTAACTTAAGGGGATCTCTTGTAATTTTCTCATTAATAAAAACTTTATTTTTGATAGTTAAGTAAAATCAACTTTGAAAATACTACTTTTTAAATTTAAATAATTATTTAAATAAAATTAAATTAGATTTGAATACATTTTCTCCTCTGATGTTTTAATTGACCTAGGGATAGAATATTCTAAATTCTTAAAGTCATTTGAATTTTGATTAATGAGTTATGAGATGAGGTGCCCCAAAGGCAAATGGGTAACTTTAGATTTTGGCGCCTTAATCAAAATTTAGGGTTAACAAACGGAAAATGGGTAATTTTGATCTTAATGAACATGTTTGGATATTTGAAATACAATGGGATTAAAAGGTAGAAACTCACTTGCCACCTTTTCTATAATATGAACAAAAAATCCTAACTTCCCTAATCATCATGACTTGGAAGTCAATTAAGATCAAATGATTCTTAAGTGATGGGCTTAAGCTAGGAAGATGATAATTTACTAATATTAGACCTAAAATTGGTGATGATGTGATCTTTCAATAAGAAAATATGTCAATTAAACTAAAATTTTAACTACCATCAATTTCCCCCGTTATGATTATTAAGGGCTTGGTAGTGATCTAGGCTCGATGTCTAAACTCAATTGATTGGATTTAGAAGATAATATGATTGGTGATTAACATCTTTAAACATTACAAGCCTGACTTCAATTGTGGCACCACAATCCTTTATGACTCAAACCCGCCTTAGAGGCACCCACCCACATAACTCTTAAATGAAATATCAATTGATTAATGGAGTGTCCTAGCCTTGGGATAAAAAGAAAATCAAGTTTTTTTAGTAATGGGATAACCTTAGTTTAACCATGGATGATTAATAAAACGAGATGATAAGTTTTAAATGAACTCGAAATGTTTCAAGAAATCTTCAAAGTTGTTCAAGGTCATGCTCTGAGCACTTTGGAATCTGTTGAATATTTTGAAGAACAAATTGAACTTGTTATAATTTGTTCTAAAATCATCCACTAAGATCTTCCGAGACTCAATGGAGTCATAACTTGGGGTTTGGTAGCTACACCTTCATCTACTCTTGCAATTTGAATTCCTCACAAAATTATATCTATTAGGATAGTCACAAAACCAAAACTAAAATTTAAAAATTAAATAAGATAAAATTCACTGTCACAACAGTCAAAATATAAGTCAACTAAAAATTTAATCACCAACAAAATAAAATAAAACAAAAATTGCAGCTGAATTAATACGTTTATATCAGATGATCGGTAATCCCTTGGAGGAGGTAACTTATGGTTGGTAATGAGATTTCCCATGGTCTAAATGAAAGTACGAAACTAATTAAGTTAGGTTTAGTAAATTTATTTGGACTAAGTGAATCTGAAAGAAAATAGTAGTGCCGAAACGAGAAAACCATAGGATCCTAATCGGTGTCACTCTAATTAACTTTAACATTCACCATAACATTTAAATAACCATAACTTTAGGAGATATTTGATTTGAAATCATGAATTGACACATTAGAAAACTTAAACTCGTCACCACGAGGAACTTAGAGCTAGCATTGTGGGCAGCATGACCATCTTCAACAATAAAACATGACTACATCAGCTAAGACATTCTCTAGAATTAAACAACAAGCCATTGGATTTTGAGGTTGTCCGCCTAGTTCGACATAAATCCTTAACTTTTCTTTAGATCTTCGTATGGCTGTGCTATACAATATAAGCCCCAACTCCCTTTAGGATTCCGAGATTATCGTTCGTCACAAACTAAATCCTCACATCTTGTAGGCTATTTGTGTGATCGATTCACACGGATGTAAGCCCTAATTAAATAAAACTGGAAAAATGAAACATTTAAATATTTTTCCTCTAAATTGAAGCCAAACAGTAGGATAGCTTGAGAAGTCTCCGAGGTTCTCCTCATAATTTGTGACATCCCCTAGTTCTTCTTCCTTTGGATTCCATAATAAATGTTCCTTTGACCCATTCTCATTTCACACCTCTTTGCCTGATCTCTTTGAAAAGTTCTATCTTTTGAAATTCCTAAAGCCAATATCCGTTGATTTTTATTGAGATTTTTCTTAGGCGACTTTGGTTATCTAAGTTGTAATTAACTATAAGGGCTTGCCTTTATAGGAAACTTTTTTGAGCCCAAATTAATGTAAAAGCTATTTAATTTTTCATATTAAAAAGGGGAACCTGTCAGCTTACAAATAAAAATGGTTTCATTGACCACACAGATGTCATATATTTCTCAGTTTGTTTGATCGAGCCTCACCCTCAAGTTTTGTGCATATCTTTCATGATAGATACATAACTTAAGGTGTAGTGCTCTTTCATCTAAACTTTGAAAGATATGGGAAAAGTTTGATTTCATATTTTCTAAAAATTAAATATATATATATATATATGTAAATTAAAATGCCTTTTCAAAGTGGGTGACGGGATTCCGGTTCCGACGACCGAAAGCTTCCAACGGGCAACACCTTAACCAAAATAGTGCCGACCAACTTCTAGAGACTCCGTTGGGGAATTGTTTCTCTCTCCATTTAAATCAAAGAATATTGTCTTCATACATCGGTAATGTGTTCATGTCCCCGAGCAACACCTTAACCAAAATAGTGTCGACCAGCTTCTGGCGACTCTTTTGGGGAGCTATTTCTATCTCCATTTAAATCAAGGAACATTATTTTCATACATCAGTAATGTGTTTGTGTCCCTTATGGACCAAATTACCCTTCTTTATACATCCGTAATGTGTTCGTGTCCCTTATGGACCAAGTACAGTCAACTCTTTTGGACTTCAGGACCGTCTGTTCAACCACCTTCGAACAAAGAAGTTCAGGAGTTCATTAGAAATTTTAATCTTTGTGTGGGGTCAGACCCCAAATAGGTGTGTTGGTGGACTAGTTCTGCCTTGACATTGTGCGTTGTGAGGTCAGTCCCGCCGTGTGTCCTAAACTTCATTTTTCCTTTTGAGTTTGGTTTGCTATTTTGAAAATTAAATTGAATTATGTCGTGTTGCACTTTCTCTTTAAATGTTCTATATATAATTAATTAAATTCTCCTATTTTTAAATTTATTTTTACTAAATTCCAAAATATTTTTCACAAACTAAAACTAAAATGAAAGACTTGCACAGTCTACAGATTGACCTTTGCTAATTTTAGTGCTCACACAAGAATTACAAGGTATTTGACAAATAACTAACCTCAGAGTTTCTTTTTGAAGCTGCTGCAATGGCGTTCCCTACAGTCACTTTCTTGTGCAACCTGCTGATGAGCCGCAATTCCTGCAATGTCTCCCTTACCATCAAGTTTGGAACTGGATTCGATGAACTTGAAGTTGTGCTCTAAAAGGCTCCCTTCGTCGTGATGAATGTTACTGCTCTGGAAGTTTAGGAGTTGTCTCTCTTCTTACAAGAAGGTAAAGACTATTTCTCTAGCACCTCCTAAGCCTATTGTTCCCGCTTCTGCTAAGAGAAATAAGGTCATGCTCATTGAAGATACAATCAAAAGCTTCACTGTTCCACCTTCCATGTTAGAAATTGGATTGAGTTTGAAGTCTATGCCAAATTGGTCACAAAGAAGAAATCGCAGTTGAAAGATTCAGAGGGCTACTAAAGCCCAGATTTATGAGGAAATGTATGTTGATGAAATTCCTCACCAGGAGGAAATAGGATTGTCGTAGACCTATCCACTTCTGCATGGGAGTAGGCTCCATCATTTAATGAACACCAATGGGTACGAAAGTATCCAGAAGATTGCTGCTACTTTACCGTTACCTCATGGACTTGGCGGGGAGAGGAAGAAACCATCTCCTATCACCCGAGTGAGTACAGTATTCCAGAGACTAGCTACCAAGGAGCGATGTTCAGCCAGTGAATTACTTAAAGAAGTGGTATGTGCAGTGTCCCCTCGCATGAAGAAAGAAATTCTCAGAGATGTCAGATCTGCCAGATGATCTCAAAGATCAACTGAAAATTTGCCTGCTTGCATTCTCGTCAGATTCTGCCTAGGCAGCAGAGTTGATACCACCATCATCACCACCGATTCTACTGTTGCTACAACACTAGTAAATGTGCTTTGATGGAGATTCATCAGCTAGAAAAGACAAATGATCAGGAACAAGTATACCTGGCAAAGAAGGAATTGATCTGATTTTCATCATGCCAGATAAAGGCATGTTGAGATTCGCTTATCACTTGACAGAGCCGTGCATAAACAATGAAGCAGAATATGAAGAACTAATCACTAGATTGGAATTGGCAACCTCGATGGATATAAAAAATATTGTCATATATGGTGACTCACAACTCATCATTCAACAAGTTTCCGGAGAGTATAAGATTTTGAAGTCAAGATTAGGATAATACCACCGATATACAATGAAGCTGCTTGAATAGATTCCCAATGTAACTCTCTACCGAATGCCAACACTCTAGCAAAACTTGCTAAGGAGCTGGCATGTACACCAGAGGATTGCATCGATATTGTCTCAGATTGACCTCGACAATTTACACAAGCTCGAAAAAGAACAAGGAATGATGATCGTAGTGGCTGACATCAATAAAGATTGGAGTAAGCCATTAATATAACATTTGAAGTCTGGAAAGCTGCCAGAGGACAAATCTGAGGCATACCACATCATGAAAAGAGATATGTCATCTGCTCTAATGGGTTATCAGATGTGACTACGATGTATAAGCAGAGCAGAAGAGCAGAGTATCATCAAAGAAGTACATGCCGGATTGTATGGTGCTCACCAGTCAAGGCCAAAAATGAAAATAAAGATTAAGAAACTCTGGTATTATTGGTCAGTGATGATGTCTGATTGCATGGATACAGTCAAAAAGTGTCACCTTTGTCAAGTGCATGGGGTGGTCTTACACAAACCTTCGAATGTGCTACACATAACCGCCGCCTTGTGGGCATTCAAGTGTTGGGGCATGGACACAATAGGTTTGATAGACCCTCCATCCTCTAAGGGAAATAGATTCATTCTTGTCACTATGAATTATTTTTTTCAAGTGGGCAGAGGTAGTGTTGTAATGAGAGGTTACAACACAACTGGTGGATTTTCGAGGCGAAAGACCTATGCTGCGGATCAATGGACGATATTTTAAGACATACTATACAACTTGGCATTGCTCAAAATAAGAATTTGAGATTTTGATTGTTCTAGGGTTATTTATTTGGCCAAACTTCTTATTCCCATTTCCACCTTTGGGGTAGGCTTAGACATCCTATTCCCATCTACACTTTTAGGGTAGGCTTAAATATCCTATTCCCATCCTCACATTTGGGATAGGCTTTGACGACCAATTCCCTTTTCTGTGCTTATGTTTTCCACTAAATCTGGTTTCCTCATGCATAGTTTCATCTCCTTAAAATTCTAAATTGAAATCCAAACTTTCTTTGATATATTCAATTCAAATCAAATATTCGTCGGGACTGCCGGTTTACCTGACGATTATCTCCAAAATCTCTTTTATTTTTCCTAGCAGGAATATCTTTTACTCCCTAGCAGGAACAACTGCAACTCAATTCTACACTTTGTTCTAGTTCTGTTGACTTAGAAGTCTGTGTTGGTTTTGTTGAACTTGTCGGTCAATGCCAATTCATGAGGTGTGCTTGTCCAACACACTACACTTATTGGGGGCCCATTTGTTGACCTCACTTTTGGTTAAGGTCTAGTTTCCTCTTTAGTAGCCTAGGATCTAGCCATAGGACTTTCCTGTTGATTATTCCTAGAGGACTAGAAAATGAACCCTCGCCATTAGAAATTCTAAACTTTCCTTTGCTCAATTTGAAGTTCCACATGTTTGTCATAACCTCTAGCACTTAGTAGGTGGGGTCAATATGAGGGAGCTCAATGGGCTCCTTCATAAGATTGCTTGGCCTTTGGGTTGATTCTGAGTGTTGGTCTAGAACTATTTTGCCCACTTAAACTCACTTTCACTCACATCCCACTCACAAATCTAAATCTAAACTTGTTAGCGTTGACCCCTTAACCTTTTGGGAGACTCATGTAGATGTTCCCCTAGACACACTAGCACTAAGCTAGAGTCTAGCTCAGACCTATACATGAAGGACCCAAAGTAGAGGATTCCATTGGTCTATGGCTGAAATAGGATTGTTGACACCTCGCTTTCACTAAAATGCCAAACTTGACCTTTTTTCCCCAAATCTACCCAATTTACCAAAACACCACTAAATCCCAAATTTGACCAAAATTCCCAAAATTACCCAAATCACTCAAATTTTTTCAAAAATCATCTCAAACCATTTGAAACTACCAAAATTGGCCAAAACCTCCCAAATTTGGCGAAATCCCCAAAATACCCCCAAATTGGCCAAAATTACAAAAATACCCTTGATGGCCCAAACTTTCCCAAAACCATCAAAATCATTTCAAATGTCTTTAAAACCAATTTGAAAGCTTCAATTAAACCCAATTTGACAAATTTAATCACTTTGACCAAAACTCCCAAATTGCCCTTAAAGGCCCAATTTCTCCAAATTCACCCCAAATGTCCCTCAATTTTATCCCAATTTTTCCTAATTTCAATTCTAAACTCAAACTCATCATGCATATGATCATTTAAAACCAAATTCAAGTCCAATTGACCCACATTTGAGTCCCATTTCAACCTAAATCAAAAAGCCCCAATTTGGCCCAAAATCTAAATCTCACTAAATTGAACCCCCAAATTTATCCAATTGCCCCAATTATGCATCATAAACTCTTTGAAACATCTCCACACACAAAATTGAACACTCAATTGACCTTGGTCAAGCTTAAATTTCACTCAATTTTAACTCAAATCTAAAATCCCCCAAATTTGCCCCAATTTAGCCACATCTCCAAATGTCACCAGATTGAATGCCCAAATCCCAAAATTGATACCAATTTGAATTGAAAACTCTTCATAACATCACCCTAGACTATTTTGAACCCTCTATTTGGAATTAGCCTAACTCCAGCATAACCTAAACCCTAGTTTAACCTAACATCAACAAATTGACTAAATGCCTAAATTCCTTCAAATTGACCCACCAAATCAATTGAAAACCACTCCAACTCTTCAATAAACCTCTCATGACAATCACCCACACAAAATTGATCAACAAATTGGGCTCAATGTCATGGTTAGCCTAACCCAAACCAAACTTCAAGACAATTTGACCCAAATTGAACCCCATCACCAAAATTGACTTAACAATAGCAAATTGATCAAACTAATGTCACCATAACCCTCATTTGGACTCTATTGACCAACCTAAACCTACCTAAACCACCTAGGTGACCTATGGACCACTGGTACCTTGATTTAAGGGAACTTAGCCATATTTAGCCTTATTTTGAAAATACTTCACCATCATCACTTGCCATTGGGTGTAAATCATAATTGCTTTCCTGACCTCCCTGAGCCAAGAGGTGACTGAACCCTTGCCAGCCACCACCTCAATCACCAGAAATAGTCACGTTCAAGGAGCTCAATTGGCCAAAACCCAAAATTTGAACTTCATACTTGGCTCACTTCAATTAGATGCTTTTCTTCACTCCACCTTAGCAAGCCTTAGCACCCACTACCAAGCCTTGAGCTCCCCAGGTAGCCATGGCTTTAAATTGACCCCTCCACGGACAAAGGGGAGGTTAGCAAAATCCTTATGGAAACTCTACTCATTTTCTTTCAGAGACTCTTCTAGAACTCCTCAACTCAATACAACCACTTTCCCCTCTGGTTCCCACTATAAGAGCTCAATTTTGGTTCAAAAATTCAGCTCAAACTAGGGCATATTTCCACACACCTCCATAGTCCACCAAACTCCAATTAACTATGCCCACACCATCACCAGAGCAAGAGGAGTTGATCCCCCACAAAAGCCCCCTCTCAAATAGCCTCTAACATAGCTCTAGACCAACACCTGAAATTGAGCTTGGTCGAAATCATATCTAGATAATTCACCAGGACATAGGATTTCACCTGGAGGTTCTTTGGACTCAATCAATGCTACCACAACCATTTGATTGAGGCATCCCCTCTCAGACAAAGGTATTTAACCTCAACCATAATCTTTGCCTATTTTAATTCTCCATACATATTTACTGTATTTCATTCTATATAAGCCATGTAGATATACTCTTCATGAGTAGATGAAGGTATAAGAATAAACCCCATGTGATTTGGTTGTGTCTATATGAAGATCTTAAGGTTTTAGTGTGAACGGCTCTGGGGTTAGGTCATTTCGAGACGATGACGGGGAGCTGTCTGATTGTGCTTGTATTGGATGGACGGAAGAGATCAAGCTGGACAAAGCCTTAGAGCGAAAAGGTGGGCCGCATGGAAGCTGAGGTGGATAGTCGTGTCAAATGGCGGAGCACTGCGCTTGAGTTTCGGAGCCACCGTAGGATGGGTTGGCGTCGCACGTTTAAATAGAAAAATATGGATTTTTTGCGATTAATTAAATGCTTAAACTTCAAAAATCCATATCTTTCTCTAGAAAAATCATAAAAATAAAAGAAATAACCTCTTGCTGAGTGAGCAGAGGAGAATAATGTAGGTTAAAAATAAAAATTATTTTCTTACTCCCTGATTTTTAATGAATTAAATACTCTTTGGAGTATTTTAATTCATTATGATCAAACATTGCTCACAATGACATGAAATTTTGAGGGTTTATTCCTCATGACAGAGGTTATGTCCTCTAATTTTTCCAAGGTCAGAGGACATCTCTATGCTTCTAACCCTAATTTTTAAGCTAAGATGACTATTTTAGCTTGTTTTAATTATATAAATTAAAAGATCACTTGGAAAACTTTGAGAATAATTTTAGTCAATTTCTTATGGTCAGAGAAGCTCAGGAAAAATATCATGATGACTTGAATAACTTTGTAAATTTGTATATTTGCTTAAGTGTATATATCTTGCAGTAATTTATGTAAATTAAATACTAATTAAAAATTAACAAAATCAATTCCACACTGTGTATAAAAATTGTGTACCCATTGTAAGAATTTGAAAATTATTTGATTAAGTTTGAACACTAAAGTTGATTTTCTAAGAAACCTTGTATTTTTGTACATAAATTATTATAATAAATTAAATACACTTGGGAAAATTATGAAAAGCAATTTTCTGAGTTCCTTGTAATCAGGGGCACTTAGGAAAAATAAAAGTTATTTTTGAGAAAATACTTAATTTTTAGTCTTATTTTAAGTTTAAAATAATTAGAAAAATCCCAAAAAATACAAAAATATTTTAGAATGTGCCTAATGGTCTTCTGATCACTTGGGACTCTTTAAATATTTTTCTTAACCTTTCCAATTTAAAAATAAATTTTAAAACCTAAAAAATATAATTTTCTCATTAAAAATAATTATAATAATAAAATTTAAAATAAAAAAAAATACAAAATTTGATTCCTTGAGTCTTTTGAACTTAGAGAAGTTTAATAAGAATATAAAAATAATTTTTATACTTAAAAAATTATTTTCCATTTAAATAAATCATTGAAATTTATTAATAATTAAATAGTAATAATAACAATTTAATTCAAAAAATCATGAAATTTTGTCTAAGTGTTTCTCTGAGCTAAGCAGATCTCTAGTAATTTTCTCATTAAAAAAAACTTTATTTTGGATAGTTAAGTAAAATCAACTTTGAAAATACTACTCTCTAAATTTAAATAATTATTTTAAAAAAATCAAATTAGATTTTGAAAGCCCACATTTTCTGATCTGATGTTTTAATTGACCCATGGATAGAACATTCTAAATTCTTAAAGTCACCTGAATTTTTAACCACCATCAATTTCTCCCGTTCTGATTATTAAGGGTTTAATAGTGACCTAGGTTCGATGTCTAAACTCAATTGTTTGGATTTAGAAGATAATATGATTGGTGACTAACATCTTTAAACATTACAAGTCTGACTGTGATTGTGGGCACCACAATCTCTTATGACTCAAACCTGCCTTAGAGTTACCCACCCACATAACTCTTAAATGAAATACCAATTAATTAATGGAGTGTCCTAGCCTTGGGATAAATAAAACATCAAGTTTTCTTGAGCAGTGAGATAACCTTAGTTTAACCTTGGATGATTAATAGAACGATATGATAAGTTCTAAATGAACTCAAAAATGTTTCAAGAAATCATCTAAGTGGTTCAGTGTCATGCTCCGAGCACATTGGAATCTCTTGAATATTTTGAAGGGCAAATTGAACTTGCTATATTTTGTTCTAAAATCATCCACTAAGATCTTCCGAGACTCAATAAATTCATAACTTGGTGTTTGATAGCTATAGCTTCATCTACTCCTAAAATTTGAATTGGTTGCAAAATTATATACATGTTGCCAAAGCTAACCTTTCAGGTCGAACAAGTGGGAAGAATTGGCATGTACGCTTTAAGTTATTGCCTCGCGATTTACTTATATTTATTTGCACTTCTCGTTTCTTGCATGTAAAATTGCATGTTTAAAAATGATGCCACCCTGCATGTCAAAATTAAAATTGTTAGGATAGCCGCAAAACCAAGACTAAAATTTAAAAATTAAACAAGATAAAATCCACCACTACAATAGTCAAAATATAAGATAACTCAAAATTTAATCACAAACAAAAAAAAAACAAAACAAAAATTACAACTAAATTAAGATGTTTATATTGGATGATCGTGAATCCCTCCGAGGAGGTAACCTATGGTTGCTAACCAGATTTTGCAAGGTCTAAATGAAAGTACGGAACTCATTAAGTTGGGCTTAGTAAATTTATTTGGACTAAGTGAATCTGAAAGAAAGTAGTGGTGTCGGAACGAGGGAACCGTAGGGTCATAATCAGTGTCACTCTAATCAACTTTAGCATTCTTCATAACATTTAAATAACCATAAGTGTAGGAAACATTTGAATTGACATCAAGACTTGATACATTAAAAACCTTAAACTTGTCATGATGAGGAACTTGGAGCTAGCATTGTGGGTGGCACGACCATCTTCAATAGCAAAACATGTCTACATCAAATAAACCATTTTTTAGAATTAAACAACAAGCCATAGGATTTCAAGGTTATCCGCCTAGTGTGACATAAATCCTCAAGTTTTCTTTAGGCATTTGGATGGCTCTGCTATACAATATAAGCCCTAACTTGCTTTAGGATTTCGAGGTTGTCGTTCATCACAACGTAAATCCTCACATCCTTCAGGCTATTTGTGTGATCATTTCACATGGATGTAAGACCAAATTAAACAAATCAGGAAAGATGAAACATTTAATTATTTCTCCTCTAAATTGAAGCCAAACAGTAGGATAGCTTGGAAAGTCACCGAGGTTCTCTTGAGGATTCGTGACATCTTCTAGGTATTCTTTCCTTAGATTCCATAATAAATATTCCGAATTTGAGTCATTCCCATTTCACACCACTTCGTCTGATGTCTTTGAAAAGTCTTATCCTTTGAAATTCATTTAGATAATATCACTTGATTTTTATTAATAGTTTTCTTAGGTGACTTTGATTATCTAAGATGTAATTAAATATAAGGGCTTCCCATTAGAGGAAACTTTTCCAAACCCAGTTTAATATAAACCCTATTTAATTTTGCATATTAAATAGAGGAACTTGTCTCCTTACATTAAAAATGGTTTTGCTGACCAAAGAGATGTCATATATTTCTTAGTTTCTTTGATGGAGTCTCACCCTCAAGTTTTGTGCTTATTTTTCAGGATAGATACATAGCTTGAGGTATATCGCTCTTTCATCTAAATTTTGAAAGATATGAGATCAATTTGATTTCATATTTCTCTAAAAGTTATATATATATATATATAAATTAAAATGCATTTTCGAAGTGGACGACGAGATTCTGGTTCCGGCGACTTACAGCTTCCAACGAGCAACACCTTAACCAAAATAGTGCCGACCAGCTTCTAGCGACTCTGTCAGGGAATTGTTTCTTTCTCCATTTAAATAAAGTAATATTGTCTTCATACACCGGGAAAGTTTTTGTATCCCTTATGGACCAAATTACCCTTCCATGCTTCACCCATTTCTTTCTTGGGCCAGTACGGTCAACTCTTTTGGACTTAAGGACCGTCTGTTCAACCACATTTGAAAAGAGAGGTTCAGATGTTCATTAGGACTTTTAATCTTTATGTGGGGTTGGACCCCCAATAGGTGCGTTGGTGGACTAGTTTCGCCTGGGCATTATGCGTTGTGAAGTTGGTCCCACACTGGGTCCTAAACTTCACTTTCCCTTTCAAGTTTGGTTTGTTATTTTGAAAATTAAATTGAATTGTGTCGTGTTGTGCTTGCTCTTTAAACCTCTTATATATAATTAATTAAATTCTTCTATTTTCAAAATTATTTTTACTAAATTTTGAAATATTTTCCACAGACTAAAATTAAAATGAAAGACTTGCCCTGTCTACAGTTTGACCTTTATTAATTTTAGTGCTTGCACTAGAATTATAAGGTATTGACCAGATAACTAACACTAGAGCTTTCTTTTTGAAGTTGCAGCAATGTCGTTTTCTACGGTCACTTTCTCGTGCAACCTACCGACAAGCTGCAATGCCCGCAACGTCGCCCTCACCATCAAGTTTGGAACCGAATTTGATGAACTTGAAGTCGTGCTCGAAAAGGCTTCTTTATCATGTTGAGTTCAGCCTAAACTGTCCTAAGGATTTCCCTTCTTACAAGAAGGTAAAGACTACTGCCCCAACACCTACTAAGCCCGTTGTTCCTGCTTCTGTTAATGGAAAAAAGGTCATGATCAATGAAGATACAACCAAAGGATTCACTATTCAACATTTATTGTTTGAAATTGGATTGAGTTCGAAGTCTATGCCATTAACTTGGTCACAAAGAAGAAACTGCAGTCGAAAGATTCAGAGGGCTACTAAAGCCCAAATTTATGAGGAAATGTCTGTTGATGAAATTCCTCACCAGGAGGAACTAGGATTGCAGGAGACCTATCCGCTTCTACAAGGGAGTAGGTTCCATCTTTTAATGAACACCAATGGGTATGAAAGTATCCAAAAGATTACTGCTACTTTATCGTTACCTCATGGACATGGTGGGGAGAGGAAGACCCAGAGGAGTTCGATGTCGTACCCACCCCAAAGGTTTTGTGTCACCGAACTTTAAGATATTTGATGGGTCTGGAAATACCAGATAACACATAATGCATTTCCGAGCCAGTTGTGGCAATACCAGAGGTAACAAAGCCTTACTTTTCCTTCAGTTTGTCAGTATCCTGTCAGGGATAGCATTTGATTGGTATGTTGAGTTGCCCAACTGATCAGTGAAGATATTCACCAAATTAGAATAGTTGTTTGAAAAGAGATTTGCTCGAGCCCAACATCATGTTTATGTTGGAGATCTCATAGTAGTGAGGCAAAAGCCTAACAAGACTCTAGTAGATTATATCTTGAGGTGGAGAAACCTTAGCATGAAGTGCAAACCCTAACTACAGGAACATCATGCAATTGAGATTCTACTCAAAAGTATCCATGGGTTAATAGTTTTCATGCTTAAGGAACTCACCATTAAGTCCATTGAGAAGCTACTCAGTAAAGCTCGGAATCTGCAAGAAGAAGTTAAACACATGGATTCTCAGGAGAAATCAGAAAAGACTAGAGCAGCCTGAATATTCAAGAAGAAGTATGAGATAGTAGCAACAGTTGATAAGGGAAAGAAACCAATGAATATACAAGCAGAACATTCTCGTCAATGTTGCCAGTCATCATCACAGCAAGCTCAGCTAGGAACACAACAATATGGCCAGTCTAGCCTGCAGTCGCATCAAGGAGGATCATATCGAACAGAAAATAAGAAGGGTCTGAACCTTTTAGAATGAAAAAGTATGGTATATTCCTTCAAAGATGAAGATGTACCCAAAATGTTCAGAAGCCTAATGAAGAAGCCTGAGTTCAGTTTACCAGACCCAAGGAAACCTGGGGAAGTTGATAGGAAAGATTAGCCTAATTATTGCCCATACCATAGGATTCTTGAACATACTATCGAGGAATGTTTCATCTTCAAGGATTGACTCGAGAAAAATCTTAAATAAGGGAATATAACGATCCCGAAAGAATTTTAAAAGAACTTGAAAAAGGTTATGTAAATCTGATTTTGGCGGAGCCGATCACTCCGATTGATCCCTATTCAGAAGAAGACGGATGGAGTACAACTTAGAGCAAGTCATCCAAGAAGAAACTCTATCAGATTTAGATTGCTTTAGCATAAGCAGCAGTTCAGAGTCTCCAGCCTGCTCAATCAAAGATGAAAAATTTGTCAGAGAGACCACCACAATCAGAAGAGAAAGAGAAGAAAAAAATCGTGAAGATCGATATCACGAGGGGTAGGATAGGGGCTGCCTCTATTAGGTTGGTTGTCTCGGATCCGGGAAAGAAAATCCTCGAACCCCTGACCATGTATGATTATCTTTTGGCCTCACAGGGGTATTATGAATATAATTATTATGATTTCATCTACATTTTAACTATTTTTTATGATAACGTAATTGATTTTTTTTCAATCTAACTCCGATCTTGATTTCCAAACTGATCCTCAAGTCATACTTAAGTCCGATGACCATTAACAAGGAGGAAGAAGATGTCAACAAGGTTGGTTACTATAGCACCAGGAGTGGGGAGTCAGTCCTTAAGTGCCACGGTGCACCACTACCTATCAACTTAGATCTCTCTGATGAAGAAGCAACAGAGAGTTTACTTACAAAATTGCAATAAGGAGAAGAAATAAGCATTTATGTTGCTCTAATTCTTTCAAAGGAGATGAGAGAGTCTCTAGTTACAGTCTTGATTGACCCAGAGATTTGCTTAGCTCAGTTGGCCAACACATCCTCGGATGAAGTTTGTTCGTTAAAAGAAAAGTCTGGCGTAACCTTCACAGAAGATGACTTTTTGCTCGGCACCGCCGACCACAACCGACCGCTCTATAACTCAGTTAACATAGACAAATTCATGTTGTCCAGAATTTTGGTGGATCCTGGTGCATCACTCAACTTAATGAGTCTACGGACTTTGACATATTTGGATATTGAAGCTCAAGATCTTATAGCCGATAAAATGATGTTAAGAGGATTTAATCAGAAGGGAGAAAGAGCCCTTGGATCGATTACATTGCTTATGAAAGTTGGAGAATTAGTGACAATGGAAAAATTCCATATCATCGACGTCGAGACCTCTTTCAATGCCTTACTTGGTTGATCGTGGATTCATGAGCACAACATGGTTCCGTATTCCCTACACCAAGGCATTAAGTAATATAAAGATGGACAAGAACATTGCATTAAAGGAGATTTACAATCAATTTTAGTTCATGAAGTTGGCATTCATGAAGATGCTGCCTACTACGTGCCTCCAAAGAAAACTGTCTTCTCTCATAAAATTATGACAAACAAAGTGGAAGATTAAGAAGAAGCACAAAGAAGAAGCCATTCAGCTCCACTTCATCAATTTTCCACCACTCTTTTTTAATAAGTTGGTGGGGGTTCTTTTAGTTTACGCACCCTGGGGCCGTAGATAAGGAAGAAGAAATATGATTGCTAGATGGACTGAGCCGACTACTAACATTGATGATGAAGAAAGCTCTGAGGAGGAAATGATGAAGATAAAATAGAAGAAACCACTAAACAGAAGAAATCACTATACAATTCAATGTATGATCGGATAAACCACTATGTAAATTTCTTGACCCTTACTCTAATTCTACCTCAAAAGGTTGAGAGTTTAGACGCCAAGAAAGTCCGTAGCGTTGGTTCAAAGCTGATTAAATTTTATCATGCTTCTACTTCTACTAATCTTGAAAATCATGTAAATTTGGATGAGGATTCTAATGAATTATTGGAATTATCATTTGGTTATTTTTCTCCTTATGTAAAAAAATTGATTCAACAGGGTTGTATGCCAAAACAAATACCAAAAGCTAAGTTACAACTTTTTGAAAAATTGTGAAATGTTAAAAGTTAAACCCCTAACTCGAAAGAAGGTCTCAAATTTGGTATTGTATGACTAGTCAATGATTCTAAATTTTGCATGGTTGTTACTAGCGGATTGGAAGAGGATTGACTTAATGTTGAGGATGATGCTCAAGATCAGTTAATAGAAGACACCCCGCTAGAATTTGAGGAAGAAATTAAATCAACTATTGATGAACTAAAGGAAATTAACCTTGGGACCGAGGAGCAACCCTGACCTACATTTATAAGTTCTCTACTCAGCATTAAAGAATTTTCAGAACTAATTAAGTTACTATCATAATTCAAAAATTGTTTTGAATGGAGTTATGATGAAATTCCAGGATTATCCCTGGAAGTTGCAGTTCATAAACTCGAGGTGGACAAAGGTATGACCTCAGTAAAACAAGCTTCCAAAAGAATGCACCTCAAAATAGAGCAACAAGTCATTTCCAAGGTAAAGAAATTGATATAGGCTAACTTTGTAAGAGAAGAGAAGTACCCCACGTGATTGGCCAACATTGTACCAGTTAAGAAGAAAAATGGACAAATTCATGTATGTGTCGACTTTGGGGATTTAAACAAAGCCTATCAAAAAGACGAATTTCCATTATCGATACTAGAAATGATGGTGGACACCGCTTCGACACATGAGATTTTCTCCTTCATGGATGGATTGTCAAGCTACAACCAAACCAAAATGGCTTCAAAGGATGCAACACTTACAACCTTTAGAACACTGATTGGGATCTTTTGCTACATAGTGATGATATTCGGGTTAAAGAACGCTGGAGCAACATATCAATGAGCAATGACGAAGATCTTTGACGACCTCATTCACAACAAAGTGGAATGCTACGTGGATGATTTTGCCATCAAGAGCAAACATAAAATAGGCCATTTGTATGATTTGAGGATTGTGTTCAAATGATTACGATGATATAATCTCAAGTTGAATCCCTTAAAGTGTGCCTTTGGCGTCACCTCTGGGAAATTTGTTGGATTCGTTGTTCATCATCGGGGAATCGAGATTGACTTAGATAAGATTAAAGCTATCTTGGAAATGCCTCATCCTAAAACTTTAAAACAACTACGCTCCTTCCAGCAAAAGTTGACATATATGAGCGCTTTATTTCTAATCTCTCAGGGGTGTCAGCCCTTCTCAAAATTAATTAAAAAGGATGCCAAATTTATTTTGGAAGAGAAATTTTAGCAGGCCTTTGAGGACGTTAAACTATATTTGCTGACACCTCCTGTTTTGGCAGCTCCTATCCCGAGAAAACTATTGATACTTTATACTGCAGCCTTAGAAGACTCTTTCGGAGCCCTATTGGCTCAGGTTAATGACAAGGGTAAGGAATATGTGATTTATTACTCGAGTCAGCATCTAATACAAAAAAAAGTAAATTATCCACGTATTTAGAAGCATTGTCTAGCTTTAATTTTTGCCGCCCAAAAGCTTAGGCATTACATGCTCTCTCATAAAATTACCCTTTTTTTAAAAGTTAATCCACTGCAATATTTGATGACTCAACCAACACTTTCCAGACGTTTAGAAAGATGGTCAATGATTTTATTACAATTTGATATAACTTTTGCCCTCCTTCGCGCTATTAAGAGATAAATTTTAGCAGATTTCCTCGCAGCACACCCACTTCCAACTGGGTCCCCTCTTGATGTTGAGTTACCAAATGAACATGTATTACAAATGGATTTCTCTGGTGCACAACACTAGGAAATGTAATTTGATGGAGCTTCATCAGCCAGAAAAGACAAAGGATCAGGAACACTTATACCGAGTAAAGCACAAATTGGGCTGATTTTCATCACGCCAGATAAGGGCATGTTGAGATTCTCCTTTCACTTGAAAAAGTCATGCATAAACAATGAAGCGAATAATGAAGCACTAATCACTAAATTGGAATTGGCAATCTCGATGGATATAATATATATTGTCATCTATGGTGACTCACAACTCATTATTCAACAAGTTGTCAAACAATACAAGATTTTGAAGTCAAGATTAACATAATACCACCAATATACAATGAAGTTGCTTGAATAGATTCCCAATGTGACTCTCTACCAGATTTCTCGAGGTGGTAATGTCCATGCCGACGCTCTAGCAAAACTTGCTAAGGAGCAGACATGTCCACCAGAGGATTCCATCGACATTACAGTACAAGGACGAAGAGTTTTATCTTAGATTGACCTCAATAATTTACACAAGCCCGAAAAAGAAGAAGGAATGATGATTGCAGTGGCTGACATCAATGAAGATTGACGTGAGCCATTGATACAATATTTACAGACTAGAAAGATGCCATACGACAAATCTGAGGTATACCACATCACAAGAAGAGCAATGTCATAATTTCTAATGGGATGTACTTTACAGAAGATCATACAATCAAATGTGGCTGCGATGACTAAGCAAAGAAGAAGAGTAGAGTGTGGTCAAAGAAGTACACGCCAGATTGTGTGGTGCTCACCAGTCAGGGCCGAAAATGAAAATGAAGATTAAGAATATATGATATTATTAGCCAGAAATAATGTGTGATTGCATGGATACAACCAAAAAGTTTCACCTTTTCCAAGTGCATGATGTGGTCTTACACTAACCTCCAAATGTGCTACACCCAACTGTCGCTTGTGGCTATTCGAGTGTTGGGGCACAAACATAAGAGGTTCGATAGATCCTCCATCCTCTAAGGGACTTAGATTCATTATTGCTGTTATCGATTACTTCTCCAAGTGGCAAATGTAGTGCCGTTACGAGAGGTTACAAGACAACACATCCTTTAATTTTTCAAAAGTCAAGTCGTCTGCCATTTTGGAGTTCCGTGCAGAGTAATTTCTGACAATGGGACAACCTTCAAGAGCACAAAGATCAACAACTTTGTCAGACGACATGGGATAGAGTGGAGATACTCTAAAATCTACTATCCCAGGGAAAACAGACTGACCGAGGCTTCAATAAGACACTGGTACATATTTTGAAGAAAATATTGGATGAAAAAAAAGAGATTGGCATAATAAACTGTTAAAAGCTTTGTGAGCCTACCGGACAACGTTCAAGACTCCCACTCAATGTACACCATACACACTTGTATACGAGTCCGAGGCCATACTACCACTGGAATTTCAAACACCAACTCTCAGAGTCACCATCGCCAACCAAATTACAACCCAAGTAAGTGTAAAACTCAGACTTAAAGAATTGGAAAATCTTGAAGGAAAGCGATTAGAAGCACAATAACATTTGGAGCTATACCAAGCGAGGATGGTATAAGATCATGACAAATTGGTCCGCTCAAGGATCTTTAAAGTGGGTGACCTTGTTCTTGTTCTCAAATGACTTATTCTTGCATGTTGCATGATAAGTGGAAAATTTGAGCCAACTTGAGAGGGACCATTTGTCGTGGAAAAAGTCTATTAAAGAGGATCCTACCAGTTAGTGGATTTTCGAAGTGAAAGACCTACGTTGCCGATCAATGGATGATATTTGAAGACATACTATACAACTTAACATTGCTCAATATAAGACTTTGAGATTTTGATTATTCTGGGGTTATTTATTTGGCCAAACGTCTGTGACTGGGTCCAAAATTTTATAATAAACCTACCTCGATAAAATTAAAATTTTTTAATTTCCTTTTAAAAAATCAACCAACGAAAATTAAATTTTGAAAAAATATACTTTGATAATTTAATGTGATTAAGCCAACAAGAAAAGAAAATAAAAAAATTGTTGAGTTTGTTTCTTTCGAGTTCGAGGTTTCTTACTCTTTCCTTGCGCAACATGACTATCTTGGTCTGCACTAATTCTCTCACTTCAACCAGAGTTTTACACTTTGCACAAAGTCTCACAAATCTTCCTCACCAATGTCATTCTTCACATGTCATAACTCTATGAGCTTAACACCATAGACTCTCCACACTATCTTCATGTTATTTTCGGGGTCAGTACATAAATTTTGATTTCCCTTTTTCAAGGTCGGTACCTAAATTCCGATTCTCTTTCTGGGATTGATACCTAAATTTCAATTCATATCTTGAGGTCAGTACCTAAATTATTATTCCCTCCTTTCAAGGTTGGTACCTAAATTTTGATTCTCCTTTTGGGGTAGGCATAGACATCCTATTCCCATCTACACTTTTGGAGTTAGCACCTAAATTTTGATTCCTTTCTTTCAAGGTCGATACTTAATTCCGATTCTCCTTTAGGGGTAGGCTTATATGTCTTTTTCCCATTTCCACCTTTGGGGTAGGCTTAGACGTTCTATTCTCATCTACACTTACACGATAGGCTTAGACGTCTTATTCCCGTCTCCACTTCCGGGTTAGGCTTAGACGTCCTATTTCCATTTCCACCTTCGTGATAAGCTTAGACGTCCTATTCCCATTTCCAGTTTTGGGGTAAGCTTAAACGTCCTATTCCCATTCTCACTTTTGAGGTAGACTTAGACGTCTTATTCTCATTTTCACCTTCGGGATAGGCTTAGACGTCCTATTCTCATTTCCACCTTTGGGGTAGACTTAGATGTTCTATTCCCATCGTCACTTTCAGGGTAGGCTTAGACATCTTATTCTCATTTCCACCTTTGGGGTAGGCTTAGATGTGCTATTCCCATTTCCACGTTCGGGGTAGGCTTAGATGTCCTATTCTCATTTCCATCTTTGTGGTAGACTTAGACATCTTATTCCCATTTTTACCTTCGGGTAGGCTTACATGTCCTATTCCCATATTCACCTTCAGGGTAGACTTAGATGGTCTATTCCCATTTCCACCTTCAGGGTAGGCTTAGACATCCTATTCCCATTTCCACTTTTGGGATAGGCTTAAACGTCTTATTTCCATTTCTACTTTTGGATTAGGCTTAGACATCCTATTCCCATCTACACTTTCAGGGTAGGCTTAGATGTCCTATTCCCATCCTCACATTTAGGATAGGCTTTGACACCCTATTCCCTTTTCTGCGCTTGTGTTTTCCACACAATCTGGTTTCCTCATGCATAGTTTCATCTCCTAGAAATTCTAAATTAAAATTCAAACTTTCTTTGATATATTCCATTTGAATCAAGTCTTTGTACGGACTGCCGGTTTACCTGACGATTGTCTCCGAAAACACCTTTCTTTTTGCTAGCGAGACTCCCCAGCAGGAACAACTATCACTCAATTCTACAATTCATTCTATGTTTGTTGACTGAGAAGTCTGGGTTGATTTTGTTGATCTTGTTGGTCAATGCAAATACGTGCGGTGTGCTTGTCCAACACAGTACGGCTATTGGGGGCCAATTTGTTGACCACACTTTTGGTTGAGGTCTAGTTTCCTCTTTAGTATCCTAGGATCTAGTCATAGGACTTTCTTGTTGACTATTCCTGGATGACTAGAAAAGGAACCCTCATCATTAGAAATTCTAAACCTTCCTTTGCTCAACTTGAGGTTCCACATGTTGGTCCTAACCTTTAGCACTTAGATATAGAACTCAAGAGGTACCCCCATAAGACTCCTTGGCCTTAGGGTTGACCTTGGGTGTTGGCCTAGAGCTAGTTCACCCACTTACACTCACTTTCACTCACATCCCACTCACAAATCTAAATCCAAAATTGTTGGCTTTGACCCCTTAACCCTTTGACTCATTTAGATGTCCCCTAGACCCATTAGCCTAGGCTCGAGTCTAGCTCAGACCAGTACATGTAGGACCCAAAGTAAATGATTCCATTGGTCAATGACTCAAATAGGATGGTTGGCACCTCACTTTCACATAAATACCAAACTTGTTCTTTTGTCCCCAAATCTACCAAATTTACTGAAACACCCCCAAATCCCAAATTTGACCAAAATTCCAAAAATTACCCAAATCACCCAAATTTGTTCAAAAATTATCTCAAACCATTTGAAACTACCCAAATTGCCCAAAACCTAGCAAATTTGGCAAAATCCCCAAAATACCCCCAATTTGACCAAAATAACAAAAACACCCTTGATGGCCCAATCTTTCCCAAAACCCTCAAAATCATTTTAAATGTCTCCAAAACCAAATTGAACCCTTCAATTAAACCCAATTTGACCAATTTGACCATAATGACCAAAACCCCCAAATTGCCCCTAAAGGCCCAATTTCTCCAAATCCACTCTAAATGTCCCTCAATTTCATCCAAATTTTCCCCAATTTCAATTCTAAACTCAGAATCAACATGCCTATGATGATTTTAAACCAAATACATGTCCAATTTCAAACTAAATCAAAAAGCCCCAATTTGGCCTAAAATCTAAATCTCACTCAATTGAACCCCCAAATCTATCCAATTGCCCCAATCATGCATCATAAACTCTTTAAAAAATCTCCACACACCAAATTGAGCACTCAGTTGACCTTGGTCAAGCTTCAATTTCACTTAATTTTAACCCTAATCTAAAAATCCCAAATTTGCCCCAATTTAGCTACATCTCCAGATGTCACCAAATTGAATGCCCAAATCCCAAAATTGCCACCCAATTTATGTTGTAACTCTTCATAACACCCCCTTAGAACATTTTGAACCCTCAATTTGGACTTAGCCTAACTCTAGCCTAACCTAAACCCAAATCTAACCCAACATTTCCAAATGGACTAAATGCCCAAATTCCTTCAAATTGACCCACCAAATCAATTTAAAACCACTCCAATACTTCTATAAACCACTCATGAAAATAAACCACACACAAGTGATTAAATAATTGGGCTCAATGTCATGACTAGACTAACCCAAACCCAACTTCAAGACAATTTGACCAAAATTGAACCCCTTCACAAAAATTGACTTAGCCATACCAAAATGACTAAATTAATGTCACCAAAGCCACCATTTGGACTCTATTGACCAGCCTAAACCTACCTAAACCAATTAGGTGAGCTATGGACTAATGATCCCTTGATTTAAGGGATCTTAGCCATATTTAGCTTTATTTTGAAAATACTTTGCCATCATCACTTGCCATTGAGAGTAAATCATAATTGACCCTTCCCTGACCTCCCTGAGCTAATAGGTGACTGAACCCTGACCAGCCTCCACCTCAACCATTGAAAACAATCACCCCAAAGGAGCTTAAATGACCAAAACTCAAAATTTGAACTTCATGACTTGGCTCACTCCAATTAGAAGCTTGTGCTTTTCTGCACTCCACCTCAGTAAGCCTTAGCACGCACTGCCAATCCTGGAGCTCCCCCAAGTAGCCATGGCTTTAAATTGACCACTCCACGACCAAAGGGGAGGTTAGCAAAATCCTTGGGGAAACTCTGCCCATTTGCTTCCAGAGACTTTTCAAGAACTCCTAAACTGAATCCCACCACTTTCCCCCTCTGGTTCCTACTGTAAGAGCTCAATTTTGAGTTTAAAAATTCAGCTTGATCGAGGACATATTTCCATGCACCTCCATAGTCCACAAAACTCCAATTAACTGTGCCCACACCATCACGAGAGTAAGAGGAGTTCATCCCCCATAAAAGTCCCCTCTCAAATAGCCTCAAACATAGCTCTAGACCAACACCTGAAATCGAGCTAGGTTGAAATCATATTTAGACAATTCACCAAGATCTAGGACTTCATCTGGATGTTCATTGAGGCCTCCCCTCTCAGACAAAGGTATTGAACCTCAACCTTAATCTTAGCCTATTTTAATTCTCCATATGTATTTACTATATTTCATTATGTATAAGCCATATAGATATACTCATCTTGAGTAGATGAAGGTATAAGAACAAACCCCATGCAATTTGGTTGAGTCTAGACAAAGATCTTAAGGTTTTAGTGTGAATGGCTCTCAGTTTAGGTCATTTGGGGATGATGAAAGGGAGTCATCCGATTGCGCGTGTATTCAGATGAGATCTAGCTAGACGAACCATTGGAGCCAAAAGATAGACTATGAGGCAGCTGAGGTCGATGACAACATCAAATGGCGGAGCCGCCTTAGGATGAGTTGGCGCTGCACGTTTAAATAGAAAAAAAATATGAATTTTTTGGGATTAATAAAATGATTGAACTTCAAAAATCCATATCTTTCTCTAGAAATATTATAATAATAATAAAAAAATATCCTCTTGCTCAGTGAACAGAGGAGAATAATGTGGACTAAAACTAAAAATTATTTTCTTACTCCCTAATTTTTAATGAATTAAATACTCTCTCAAGTATTTTAATTCATTATGATCAACATTGTTCACCATGGCTTGAAATTTTGAGGGTCTGTTCCTCATGAGAGAGGTTATGTCCTCTGATTTTTCTAAGGTCAAAAGACATATCTATGCTTCTAACCCTAATTTTCAAATTAAGATGACTATTTTTGATTATTTAAATAATATAAATTAAAATATTACATGGAAAATTATGAGAATAATTTTAGTAGGTTTCCTATGGTCAGAGAAGCTTAGGAAAAATATCATGATAGCTTGAATAATTTTATAGATTTCTATATTTGTCTAAGTTTATATATCTTGTATTAATTTATGTAAATTAAATAAAAATAAAAAATTAACAAAATAAAATCCACACAATGTATAAAAATCATGTTTACCCACTGTAAAAATTTAAAAGTTATTTGATTAAGTTTGAGCATTGAAGTTGATTTTCTAAGAAACCTTGTATTTTTATAAAACAATAATTATAATAAATTAAATACACTTGGAAAAATTATGTAAAGTGGTTTTCTAAGTTTCTTGCAATTAGGGGCACTTGGGAAAAATAAAATTTATTTTTTAGAAAATACTTAATTTTTTAGCCTTATTTTGAATTTAAAATAATTAAAAATATTTAAAAAATCCCAAAAAATACAAAAATATTCTAAAATATTCTTAATGGTCTCCTGATCACTTGGGACTCATTAAAATATTTTTTGTAACTTTTCCAAGTTAAAAATAAATTTTAAAACCTTAAAAATATATTTTTGCTTATTTTTCTCATTAAAAATAATTATAATAATTAAATTAAAAATCATAAATATACTAAATTTGATTCTCTATGTTTTCTGAACTCAAAGAAGTTTAATAAGAATATTAAAATAATTTTTATAATTAAAATATTATTTTCCGTTTAATTAAATCATTGAAATTTGTTAATAATTAAATAGTAATAATAAAAATTTAATTCAAAAAATCATGAACTTTTGTCTAAGTGTTTCTCAAATTTAAGGGGATCTCTAATAGTTTTCACATTAATAAAAATTTTATTTTGGATAGTTAAGTAAAATCAACTTTGAAAATACTACTTTCTAAATTTAAATAATTATTTAAGTAAAATTAAATTAGATTTTGAAAACTAACATTTTCTCCTCTGATATTTTAATTGACCCATGGATAGGATATTCTAAATTGTTAAAGTCATTTGAATTTTTAACCACCATCAATTTCCCCTGTTATGATTATTAAGGGCTTGCTAGTGACTAGGCTCGATGTTTAAACTCAATTGGTTGGATTTAGAAGATAATATGATTGGTGATTAACATCTTGAAACATTACAAGCCTGGCTTCAATTGTGGGCACCACAATCTCTTATGACTCAAACCTACCTTAGAGGCACCCACCCACATACTCTTAAATCAAGTATCAATTGATTTATGGAGTGTCCTAGCCTTCGGATAAGTATAACAACAAGTTTCCTTGAGCAATGGGATAACCTTAGTTTAAACTTGGATGATTAACAAACAATATGATAAGTTCTAAATGAACTTAAAATGGTTCAAGAAATCTTCAAAGTGGTTCAGGGTCATGCTCAGAGCATTTTGGAATCTCTTTAATATTTTGAAGGGGTAATTGAACTTGCTATATTTTATTCTAACATCATCCACTTAGATCTTATGAGACTCAACAAAGTCATAACTTGAAATTTGAAATCCTTGCTAAATTATATGTACACTGACAAAGCTAACCTTTCAGGTGGAAGGAGCGGGAAGAATCGACAGGAATACTGTAAGTTATTGCATCGCAATTTACTCTTATTTATTTGCACCTCTCGTTTCCTACTTGTAAACTTGCATGTTAAACAACGATGTCACCCTGCATGTCAAAATAAAAACTATTAAGATAGCCGCAACACCAAAACTAAAATTTAAAAATTAAATAAGAAAAAAAATTTCTGCCATAAAAGTCAAAATTTAAGACAACTCAAAATTTAATCACAAATAAAAAAAAAATTGCAACTAAATTAAGACGTTTCTATCAGATGATCGGGAACCCCTCGGAGGAGATAACTTACGGTTGCTAACAAGATTTCGCACGGTCTAAATGAAAGTACGGAACTCATTAAGTTGGGTTTAGTAAATTCATTTAGACTAAGTGAATCCAAAAGAAAATAGTGATGCTAGAACGAGGGAACCGTAGGATCCTAACCGGTGTCACTCTAATCAAATTTAACATTCCTCATAAAATTTAAATAACCATAACTTTAGGAGACATTTGATTTGACATCATGACTTGACACATTAGAAAACTTAAACTAGTCACGACAAAGAACTTTGAGCTAGCATTGTGGGCAACATGACCATCTTCAACAGTAAAACTTGTCTACATCAGCTAAACCATTCATTAAAATTCAACATCTAGCCATAGGATTTTGCGGTTGTCTGTCAAGTGCAACATAAATCCTCAACTTTTCTTTAGGCCTTCGTATGGCTTTGCTATATAATATAAGCCCTAACTCGCTTTAGGACTCCAAGGTTATCGTTTTTCACGACCTAAATCATCAAATCTTCCAGGCTATTTGTGTGATCGTTTCACATGGATGTAAACCCTAATTAAATAAAACTGACAAGATGAAACATTTAAATATTTTACCTCTAAGTTTAAGCCAAATAGTAGGATAGCTTGGGAAGTCACCAAGGTTCTCCTCAGGATCCATGACATCTCCTAGTTCTTCTTCCTTTGGATTCCATAATAAATGTTCCAAATTTGAGCAATTCTCATTTCACACCTCTTCGTCCAATCTCTTCAAAAAGTCCTACCCTATGAAATTCCTAAAGATCATATCTGTTGATTTTTATCGAGAGTTTTCTTAGGTGACTTCGGTTATCTAAGATGTAATTAACAATAAGAGATTGCCTTTATAGGAAAATTTTTTGAACCCAACATAATATAAATCCTATTTAACTTTTCATATTAAATAGTGAAACTTATCGGCTTACAAATAAAAATGGTTTCATAAACCAAACAAGTGTCATATATTTCTTAGTTTGTTTGATTGAGTCTCATCCTCAAGTTTTGTGCTTATCTTTCAGGATAAATACATAACTTGAGGTGTAGCGCTCTTTCATCTAAACTTTGAAAGATATGGGATCAATTTAATTTATTATTTGTATAAAAATTAAATATATACATGTAAATTAAAATGCCTTTCCGAAGCGGGCGATAGGATTTTGGTTCCGGCAACTGACAGCTTCCGACCAAAGCGTCAATACAATCCTCGGTTGGCTGATTCGTCCACACAAGCGCATACGTGGCCCGCAATTTCATTTGTTTCATATGGATGAAACTGTGGTCCGGCTTAATCACGACCGTTCAGACCTAATACATAGAAATGGATGACATCTAGTCGTCTCCCCCAACCTCATGTATCATGTGGGCCATTCAATTTAAAACCTTAAGATCTATTTCATTTCTTAATGGATTTTATTGAAATTTGTTTTGAAAGCTTCATCTCAAAGGGAAGAACTCATCTATATGTTGATGTTAATGTTTTGAAGTGGCCTTCTTTACAATGTTTCAAATCGAGCTAAATTTAGGGTTAAATGTCCATAAACTTGGTAGGAACGGTCAATAAGTCCTTGCAAAACTCTTCCTGTGTTCAATTTGGGATGAAATTGGATCGAGTTATACCCAAGTTGAATCGGCCTCACGGGTTGTTCTTGGGATGGGCTAGAACCTATGGAAAGAGCCAGTTTTGATTGGGAACTTCTTCGTTTATGTAAGTGATGGTGTTGAAGAGATTTGATTGAAGTTTGGAAGGGTTCTATGTTGACCAGAAAACTTGCCCTAATTTTTAGGTAAGAAATTGGACTTCTGTAATGGATTACAGAGGCTCAAACTGTGGGGGATCAAATGCTTAGGTTATCGAGAAAAAGTTTAGTGTTGAATATTTTTGGAATTGGGGACTGTAGCTAGGGTTCTACTCTCTATGGGAGGCTCTCGGGTTAGCTTATTTATAGTCATGGATGAGCGATGACTGAACTTGGATAAGCATGGAATTGTTTGGGGATGAATACGAGGAGTCTCATGATGGCTGAAGATAAGGTTCTAGCTGAAGATAACCATGGATGAGCTTCCCTAAGTGATATCCATGATAAGCCTTCATTAAAGTGAAAATTTTGCCATGGCTTTGGCATTCTTCCATCTGGGAGATGGTGAGGTGGTGAGGATTTTGAGATTGAGCTAGCTAACTCACTCCACTTAAGCATACAAGTCATACATTGGATTAACGGAGGAATGATAAATATCCCTCCCTTCATAACGACCTTTGACTTAGGTCAAAAATGATGGCTCATAAGTTTTTTGGTGGATTACCTATGTCATGATAAGCACTAATGGGTCATGGATGACTCAATACCCATAGGCCATGAGTTAGATTTAATGTTTAAGTGTAAAGCATTGGTTTAAGCTCTTAAATTGTCACGTGGCCATGAATTTAGGCCATGGATTTAAAATTTAAATCCTAGGTCTAATAATATTTTTTTTTCACCTTCTTGAATTAATTAAATAAATAATTAATTAATAAAATAAAATAATTTGATTAAAAGACCATCTTTTGACAAAAAATGGAGTTAACATAGTTTGATCGTTATTTGACTGGTTGACCAAGGTTTCCCGACCAATTAGATCCCAGGGTTGACCATGATTATTTATTTGACCATATCATGGTTAAATTAGTCATGGGGTCATTGGATTTAGTATTATATTTTGGGTTTGACCAAGGGTTGACCACGATGGTTAAATTAACCATATGGTGATGTCTTGACTATATGGTGATCATTTGGGTCTACGGTTTACCAAATAGTCAATGTGGTGACCATTGGGTTCAAGATTGACCATTTTGACCAAAATTTGACCAATAAGGTTTATGGTTGACTAAATGGTCCAGTTTGACCAATGGGGTTTATGGTTGACTAAATGTCCAATTTGACCAATTTGGTGTTTGGGTTGACCAAATGGACCATTTTGACCAAGGTTGACCAATTTGACCAAGGCTGACCAATTTGACCAAGGTTGACCAATTTGACCAATTGGGCCTTAGAGTTGATCATTTGATCAATTTTGACCAATTGAGTGCTAGTGTTGACCAAATGGTCAATGTGGTGACATAGGGTCTAGTTGATCCTAAAAAAGTGTTTGTTGTCATTTATGTAACCACCCTAGAATGTTACCAAGATTTATGCTTAAAAAGAGCACATTAGAGTTTTTACCCTGGATTTTAGGGTTTAACGACCCTTGATGAGATTTAAGGAGTCAATGTTGGCAAACTTATTTCCCAAAATGGACCATAAACGTTATTCAAAATAGACCCTCACAAAAGTGAGTTCAATAATGCTCTTTTATTACATCCTTTTCGTGTTACCCATGAAGTTTGCTTCAAGTTTCTCGTCAAGATGATTGCAAGTTTAGGCTTTAGATTTAAAGTGTGCATGCAAATGGTTTGGTCATTGTCTTGTTGCTATGTACCTCCTATATAACCAAGCTACTGTTCTCCTATTCTAAGAGCTTTTGTAATTAATATGCATAGAAGTGCAGTATAATAAAAGAAGGTAATAAAACATAGCATTGCGTACCTGGCCTTTGCTACCACTACAAAAGGCATTAGTACAATAAGGATAATATAATTAAGTGCAAGAAATTTAAACAAACTTATGAAACTTAAATAAATAGTGAGAAAATCTAGCACAAGAAAACTTTATTTAAATTGAGAAAAAAATTGAATCGAGTGAGACAAAATCTGTTTTCACATGTGGAAGATCAAGGTTAAGCGTAAGACTTTAGTAAAGGTGGGGGCTCAGAGATGGGTTGTGTGCTTTATAATTCAAACTTCTGGTAAAGGCTACCAACTCGATAATCCAAGGAGGGAAATCCTTAACCTCTATCCAAGTGATTAACCCGTGGACCTTTATAAGTTTTCATCCAAATTCTATAATTTTTCATGCATGTAGAATTTACTTTAGTGAACAAAAGTAATGATGTCATTAAATGTATTTTTTGTTAAATATTTGGTAAAGTAGTATAGTCCACCAGCTAATTACTCTAATTTTGGTCTACCAACAACCTAAGAGTGTCGGGAGCAACTTTTACTAAAAGCTGATGAATAGTATCATCGTCCTATCCTCTCCCTGTAGGCCCTAGAGATATGAGATACTATTCTGAATACCACTATGTATCCCTCTTTTAGCACACATAAGTAACGTCTTCATAGCCCTTGCTACCTAGACCTCCAACTTAAACAAGCCAGGTAATCTTTATGTGGCATTAACAAATATCCCCAATTGCTTACAAGGATTTGAATACCTTATCAAAGACTCAGATACTTAGGTATTGGGTTATTGATGTAGGACAAGCAGTGTAGGATATTTTATTTGGAAGTGTAACTTAACGGGTCTCGAGTCATATCTTGGTGGGTCCCTATGGATTTTATCTTTTGTTTTGGCTTTTTTTAGTTGCTGTTTATGTTCTTAGGTTGATTTTATTCAAAAGATTATAATAAGTTGAGGTGAAGTCCAAAATGTTTAAGAATGTTTCCAAAGTATTTGGGAAATGACCCTAAACAACTTTAAGAGTTTTTGGATCGTTTCGGTTCACCTAACTTTATTATATCATTAAATTAATCATCCTTGGTTTTAGTTATGGTGTTTTAACTCATGCTCAATGAATTTCAATGTAGTAACAATTCCATGAGTGGGGTAACTAGTCATTCATTTGGTGTTAAGTTTAGGAATTATGGAGGTAGCACCCTCGAGGGCAAATTAGGTTAGTAAGAAATCCTTACCCTTTTTCTTGGAGTCAAACTTGTATTGTTTTAAGAATATGTTTGATTATATTTCATTGTCTAAACCTCATTAAATTATTATGTATCAATCCTAGTCCACTACTATGCTCTAAAATCTTTCATGGGCAAACTTATAATTTTGAACAAGAAGTCTTAATATAATATGCTTAATCTTTGTTATAAGATTAAATCATATTGAACCCCTTGGTTTGTGGGCCTCAAATTAATGAATTATTGTCTTCCTAGCTCATTCCCCTCACATTTCAATCATTCAAACTTAATTATCTTCCAATCTTCATCAATCTGAATAATTACAATTTTACCCTTTTGCAGAAGATAGTGTAGAACAATTTCTACCCTTTAGCCCTTTGTGTTTCAATCATCTCAGATGATTATTAATCATAAGTATTGCAATTTTATCCTCTGGTTTGACCTAGATCTTAATTAAGGTATAGAATACCAAAATTACCATTTTGCCCTAAGACTTTCAACTTCATAATTTTTTTCAATTTAAATCAAATGACTTTAAAACTTTGATGTTGCCCCACTCATGGGTTAATTGAAACATCATAGGAGGATTTATATTTTTTTGATTTTTTTTAATATTTAATAATTATTTTAATTCAAAAAATATAATTTTTCAATGTTAATTACTTTAACTAATTAAACTAACTTTCTATTTTTAGGAAAATTATTAGTGGTTTGTTTAAGTCAGAGGACCACAAGAATGATTTATGTGGATTTTTTAATCATATTTTAATTTTTACAATTTTTAAATTGATTTTAATGGATAAATAAATAGAAAATATATTTTTATTTCAAAAATTCATTTTTATATTTTTTATGAGCTCATGGACCTGAAGGAACTTAGAGAAATTTAAACTAAAACTATTTTTGCAGGAATTTAAAATTTAAATATTTTTGGTATTTTTGATATTTTAACAAAAAGTAACAACTTAAAAAGATAGCTAAAGTTTTTGTTGAAGAAAAGTACTTAATATGAAAATATCTTTCTTCTCATCATGAATCAGTAACAAGTATAGGAGTTCTACTGTGGAAGTATGCAAATTGCGTTGTGCCAAATAGGAGGGATAATATTCTTTACCTTTACTAGAGAACATTGGCTAATTTAAAGTTTGAATAGTTCTGAAGACCGGCTAGGCAGTGAAGATACTAGCTCTCACTCTAGAGTTCCCTCAATTCTCTCCACTTGGGGGCTAACATTCTCGTATCATAACCTAAAATAATAAACCAAGTTGGGGTCTGAACCTGTCACTTTAAAGTCCTCTAACTCTACACCCTTCAAAGATTATTTTCCTATTTATTTACACCCTGTCACTTTAAAGTCCTCTAACTCTACACCCTTCAATGAATATTTCCCTATTTATTTGCAGTCACTCACTCTAGAGTTCCCTCAATTCCCTCCACCTAAGGGCTAACATCTCGTATCATAACCTAACAATAAACTAAGTTGGGGGCTTTAACTTGTCACTTTAAAGTCCTCTAACTCTACACCCTTCAATGAATATTTTCCTATTTATTTGCACTAACTTTAAAGTCCTCTAACTCTACACCCATCAATGAATATTTCCCTATTTATTTGCACTCAATAATAATTTAAAGTCCTCTAACTCTACACCCATCAATGAATATTTCCCTATTTATTTGCACTCAATCAAATAAACTACATTCTCATTCATACACCTCATGTGATTCTTTTCAATTGTTGTCTGAGATAATACCAGTTAGGTTCTTACATGTTCTCACAACAAATTTTAACATATGGATTGGCGAAATCAAGAAGTAAATCAAGTGCATGGATTTAAATCATCACAACTTGTTCCAACATTAAAGATCAATACTCTCCACAACTTCCATCCAAAACTTAATTACTTATCATTTCAAGAAGAACATTAAAGATCAATACTCTCCACAACTTCCATCCAAACTTTAATTACTTATCATTTTAAGGAAAAAATAAAGAAAACTACTCAGAATACATTGGATTGGACAAATCAAGAAGTAAATGAAGTGCATGGATTTAAATCATCACAACTTCTTCCAACTCAATACTCTCCATATGAAGTGCATGGATTTAAATCATCACAACTTCTTCCAACATTAAAGATCAATACTCTCCGTTATTCCATCCAAAACTTAATTACTTATCATTTTAAGAAGAAAGATAAAGAAAACTACTCATAATCTATGGAGAAAATGGAGTGCATGGATTTAAATCATCACAACTTTGTCCAACATTAAAGATCAATATTCTTTACAAGTCTCTTAATTACTTATCATTTTAAGAAGAAAGATAAAGAAAACTACTCAGAATTCATAGATTTAAATCATCACAACTTCTTCCATCATTGAAGATCAATACTTTCCACAACTTTCGCAAAATTTAATTACTTATCATTTTAAGGAGAAAGATAAAGAAAACTACTCAGAATTCATGGAGAAAATAATACCACACTTTAGTTTAAAAGAAGAAATCATTGTCAAACCAACAAAAAGTCTTGATTAAAACAAAAAGTAGTCTAAAACAAATATAAAAACTTATCTCAAGTTCTTCACCAAACTCTTGAAGTTCCTTTGAATCTCTTCTCTTTTACAATCACACAAAACAAAATAATAAGAAGGATAAAGTAAATAAAAGTGGTTCATGAAAATCTCTTCAAACTAACTCCCATAGAAGAACTTTCAAAACTTGCCAATATTTTCAGGACTCTTCTCTAAGTCCTCTCTTCTTTCTTTTATAGTTTTCCAAGAGGTGCCTTGGGATCTCTTCAAAATGTGTCATGATTTGATGTATTTGCCCAAGAGACACATTTTTCATGATAATTTTCATCCATGGTGGTTACAACCACATATTAAGCCAATGGGTGCCTCAAAAACCTCTTTGAAATTTATGAAAATCAATTTTACTCATCTAGTAACTGTCACTGGTGCTTAAGCGTGGGGTCTCGGTACTTAGGCGTGGCCTTCTCTGTTTAACCGGAGCTTAAGCGTCGGGTCTGACGCTTAGGCGCCAAAACTCTTTTACACAATTTTTCACCTTTTTGCTCCAAATTTTATCCTTTTTCACTCCTTTAAGAATTTTTTCCATTTTTACTTGTATATGTAAGAAAAAAACAAAAATACCTTCCATTAAAGCGCAATATCTCAAAAATAGGTATAAAAATGT
>JXCR01128673.1:35048-54634 GCA_002079205.1 Phalaenopsis hybrid cultivar | reverse complement strand
TTTTGAAAAACTATGGAATGCTAAAAGTCAAACTCCTAATTCAAAAGAAGGTCTCGGATTTGTTACAGTTGGACCGTCGATCATTCTGAATTTTGCATGGTTGTTGCTGGTGGGTCAGATGAGGATTGTCTCGATGTGAAGAATGACTCCAAATTTTGCATGGTTGTTACTAGTGAGTCAGAAGAGGATTGTCTCGATATAGAGAATGACTCTGCTGATCAACCAATAGAAGATGCTCCGCCAGAGTCTACTGATCAACCAATAGAAGATGCTCCCCCAAAATTTGAGGAAGAAATTAAATCCACTGTCGATGAATTGAAAGAGATTAACCTCGGGACTGAAGAACGACCCCGACCTACATTTATAAGTTCTCTACTTGATGACAAAGAATCTGCAGAATTGGTCAAACTGTTAACGACATTCAAAGATTGCTTCGCATGGAGCTACGATGAAATGCTAGGGCTATCACCAGAGGTTGCAGTCCATAAACTTGGGGTGCACAAGAATATAACCCCAGTAAAACAAGTTCCAAGGAGAATGCGCCTTGAGATAGAACAACAAGTCATCGCCGAGGTAAAGAAATTGATAGACGCCAACTTTGTTAAAGAAGAGCAATACCCCACGTGGTTAGCCAATATTGTACCTGTTAAAAACAAAAATGGACAGATCCATGTTTGNAGCCAATATTGTACCTGTTAAAAACAAAAATGGACAGATCCATGTTTGTGTCGACTTCAGAGATTTGAACAAGGCATGTCCAAATGACGAGTTTCCACTACCTATACCAGAAATGATGGTGGACATCGCTTCGACACATGAAATTTTCTCCTTCATGGACGGATTGTTGGGATACAACCAAATTAAGATGGCTCCCGAGGATGCAGCACTTACAGCTTTTAGAACACCGATTAGAATTTTCTGCTACACAGTGATGTTGTTTGGCCTAAAGAACGCGGGAGCAACATATCAGTGCGCAATGACGAAGATTTTTGACGACCTCATCCATAATCAAGTAGAATGCTACGTGGATGATTTGGTCATCAAAAGTAAATAGAAAATAGACCATTTGTACAATTTTAGGTTCGTGTTTGAACGGTTACGACGATATGACCTTAAAATGAATCCCTTAAAGTGCTCCTTTGGCGTTACCTCTGGGAAATTTCTAGGATTCATTGTCCGTCATCTGGGAGTCGAGATCGACCTGGATAAGATTAAAGCTATCTTGGAAATGCCTCCCCCTAAAACCTTGAAACAACTATGCTCCTTCCAGGGGAAGTTGGCATATCTGATACGCTTTATTTCTAATCTCTTAGGTAGGGGTCAGCCTTTCTCGACGTTGATTAAAAAGGACACCAAATTTATTTGGGAAGAGAAGTGCCAGCGGGCCTTTGAGTGTGTTAAACAATATTTAATGAAACCTCCTGTTTTGGCAGCCCCTATCCCAGGGAAAACATTGATACTTTATACCACGGCTTTAGATGACTCTCTTGGAGCCCTCTTAGCCCAAGTTAATGAGGAGGGAAAAGAAAATGCGCTCTACTACTTGAGTCATCGTCTAATACCCATGGAGGTAAGGTATCCACCTATTGTGAAGCATTGTCTGACACTAATTTTCGCCGCTCAAAAGCTTAGACATTACATTCTTTCTAATAAGATCACCCTAAATTTGAAAGTTAATCCATTGAAATATTTGATGACCCTACCAACACTCTCCAAATGTTTAGCACGATGGCCAATGATCTTATTGCGATTTGATATAACTTTTGTTCCGCTTCGTGCTATCAAAGGACAGATACTAGCAGACTTTCTCGTTGCACAACCACTACCAGCTGGGTCCTCTCTCAATTACGAGTTACCAGATGAGCAGATACTACAAATGGAATTTTCTAGTGCGCAGCGCTGGGAAATGTACTTCGATGGTGCTTCGTCGGCTTGGAAAGACAAAGGATCAGGCAAAGTTATCAGTTTGATCTTTATTACGCCAGATAAGGGTATGTTGAGGTTCTCATACCACCTGATAGAGCGGTGCACTAACAATGAAGCAAAATATGAAACCTTAATCACCAGATTGGAATTGGCAATTTTAATGGATATAACAAACATTGCCATTTGTGGTGACTCTCAATTTGTCATCCAGCAAGTCACCGGACAATACTGACTTCTGAAACCAAGACTAGCAGAGTACCATCAGTACACAATGAAGCTCTTGGAGCAAATCCCTTACGTCACTTTCTACCTGATTCCTTGGGGAGATAATACCCATGCCGACGCTCTAGCAAAACTTACTAAGGAAATGACATGTTCCACGAAGGATTCTATTGAAGTCCCGGTGCAAGGAAGACGCGTCAATAGTTTTTTTCATTTCTTTCTGTCAACACTACATCAAGAACATTTCAAACCAATGCTCCATAAATATTTCAATCAACACATCCCTAAAACTAGGAGGCAAATCAGTAGAAGTGGAAGTAGAAGGTCTAGAGGTAGAAGTAGATGGAATATCATAGGTTGTACCTCGAGGTCTTCCATATAGATCCACATTCATCTTTCCAATAGGCCTTATTGGTTGTAAAATCTCTTCACAAGACTCAATCTTAACACCAGATTGGCTACATAAAGTATAGATGAGAGAAGGGTAACCCAAACCATCTGTAGTTACTCCTTTAGAGGATCGAATAATGCTTTTATAAATCAGGGAGCCAATAATGATGGATTTCATCAACTAAATGCAATAGTTCAGAATAACCCTCTCTCAAGTCACATTGCTCAAATGATTAGAAGGAAGAATATGAGAAGAGATAAAGTAATGCAACCCCTTGATGGTGCATTCATCGAAGACGAAGAAAATTTTACTTTTTGATTATCTCTAATCTTCCAACCTGCACTTCCATTAGTAAAAAATGCTTTAATCTCCTAAAGTTCTCCCTTAGTAGGACCAAATTCAATGTAAAAGTAGTAGTTAGATTAGGTAACTAAAATATGGAGTTAATCCTAAAATGATAAAAATCTACTTGTCTTTCTGGAACATATACCATATGTTCAGACTCTTCAGAGAGATTAGCATAAAATTCTCAAACTATTGAAATGACAGAAGCAGCAGAAAAATAACAAAAAGATTCCCAAATCTTAGCTACTATTATACTCTCCACAGAACTACTAGGAGAGAAAAATTGGTCACTCTTAGATTATTTTCTTTGAAATGAGATGATCATTATCACCAACCTGGGCCTTACTACTAAAAAAATTTATATTTAGGAGTTTTATTTTCTCTTTGATCTTTTCGACCAACAAGTGACAAGCATTTCCAAATATTTATCTCAAACTACTTTTCAATTGATAACTAACAAGTCTTTCCAAGTATGAGCCTATATGGTCGAATTCCTATAGGATTTTTATAAGCAATTTTATAATCCCATAAAGCAAAATCAAGTCTAGTATACCCATCTTCTCTGTTAGGATTTATAGTTTTTTTTATTATTCCTTTTATTTAACAATTGGATACTTTTGTTAAACCGCTGGTCTGAGGGTGATAAGTTTTGAAAATTTGATGTTTAATTCCATATTTCCTGATTAATGTTTCAACTCTATAGTTTAAAAAAGACTTCAATCATCAGTAATGATCTCTATTGGCATTCCAAATGTGGTATAAATATTTCTCTTTAATTTTTTTTAAACACTCTTAGAATCACATCATGGTAACGAAACAGCTTCAATCCATAAAGAAACATATTCCACAGCTAATAAAATGTATAGATTTCCAAAAGATGGTACAAATGGCCCTATTAAATCTAAAGACCATACATCAAAAGCTCAAACTTCTAAAGTAAGATTTTGGGGTATTTCCTCTCTCTTAGAAAAGTTGCCAACAGTCTGACATCTATAACATGTTTTCACATAGATGATAACAACTTAAATAATGTAGGCTAACATAATCTTGATTATAAAATCTTATATGCAGTTTTATCCACTCCATAATGACCCCTAAAATCAAATTTATGACATTTTGAATAATTTATTTGGTTTCATTAACTGATACACACCTTCGGATAACTAAGTCCTTACGTTCTTTATATAAATAAGGGTCATCCTAAATATAAAATCTTGCATCTTGAATGAAACTTTTCTTCTAGTGGCTTGTTAATCCATAGGGTAAAATATTACTAACTAAAAATATAACAATATCTACATTCCATGGAATATGCCACCGTTGACCTCAGTTTTGCTTGAGGTATAGTCTTTTCTCCTAAGAAGCCTATGATCTAGTCATAAGACTTTCTTGTTGATTATTCCTAGAGGACTAGTGACGGTACCGTCACTAATAAAAATTCTAAACTCTTTTTTCTCATCTTAAAGTTCAACATGTTGATTATAACCTCTAGCACTTAATAGGTGGGACCAATATGGTGGAGCTTAAGAAGAGTCCCCATTGAACTATTTGGCCTTAAGGTAAACCTTGGGGAATGTGGTCTTGGTTAGTCCTGCACACACACACTTGAACCTGAACTCACAACCTAAACCCTAACCTAAGCATTCCTAGCTTGATCCCCTAATCTATTGGAAACTCATGTGGATGATCTCTTAAACCATTAACCCTTGGCTAGGGTTTGACTAAGACCAACACATGGAGGATCCGTAATGGGAGTTCCCTTGGTCTCATGGCTTATATAGAGTGACTTCATGTTAACATCCTAAGTCAATCCCAACCTTACCAAAATTCCATTTTTGACCCCCATTGGCCCCAAATTTCACCAAATTACCAAAATTCCCTTCATGCCTAAAAAATTCCAAAAAATCCCAAAATCTCCAAAATCCCTCCAAATGTCCCCAAAATCAATTTAAACAACTCAATTAGGCCCAACTTGACCAAACTGAACCATGTTAACCAAAATCTTCAAATTACCCTTAAAGGCCCAAATTCCCCAATTCATCCCCAAGTTCCGACAAATTAACTTAAATCTCCCCGAATTCAATTCCAAACACAAATTCATCATCCCCAATCACAATTAAAACCAAATCCAATTCCAATTTAAACAAATTTCAAAACCAATTTCAAGCTTAATCCAAAATTCCCAATTTTAGGCATACCTTCAAATTCCTCAAATTGAATTTCATGATCAAATCAATTTCTCCAAATTTGAATTCCAAATTCTTCATAACACTTCCTCAAATCAGTTTGAAAAATCAATTGACCCAAATTTGATCTAAAAAATCAATCCAATTCCTTGGGGAAACTCTGCCACAATCATTCTCTAGCCTCTTCAAGCTTTCCTATGTTCAATCCCACAGCCATCAGCCACCCATTTTCACTGCTTGAGCACAATTTCTGAGCTCAAAACTAGGGCATTTTTTTTCATTCCACAAAACTCCATAAAGCTCAAAATTGAAGTGTCCTTAAGATTCACCAGATCTTAAGAAAAAGTTTCTCATCAAAATCTCCCTCTATTGAGCCCTTTAACCCACTCTTAGACTAAAGCCGCACCACCCTTCGATAGAAGTCCTACCTAGACCCCATACTAGAGCAAGGTGACATATCTAGGAGGTTTGCTATACTCTACTGAAGCTTTCACAAGCACCCAATCAAGGCCTCACTTCTTGGGCAAAGGTATAGCTCACTAACCCACCCTAATTTTGAGCTCAATTTCACTATTTGTAAAAGAAACTTGCATTTCATGGCTTTGTAACCATGTAGATGTGTTCATCTTGAGTAGATGAAGGTGTAGGAACAAACCACACTTAATTTGGTTGAGTATCAAGCAAGATCTTAGGTCTAGAAGTTGGACGGTTCTCGTGTTAGGTTAATCGAGAGCGATGAACTGATGTCGTCCATTCGTGCGTGTATTGATCCAATGGTTGTGGAGGCGTCATACGATTAGATGGAGTGGTAATGGCGGGTTGACGAGGCAGCTATGTGGATGGTGGCGTTGAATGGGAGCACAACACGTGGAGCTTCGACCTGTATGAGGATCTAGTCAATACCACATGTTTAAGTAAGAAATGAAGGGATTTTCTGATTTAAATTAATTCTAAAACTTAAAAAATCCATAACTTGGTGTTGAAAATTCATAAAAATAAAATAAAAATACCTTGTTGCTCAGTGAATATAGGAGATTAATGTGGAATAAAAATAAAAAGTATTTGATGTGTATTTGAATATTAATTAATTAAATAGCCTCTGTATTATTTTAATTTTAATTAAGTGCCATGGCTTAGAATTTAAGGAGTTTGTTCCTCGTCATAGTGGGGGTGTTTTGTGATTATTCCAAAGTTAGAAAGCATCTCTATAAGTGTAACCCTAATTTCAAAGTATAGATGGCTATTTTGCTTAAATTATTTTGATAAATTAAAATATAAATCAGAAAATTACCGGACTCTTTTGTTAGGTTCCTTATGGTTAGAGGATGTTTGGAAATTTTTAAATTAAAGTTTGGTGTTTGTGTACATTACTATGATTAATTAAACCTTAAAAAATAATAAAAAGTAAAATAAATTTAATTTATTTCAAGAATTTTTCAAATTAACTCAACACTGTAAATAATACTTGTCTTGACTCACTATAAAAATTTGGAAATTATTTTCACCACTAAAATTCACCTTTCAAGAAAAAAGACATTTTGACTATATTTATTTTTTTGATTAGGGGCACTTATAAAAAAACAAATTACTTTAAATAAATGGTTCGTTTTTTAGCAGTATTTTGAATTAAAAATAATTAAAATTAAGTAAAAATTCAAAGAAATTGGAAATGCACAAAATTATTCCTAATTGTTTCCTGATCACTTGGGACTCATTAGAATAATTTTCATAATTTTTTTAATATAAAAAGAATTTTAAAAGTCTAAAAATGCATTTTCTCTAATTTTCCCTTAAAATACTTATAATAAATAAATTAAAAGTCAGAAAAATGAAATTTTTTTTATATGAGTTCTTTGGACTTAGGGTAATTTATTAAAAACGTAAAAGGTAATTTTTCTAATTAAAGCATATTTTCTATTTAAATAATTCATTAGAATCAATAAATAATTATAATAATTAAAAAATTACTTGAAAATTTATAAAAATATTGCTCAAGTGGTCCTCTGACCTAGGCGAACCTCCAATAATTTTCCCATAAGCAAAAATTTTACTTTAATTAGTTAAATAAATTAAATTTATAATCTTGTTTTCTAAGTTAAAATAATTATTTAAATTGAATTAAATTTTGTAAAAAATCACATTTTATTCTCTAATATCATAGTTGACCCATGAGTGAGGTGCTCTAAAGTTTCAAAATCATTTAAATTGTACTTGATAAGTTATGGAGTGGAGAGCCCCAAGGGTAAAATGACAATTTTAGATTTTGGTGCTTTAATCTAAGTTTAGGATTAACCTAAGAGAAAAATGAGTAATTTTGATCATAATAATTTTTTTTGGATGTTTGAAACATAATGGGTTAAAATGTAGAAACTAATTTGCCACCTCTTCATGGTAAGAGAAAAATTGTAATTTCATGAATTATCATGATTTGGAAGTCAATTAAAATTAAGAGATATCAAAGTGATGAGCTTAAGTTAGGATTATAATAATTCATTTATTTGAAGCCTGTAATTAATGATAATATGATCTTTTAATAACAATATATTTCACTAAGATTAAAATTTTGGTGATTGTCAATTTACCCAGTGAAAATTGTTAAAGGCTTGATAGTGACCTAGGCTTGATACTAATGAGGTATAGAAAAGATAAGATGATTGATAATTAACACCTTTAAACACTACAGGCCCTGCTTTCATACAAAGCATAAAATCTTCAATGAATTAAGTTTGCCCTAGGGGCATCCACCTACATATATTGAAGTAAAATATCAACTGATTAATTGAGTACCCCATTCTTGGGATAATTAAAAATATCAGGTTCACTGAGCATAAGGTTCAAATAAACTCAAATTAAAAATATCAGGTTCATTAATTGAGTACTCATTGCAACTAAACCAAAAGTTTGAGATGATCAACTGAACAATATAATAGGTTTAAATAAACTCAAAATACTTCAAAAGGGATTTAAAAGTTGTTAGGGATTGTTCCTCAGAGGCTTTTATAACCTTTGGGATATTTTGAAGGATAATCGAGTTTATTAAACTTTGTCTAAAATATCATCCATTTAAACCCTTAGGGACTCACCAAGTTAAGACTTACTGTTTGGCAACTACACCTTCATCTACTTTTGTGAATCATTTATTTTTCCAGCAAAACTATATACAGGTTGCAAAAGCTAATCTTTCAGCAGGAGCCATGAGAAAATGACAAGTACACTTTTATAGTGTTATTTAATTTCTGTCATTTTACTTACTACAATTTACTCTTGCTTAGAGCACTATACATGCTTGGTTGTTGATGTCACCTTATGTACAAAACAAAACAACTTTTCTTAAAAATTAATCAACAATTTTCAAAATTAAATTAAACTCTTTCAAAAGTAACCATAAATCCTTTGAAAAAAAATAACTTTATAATATGTTCTTTTTAATTTATGGGAGTCCCTTGGATGAGGTAACCCACGGTTACCAACGAGTTCTCTCCAATTTAAATGAGCCAAAAAACTCATTTAATCTAAGTAAACTCAAAACAAAATAGTGATACTAGAACGAAAAAATTGTGGGATCCTAACTGGTGTCACTTTAATCAACTTTAAGCCCCCCTGATTGAACTTGAACTTGTCATTTAAACCTTCAAACCATAGACTTTAAGACAACTACTTTTCTGGGAGGGTGGAGATAACTTTTTGGGTAGCCTTCTACAAAAGCATGAGGATCTACAAAAACACATCATTTTTTTAGAATTAAACAACAAATCATCAGATTTTGAGGTTATCAGTCTAGTGTGACATAAATCCTCAACTCATCTTTAGACCTTTGCACAATAATGTTATGCAATATAAGCCTTAACTTGTTTTAGGATTCTGAGATTATTGTTCATCACGACCTAAACCCTCACATCTTCCAGGCTATTTATGCAACCGTCTCACACAAATATATGCCCTAACAAATAAAATTAGCAGGATGAAACATTGTCGGCATTATTTTGTTAAGGAGTTGCCCGTTGCAAGTTGTCGGTTGACAGAATCAAAATCCCGTTGCTTGCTTTGGAAAGACATTTAATTTCCATATATATTTAAGTTTAGAAAAATAAAAAATCAAACTAATCCCATATCTTTCATAGTTTAAATGTAAGAGCACTATACCTCAAGCTATGCATTTATCTCAAAAGATAAACACAAGACTTGAGGTTGAGGCTCGATCAAATAAACTAAGAAATATATGACATCCATTTAGTCTGCAAAACTATTTTATTAAAAGCCAAAAAGTTCTCTTATTTAACACTGAAAATTAAGTAGGGTTTATATTAAGCTTGCTTCATTAAAGTTTCCTAAAAAGGCAAGCCCTTATAGTTAATTATATCTTAGATAACTAAAGTCACCTAAGAAAACTCTCGATAAAAATCAGGATATATTGTCTTCAAAGAGGTCAAGGGAATAAGATTTTTTAATGAGATCAGACAAGGAGGTGTGAAATGTGAATGACTCAAATTTGGAACATTTATTTTTGGAATCCAAAGGAAGAAGAACTAGGTGATGTAACAGATTTTGAGGAGAATTTCAGGGAGGTTCCCAAGCATCCTAAGTTTTGGCTTCAATTTAGAGGAGAAATATTTAAATATTTTATTCTGCCAGTTTTATTAATTAGGGCTTACATTCGTGTGAAACGATCACACAAATAGCCTAAAAGATGTGAAGATTTTGGTCGTGACGAACGACAACATCAGAATCATAAAATAACTTAGGGCTTATATTGCATAGCAGAGTCATACAAAAGCCTAAAGCAAAGTTGAGGATTTATGTCACACTAGCCGGATAACCTAAAAATCTTATGGTTTGTTGTTGAATTCTAAAGAATGTTTTAGATGGTGTAGGCTTGTTTTGTTGTTGAAGATGGCCGTACTGCCCACAATGCTAGCTCCAAGCTCCTCTTCATGGAGAGTTTATTTTTCCTAATTTATCAAGTCCTGACGTCAAATCAAATTTTCTTAAGGTCGTGTTTATTTAAATATTATGAGGAATATTAATGTTGATTAGAGTGACACCAATTAGGATCCTACGAGTTCATTGTTCCAACACCATTATTTTTATTTAGATTCACTTAGTCCATATAAATTTACTAAACTTAATTTAATAAATTCCATAGTGTCATTCAAATCATAGAAAATCTTGTTAGCAACCGTAGGTTACCTCCTCCGAGGCATTCCTGATTATCCGATAGAGTCATTTTAATTTAGTTGGAATTTTGGTTTTGTCTTTCTTGTGATTAAATTTTGAGTTGTCTTATAGTTTGAATGTTGTAGCGGTGAATTTTATCTTCTTTAATTTCTAGTTTTTGTTTTGACATGCAGGGTGACTTCAAGCATACAAGCAAGAAATAAGAGGTACAAAAATGTAAATGCAATAACTTAAAAGCATACTGATACACCAAAACTATATGCATTTTTAGACCCATATTTTATACCTATTTTTGATGATATTTCACTTTAATGGAAGGTATTTTGATGTTTTCTGGCAGGTTGTTGATTTTAAGGGCTTAAAGCAAAAAGAAAGCAAAAAGGGTGAAATTTGGAGTCAAAATGACGATTTTGAAGAAATACTCAACGCTGGCAGTTCTGAGGGCAGTACCGATGACGCGGAACAAATTAACGCAAAAATTTTTTACTCAGCGCTGACGACACCAAAGGCAGTGCAGACCGCGTTTCTAGAAGGTTTGATGTATTTAAATGATTTTTTGAAGAGTTTTTGGAGGCATATCTTAGAGAATCGACCTTGGGCTCTATTTGGGGCCAAATTTCATCAGAAAAAGCTCTCTTGTACGTTCTTGACTCCTCTACTTTGATTTTTTGCATCACATCATTCAATTGCACTTCCATATTGGAGTCAATTAATGATTTTGCTTCCATAGTTTAGAGCTTTTGTGGTGAGATTTAGTGTGAAACTTTCTGTAAGAGTGTTGGAGAAGGAGAAATGTGAGAGATATCTTCTTCATATATTCTAAGGAAAAGATACAAATGATTTGCTTTGAGAAAGAGTTTTCAGATAAATATTGTTTGTTTATCAGTGTTGTATGAACTTTCTTTTTTATATGAAATTTGTGGTTTGCTATTTCTTTCTCATGAAGTCTGAGTAGTTCCCTCCATCTTTTTCCTTACTCTGAGATATGGTGAAATGAAGAGATAATATGACCGTGCCAATATTAAATTGTAAAATAAATTGTGATGATTTTTCAACTCCAAAATTAATTTACTTTTTGATCTGGCCAGTTACATTGTTAAAATGTGTTGTGAAACATATGCTCTAGGAAATGTAGTCTGAGTTCTACAACAGAGTAAGGATCACATTTGATTCCATGAAGGAGAACATCATTTATGGAAATAAGTGCAAATAAATAGGAAAATATTCTTTGTTGGGTGTAGAATTGGAGAACCTTTAGGGTGATAGACTAAAATCTTCAATTCAGTCTTACTGTTTAAAAATTGAAGCGAGAGCTAGCCTTCAACTGAAGGGAAGTGGGAGCTCTAGAGTGGGAGCCGATATCGTCCTAACCTATCCATAGATTTAGAGACTAAACTTTGAGATTAGCCAATGATTTTCTATGCACTGTATTAGGGCAGAGAATTAAAATTGCTTCTATTTGACATGATTTTCTATGCAGTCTATTCTAACTTTTTAACCCTGGTTGAAAAAATCACCCTAGTTTTAGTTGGAATAATTATAATAATTTGGTGAATCCATTCAAAAATCTCATTAATCAAGGAAATCCTAATTTTTAACCTTATTATCCTTCGGATTTAACTCCAACCCTAACCCACAAGTTAAGGAAAAGAAGTTGACGATGGAAGAAGTAATGTTGAATATGGGAAATCAATTACAGAATCAAGGGGTTGCTATTAAAAATATTGAAAATCAATTAGGACATATTGCTACTGCATTTAGTAATAGACCTTCTGGAATTCTTCAAAGTACTGTGGAAGTTAATCTAAAAGATCAAAATAAAGAGCAAATTAAAGCTATTCAATTTTTAAGTGGAAAAGATATTGAAACAAGGATCCGAAGAGAAACTGAAGTTGATGAGGAAAAGGAAGAAATAGAAAATGATTAACAGGAAAATGAATAAACACAGAGCCCTGTAAGAAAACCATTACCTCAGTTTCCTCAAAGACTAAAACAGAAGATTAAAGATAAACTATTTACAAAATTCTTGGAAATCCTTAAGAAGTTAACGATAAATATTCCTTTTGTTGAAGCTTTGGAACTTATAAAGGATGTATTAAAAAAGAAAAGGAAGTTTACAAATCTTGAGACCATTGCACTTAGTGAAGAGTGCAGTCCAATTATTCAGAAAAATCTTCATGAAAAGTTAAAAGATCCTGGTAGTTTTACTATACCTTGTGCAATTGGAGAAAAATTTTACATAAAAGCATTATGTGATTCAGGAGCGAGTATTAATCTTATGTCTTTATCAATTTTTAAATGTTTAGATTTAGGAGAAATTTCCCCTACTATTGTAACTCTTCAGTTAGCTGATCGATCAATAACTAATCTAAATGGAGTTATAGAAGATGTGCTAGTAAAATTGAATAAATTTATTTCCCCAGTAGACTTTATAGTATTAGATATGGAGGAAAATAAAGATATTCTCATTATTTTAGGGAGACAATTTCTCGCAATAGGGAAAGCTGTAATAGACATGCAAAAAGGAGAATTATTAATGAGAGTTAATGATCAAGAAGTGAAATTTAATATAACAAAAGCTATGAAATATCGTGATATTAAAAAAGATAATGAATGTTTTAGGATGGAAGTAGTTGATTATCTAAGTAATGAGCAGTTTAAGAATAATTTTGAAGATAAATTAAATCAAGGAGAAATTTTTGATACTGAAGATGAAGTAAAAGAGGAAGATTCAGATTATATTGAGGGCAAATTTGAAGCATTAGACTTGTTAGAAAATGACAGTAAAAATCTTATTCCTTCAAGTATTAAACCACCTGAACTTGAATTAAAGATATTACCCGCCCCTTTAAAATATGTATTTTTAGGAGAGTCATCTACATTGCCTGCAATTACATCTTCTGAGTTAACTGAAATTCAGGAAGAAAAGTTGATAGAGATGTTGAAAAAGTATAAAAATTCTTTTGGATGGACTTTAGCAGTTTTTAAATGAATTAGTCCTTCAATTTGTATGCAAAAAATTTTAGTAGATGAGCACAATGAACCTAAAGCGGATCCTCAGAGAAGATTAAACCCAATAATGAAAAAAGTTGTTAAAAAAGAGATTTTAAAGTGGTTAAATGTTGTAATTATATATCCTATTTTAGATAGTGCTTGGGTAAGCCCAATTCACTGTGTTTCGAAGAAAGGATGAGTGATTGTTGAAGAAAATTATAAAAATGAATTAATACTAATAAGACAAGTAATTGGTTGGTGAATTTGTATTGACTATAGAAAACTAAATATGACCACCAGAAAAGATCACTTTCCTTTGCCCTTTCTAGATCAAATGTTGGATAGATTGGCTTGCAACAAATACTATTGCTTTTTAGATGGATATCTAAGATATCACAAAATTCCAATTGCTCCAGAGGATCAAGAGAAAACAACATTTACAAGCCCATATGGAACATTTGCTTTTCGTAGAGTGCCTTTTGGACTATGCAATGCACCTGCAACATTTCAAAGATGCATGATGCCAAATTTTAGAAATTTTATAGAGAATGGAATGGAAGTGTTTACGGATGATTTTTCTATATTTTGAACTTTGTTTGAGTTATGTCTTAATAATTTAGAAAAAGTTCTGGAAATATGTGAAAAAATCAACCTAGTCTTAAATTGGGAAAATGTCAATTTATGGTTGCAGGAGATATTGTTCTTGGGCATAAAATATTTGAAAAAGGCATGGAAGTAGATCCTGCAAAAATCTAAGTTATAGAAAAACTACAACCTCCTAATAATGTTAAAGGAGTGAGAAGTTTTTTAGGACTTGCTAGTTTTTACAGGAGCTTCTCGACGCTATTTTTTGTTGGAGGAGCTGCCCGTAAGAAGTTGTCGGTCATCAGAATTGAAATCCCATCGCCCACATATATATATTTAGTTTTAAAAAAATAATTAAATCAAACTGACCTTATATTTTTCATAGTTTAAATGAAAGAGCGTTGTACCTGAAATCCTGTATCTATCTCGAGGGATAAACACAGGACTTGAGGATGAGGCTCAATCAAATAAACTAAGGAATATATGACATCTGTTTAGTCTGCGAAACCTTTGTATTTGCCGACAAGTTCCCCTATTTACTATAAAGAATTAAATAGGGTTTATATTAAGTTGGGTTCGTACATGCTTCTTATAAGGGCAAGCCCCTATAGTTAATTACATCTTAAATGACCAAAGTCACCAAAGAAAACTCTTAATAAAAATCAAGAAATATTATCTTCAACGAGTTTCAAAGGGTAGGACTTTTCAATGAGATCGGATGTAGTGGTGTGAAAGGGGATTGGTTCATGTTTGGAACATTTTGTTGTAGGGTGTGAAAGGGGATTGGTTTAAGTTTGTAAAATTTGTTTGTACAACCCAAAGGTGGAAGAACTAGGGGATGTCATAGATCTAGAGGAGAACCTCGAAGACTTCCCAAGCTATCCTAATGTTTGGCTTCATTTCTGAGGAGAAATATTTTGGTGTTTCATCCTATCAATTTTGTTAGTTAGGGCTTACATCCGTGTGAAACGATCACACAAACAACCTAGAAGATGTGAGGATTTAGGTCATGACAAATGACAACCTCAGAATCTTAAGATGAGTTAGAGCTTATATTGTATAGAAGGGCTATGAAAAGGCCTAAAGATAAGGTGAGGATTTACATTGCCTAACCAAGAAACCTCAAAGTCCTACAGCTTTATTGTTTAATTCTAAGGAAGGAAGATTGGTTTAGCTAGGGAGGACATATTTTGTTGTTGAAGAAGGTCATGCCACCCACCATGATAGCTCCAAGCTCATTGCCGTGGTGAGTTTGAGTTTTCAAGTGTGTGAAGTTATGATGTCAAATCAGGTGGCTCTATGGTTGTAGTTCTTTAAATTTTATGGGGGCATGTTAAAATTGATTAGAGCGACACCGGTTAGGATCCTACGGTTCCCACGTTTTGGCACCACTATTTTTTATTGGATTCACTGAGTCCATATGAACTTACTAAACTCAACTTAATGAGTTCCATAATTTCATTTAGGTCGTGGTAAGCCTCGTTAGTAACCGTAGGTTACCTCTTCCAAGGAATTCCCGATCATCCGATAAAGATGTCTTACTTTAGTTGAAGTTGTAGTTTTGTGTGATGTTTATGATTAAATTTTGAGTTGTTTTTTATTTTGAATGTTGTGGCAGTGAATTTTATCTTGGTTGATTTTAGCTTTAGTTTTAGTTTTGATTTTGTGGCTATTCTGATAGTTTTAATTTTCATGCAGGGTGACATCGTTGTTTATCATGCAAATTTGTGTAAGCATAAAAGTATAGCATAATAGTACAAGAAAGACAATGTTGAAAACTATAAAAAGTGTACCTGTCGAGTCCTCTCGTTCCACCACCTGAAACTTATAATGCATGTGAGGGTTGTTCACGTAGAGGAAAAAAAAGTAAGTTTGTGGTTGTTTTCCTAACCCTATGTCATATCTTGGCGGGTCCTTAGAAGTTTGATTAAAGATGATTTTGTCAAGCAAAATATATTAAGTTTAGTAGATCTCCAAGGTATCCAATAGATCTAGAGAAAGATGTAGGTCCATGCTACTGTCTCACTGCCTGGTGGAAAATCTTGAGTTCTTTTAAACTTATTATGTTGCTTAATAATTCATCCTGTAAATTTCCTTAGTGCCCAATGGGCATTGATATCTCAATTACTTCTAAGAATAGTATAATTATCACTTGTAATTCAATTTAATAATTTTGTGGGTGAAAACCCTTAAAGTGGAAAGTTTAAGAGACTTAGCCAAATTTTGATGGGCTTGTAGTGTTTCAAAGATGTTTTAAATTTCAATGATATTTACTTTTCTAATCCTTATTTAAATGAAACTTGATTTAGCCTAAGTCACTACTAAGCTGTACTTTTCTAATCCTTATTTAAATGAAACTTGATTTAGCCTAAGTCACTACTAAGCCCTTAATATTTTGGTGAGTGTCTTAGTCTTTGCAAATGAAATTGACTTATAATTGATGGTGATGATTCATGTTTTGATTTTTTGTTCATCAAATAGGGGTATTAAATTAGTTATTAACCCCCAAAATCATACCCCTAAATCTAGAATTATTTAATCGGCTAAACTCCCAAATTTATGTAATTTAAGGAAATTGCAAATTTATCATTTTTAATTAGGACAAGTGAGGTTGGTTTCTACCAGTTAACCCCTTGTGTTTCAAACATCCAAATATGTTAATTAGAATCAAAGATTTTCCATTTCCATTTCTAAAATTAGGCCTAAATTTTAATTAAGGCTAAATCTCCAAAATTACACATTTGCCCCTAAGGCTCTAACACTTCATAATTCATCAAATTTAATCTAAATGAATTTAGAATTTTTATGCTACCTCACTCATGGGTCAATTGAGACATCTGAGGAGAAAGTGTGATTTTTTAAAATTTAATTTATCTATATAATTATTTTTAGTGCAAAAATAGAATTTTTTGAAGAAAATTTCTAACTTGACCAAGGTAAATCCTAATCCCATGAAATTTTTACTGGAGGTAAGCTTAGATAAGATAAGGCTTTGGACCAAATTTCATGATTTTTTTTAGTTTCATTTGAATTTTAAGAATTATTTTAAGTTCTGGGGTTTTTATTAATTATAAAATATTTTAAATTTGAAAAATTAAGTTTTATATTTTTATTAAATCTCTCTAATGTCTAGGGACACAAAGAAATAAATTTCACATTTTTTTGATTTTTCTTTGAATTATTTGAATTTAGAACATTTCAATATCATTATTTAGAAAATCAGGAAGAATATCCTAATTGTTCCTAAATGCTTAGGAAGCAATTTAGAACATTTCAATGAATTTTTTTATTTTTGTGATTTTTATAGATTTTTAATTACTTAAATATTTAAAAATAGGCTAAAAATTAAGTTTGTATTTTAAATATCATTTTATGTTTAGAAAATACCCCTGATCTTATAAAACTCAAAAAATAAGCTTTTATAAATTTTTGAGTTATATTTTGATTTTTAAAAATTTATATAAGTGCTAAAATGATATTTATCTTTAAAAATCAACTTAAGTTCCAAATAAACTCAAAATGCTTCAAAATTTTTATGAAGAGTTCTTTAGATCTTAAATAATAGTGGAGATAAAAAATCAAGTCATTTTGAGGTTCGTGTTTTCCAAAATTAGTTACCTTAGTGGTTTAGGGTTTATGAAGATTATGTTAATTTTAAATGACTTGACTTATGATAAATTTTCCTAAGGGTTCTCTGGTCATAGTGAACCTTCCAAAATTTTTTTGAAATTTTCTAAGCAACATGCTAATTATCATGATTAATTTATTCAAATAATAGATATAAACTTGAAAAATATGGATCTCCGTCTAGGGACCTTCTCTGACTTTAGAAAAATCAGAGGATGTTCCCTAAGATAGAGATAATAACATGCTAAAATTTTAAGCCATGGTGATATTCCTACATGCATGGAGAATCAAAACATTCAAATCAGTGTTTAATTAATTAAAAATAAAATATGCACCAAATGAACTCCAAATCATTTCCACATTGTTCTACTCTATTTACTAAGCAAGAGGGTATTTTTGTTTTATTTTAAGATTTTTCTACACCAAGGTATGAATTTTTGAAGTTCATTGATTTAATTTAATGAGAAAATGCCCTATATTCTCACTTAAATGAGTCACCATCCGAAGATGTCGAAGCGGGCCACACATCCTCCTCTGATTGGCTAGCACTATTTGGTTTGATGGCACATTCACAAACTGTAGTGTCGTGCAACCGCATCAGAGCTGCTCATTCAGTACACCCGCGATCCGACGGTCCATGGTCTTTGTCCCTGTCTGGTTTAAACCGATAACCGTAGGTTTTCTAACCCTAATTTCTTCCTAGATTCTCAATGAAATTACATGAAATTTTTTTCTAAACGTTCAACTACCCTAGATGAGCACATCTATACGGTTGATCAAGCATGAATTATATTTTGCTTCACAATGTCCCAAACCGAGCTTGAATTAGGGAAAATGGTTTATACCTCTGTCCAAGAGGTTTAGCCTCAATTGGATGCTTGTAGAAGGTTCAGTGGGGTTTGACGAGCCTCCTGGATGCACCAATTTGATCCTAGCTTGGGTCTGGTTTAGAGCTCCTCCAATAGGTGATGCGGCTTTGGTCTAGAGCTAGGTTAGAGTGAGTGTGGGATGGGGATTTTATGGGAAAACTTCCTCTTTTGAATTGGGGAAGCTCGGGGAACAATAAATTTGGAGATTCATTTAGTTTTAGAGAGTGTCCTATTTTTGGGCTTGAAAATGAGCTTTGAAATTGAGCTCATAGAGAGGGGGTTAGAGCTGGAAATTGGTTGAGCTAAGGTTAGGGATGCCGGAAAAATGATTTGGAATGAAATGGGCAGGGTTTTGCTAAGGTTCTTTTTAGTAGTCCTTGTGGCCGTGGGGGATGTTTGTTTAAGTAGCCATGGTCATGGCCACTCTCAGGGCAAGCTAAGGGTTGAGATTAGCTGTCTTGGTGAGGAGAGGAAGATCCCAAGTGACCAATGGCAGTGGGACACATCAACAAGGTTTAATTTGATTTTAAATAAAGTTGGGTGCTCTGGGCTTGGTGTTTTGGATCTCTAGGCTTTCCGGCAAGGATAGGGGAGTTGGGTTTGAGGTCAGGTTATGTAGGTGAGCCAGTTAGCCATACCATTAAGATTACTCCATGGACTTAGGAAAAGTCTTGGACAAAGCAATATATGCTTTGGCCAAAAATAGAAGGAGATCCCACAATTTGTGAATCCCTTGGTCCATAATTCAATTAGGTTGGATTAGGTGGGTTTGGGTTAGTCTTATGGGTCCTAGGTTTGGCTGAGGTGGAGCCAATTTGATCACATTTGTTCCAAGTTGGTCACATTGGGTCATGGGTCCAATGTGGGTCCAAATGACCAAGGCTTGGGTTTGGGCTAGGCTAGCCATGTCAATTGGCTCAATTTATTAATCAACATTATGTAGATGATTGTTATGAAGATTTTTGGTGAAGAATTAAAATGATTTTGAGTTCAATTGAAGGTTTAATTTGGAGGATTTTCTAAATTTGGTCAATTTGGGCATGTTGGGCTAGACTTAGGTCTGGGTTTGGTTAGCCTTGGGCTAAGTCCAAATTAAATGGTCCAAATGAACAAGAGAGATATTTTGAAGATTTTTCATTAAGGAATAGAGTGAAAATTTTTGGGCTAAGGCCATTTGGAGAGTTGCCCATAAGAAGCTGTTGGTCATCGGAATCGAAATCGCGTCGCCCGCTTCGGAAGGACATTTTAATTTATATATATATATAT
>JXCR01128673.1:22128-34719 GCA_002079205.1 Phalaenopsis hybrid cultivar | reverse complement strand
ATATATATATATATATATATATATATATATATATATATTTAGTTTTAGAAAAATATTAAATCAAACTAACTCCATATTTTTCATAGTTTAAACGAAAGAGCGTTGTACCTCAAACCCTGTATCTATCCCGAAGGATAAACACAGGACTTGAGGATGAGGCTCGATAAAATAAACTAAGGAATATGTGACATTCGTTTGGTCTGTGAAACCTTTTTATTTGCCGACAAGTTCCTCTATTTAATATAAGAAATTAAATAGGGTTTATATTAAGCCAAGTTTAAAAATTCTTCCTATAAGGGCAAGCCCCTATAGTTAATTACATCTTAGATGACTAAAGGCACCTAAGAAGACTCTTGATACAAATCAAAAAATATTTTCTTCAGGGAGTTTCAAAGGGTAAGACTTTTCAATGAGATCAGACATAGATGTGTGAAAGGGGATTGGTCAAAATTTGGAACATTTTGTTATAGAGTCCAAAGGAGGAAGTACTAGGGGATGTCATGGATCCAGAGGAGAACCTCAGTGACTTTCCAAGCTATCCTAATGTTTGGCTTCAGTTTTGAGGAGAAAAATTTAAGTTTTTCATCCTGCTAATTTTATTATTTAGGGCTTACATTCGTGTGAAACGATCACACAAATAGCCTAGAAGATGTGAGGGTTTAGGTCGTGACAAACGACAACATTGAAATCCTAAGACGAGTTAGGGCTTATGTTGTATAGCAGGGCTGTACAAAAGCCTAAAGATAAGGTAAGGATTTATGTTGCTTAAGCAAACAACCTTGAAGTCCTATGATTTTTTTGTTTAAGTCTAAGGAAGGAATATTGGTTTAGCTGGGGAAGACAGGTTTTGCTGTTGAACATTTTCATGCTGCCCACCATGCTAGCTCCATGCTCCTTACCGTAATAAGTTTGCGTTTTCTAGTGTGTCAAGTTATAATGTTAAATCAAGTGGCCCTACGGTTGAAGTTCTTTAAATTTTATAAGGGTATATTAAAGTTAATTAGAGTGACACTGGTTAGGATCCTACGCTTCCCTCATTCCGACACCACTATTTTTTACTGATTAGAGCGACATCGGTTAGGATCCTATGGTTCCCTCGTTCCGGCACCACTATTTTCTATCGATTCACTTAGTCTAAATGAACTTACTAAACTCAACTTAATGAGTTCCATAATTTCATTTAAACAATAAGAAACCTCGTTAGAAACTGTAGGTTACATCCTCCAAGGGATTCCCGATCATCCGATAGAGATGTCTTAATTTAGTTGAAGTTGTAATTTTCTGTGATGTTTGTGATTAAATTTTAGTTTTATATTTTGAATGTTGTGGCGATGAATTTTATCTTGGTTGATTTTAGTTTTAGTTTTGATTTTGTGGCAATCTTGATAGTTTTTGTTTTCATACAGGGTGGCGTTGTTGTTTAGCATGCAAGTTTGCAGGTATAAAAGTACAGTATGAAAGTACAAGAAAGACAATGCTGAAAACTATAAAAGCGTACCTGGCGAGTCTTCTCGTTCCACCACCTGAAACTCAAAAGGCATGTTAAGGCAGTTTATATGAAATAGAGAAGTAAAATTTTGACGACCTACCTAACCCTAGTTCATATCTTTGTGGGTCCCTGTTTGATTAATTAAGGATGACTTTATCAAGCAAAATATATTAAGTTTAGTAGATCTCCGAGGTATCCAACAGATCTAGAGAAAGAAGTAGATCCGTGCTACTTTCTCGCTACCTAGTGGAAAATCCCAAGCTCTTTTAAACTTATTATGTTGCTATGTCAGTTCATTGGAGAAAAAGATAGAAAAAATGACCGCCACTATGACTGCTATGGCTGTAATCCAAGGTCTGTCACAAATACCGCAGTCAACATCTCCAAATGTCAATCAACCAGAAGTTATACCTATTACAGAAGATAGAAGAGAGGTAACATCAGCCAACAAAGAAGAGCAACCAAGAAAAGATTCTACATCAACAACCATACCTGAAAAAGATTTCAAACAAATGGTTGAACAAGTTCGTGACGCCTTAGTTCAATCCAAAGGAGGTGCATTAATTCTTAAGGGTTGACCCTACCTAGATGAATTTGACACTGTACCCTTTCCTAAGGGTTTTGTGCCTCCGAACTTCCGAATATTCGATGGGACCGGAAATCCCAGACAACATCTAGCACATTTTAGAGCTAATTGTGGTATCACAATAAGTAATGAAGCCTTGCTTTGCCAATAATTCGTCACCAGTTTAGCAGGAGTTGCCTTTGACTAGTATGCTGATTAGCCCAACGATTCAGTCAAAACATTTACAGAATTGGAACAGTTATTTATAAAGAGATTCGCCGGCACGGAACTTCATGTTTCTATTTGATTACTCATGATGGAAAAATAAAAATCTGGGGAAACCCTGGTAGATTATATTTTGAGGTGGAGAAATCTCATGATGGAAAAACAAAAATCTGGAGAAACTCTGGTAGATTATATTTTGAGGTGGAGAAACCTCAGTATAAAATGTGAACCACAACTATAGGAACATCATGCAATTGAGATTCTACTCAGAAGCATGCATGGACCAGTAGCTTTCATGCTCAAGGGACTCACCATCAAAACCTTCGAGAAGCTACTAAAGAAAGCTAGTAGTCTTCAAGAAGATATTAAACATATGGATTCCAGTGAAAAGGCAAAAGTAACCAAGGCCTTTGAAAAGAAATCGGGGACAGTTGCGACCATCGATAAACGAAAGCAACCAATGAAGATATATACAGATAATCCTTGCCGCCTTCATCTCAACAAACTCAGAAATAGACTAGCCAGTCTAGTGAACAACCATTTCAAGGAGAGCCGTCTCAAAGAAGAAAGGTATCCTTCANAAGCTCAAGAAAGTCCTAGATTATATACAGGAATCATCAGAAGGATCTTCCTCATCTACCAAAGATGGATGGAGTACAGCATGGAGCAAATCCTCCAAGAAGGTGATAAAACAGATCCAGAACGCTTCCAGACAGACTATATATCAGAATTTTCAGTCCGTCAGATCAGAGATGGAAACTTCAGTCACAAGAACCATCGTCATCAAAATCAAAGAAGATAAAGAAAAAGAAGAATTTTGTTGATAACACTAGGAGTAGGATAGGGGTTGCCTCTACTAGATATGTTGACTCGGATTTAGGAAAGAAAATCCTCAAACCCTTAACTTTGTATGATTATCTTTTTGTCCCTCTGGGACCTGATGAATGTAATGATAATGATGTTGGCTATGTTTTTACTGTTTATAGTGATAACGTAAATAACCAACCTAATATCAATCTCAATCTTCAAAATGATCCTCAAATCATACTTGAGTTTAATACGTTTAATACCAAAGAAGACTTCGACGATACTGCTTACGACAGTACCGAAAGTGAGGAACCAATCCTTAAGTGCCATGGCACGTCGTTAACAATCAACTTAGAACTTTCCGATAAAAAAGATACATTGGAAGATTCAAGAACAACATCTCAAGAAGAAATCACAGAAATAAATATAAGGAGCGCAAAAGTGTTATCTCCAAGAACAGCTCCAACGGATAAAGGAAACAAATTGTAATTCAAGAAGAGTTACTTCCACCTCCACCAGTGGAAAAACAACATGATCAAAATAAAGCCACAGGAACAAATAAAGTGAATTATAACGTGCTAGCACATCTTAGGAAGTTCCCAGCCCGACTAAGCATCTATGACGCTCTCGTCTTGTCAAAGGAGATGAGGGAAGCTTTAGTTACAGCTTTGCTTGATCCAGAGATTTGTTTAGCTCAGTTGGCCAGCACATCCTCAGATGAAGTTTGCTCGTTGAGAGAACACTCTGGAGTAACCTTCACAGATGAAGATTTACTACTCGGTACAGCCGACCACAACAGACCACTCTATATCTCTGTCAACATCGGCAAATTTGTGTTGTCTAGAGTTTTAGTGGATCCTGGAGCATCTCTTAACTTGATGAGTCTCCGAACGTTAGCATATTTGGATTTCGACATTTAAGAGCTCATCCCCAATAAGATGATGTTAAGAGGATTCAACCAAAAGGGAGAAAGAGCCCTTGGATCAATTACATTACTTATGAAGGTTGGAGAACTAGTAACAACCGTTAAATTTCATATCAACGACGCCGATACCTCTTTCAATGCTCTACTTGGTCGACCTTCGATTAATGAGAACAACATGGTTCCATCATCTCTGCATCAATGCATCAAATACTACAAAGAAAAATAAGAATATTGCATTAAAGGAGATCTATAGCCATTTTCAGTACATGAGGTTGGTATTCATGAACATGCTGCTTATTATACACTTCCAAAGAAAATTGCCTTCTCTCGAGAAGTTACAACAAATAAAAATTCAGAAAAAGAATAAAAAGAAGATCATTCAACTACCTCCTTACAACATGATGGTGAAGCTTCTTTTAGTTCACGCACTCGAGATCGAGGTCGGGGATGTGGACGAAGAAGAGCCAATACAATTGTTGAAAAGACTAAGCAGATCATCAACATCGGTGATGAAGACAGTTCCAAAGACAAAATAATAATGATAAAACAAAAGAAACCTCAGTACAGGATCTCCTTAGAAGATTATGAGAAAAGCGAATATGAGACGATGTATGATCAGATAAACCACTATGTGAACACCTTGAACCTCACTCTGATCCTTCCTCAAAAGGTTGAGAGTTTAGAGGTTAAGAAAGTCCCTTGAGCTGGTTCAAAGCCGATCAAGTTTTACTGTGCTTCTACTTGTGTAAACTCTGAAAATCCTGTAAATTTGGATGATCCTAATGAATTAATGGAATTACCTTTTAGTTATTTCTAGCCTTATGTGCAAAAGTTAATTCAACAGGGACTTTAACAATTACTACTCCGGTAAACTCTGAAAATCATGTAAATTTGGAGGATCCTAATGAATTAATGGAATTACATTTTGGGTTATTTTTTAAAATCATGTAAATTTGGAGGATCCTAATGAATTAATGGAATTACCTTTTGGTTATTTCTAGTCTTACTTGGAGGATCCTAATGAATTAATGGAATTACCTTTTGGTTATTTCTCGCCTTGTGTGCAAAAATTAATTCAACAAGGAAATTTACCTAAGCAGTCAAAAGACAAACTACAATTCTTTGAAAAATTATGGAATTCTAAAAATCGCACTCCAAAATAAAAGGTTATTTCTCGCCTTATGTGCGAAAGTTAATTCAACAGGGAAATTTACCTAAGCAAATATCGAAAAGACAATACAATTTTTTGAGAAATTATGGAATGCTAAAAATCGCACTCCAAAATTGAAAGAGGGTCTCAGATTTGGTACAGTGGGACCAGTCGATGATTTGGAATTTTTCATGGTTGTTTTCGGNGGAATTTTGCATGGTTGTTTTCAGTGAGAATTGCCTCGATATAAAGGATGACTCTACCGATCAGCTAGTGGAAGATGCTCCTCCAGAATTTGAGGAAGAAATCAAATCAACTATCGATGAACTAAAAGAAGTAAATCTCGGGACTAAAGAACATCCCCGACCAACATTTATAAGTTATCTACTTAATAATGAAGAATCTTCAGAGTTGGTCGAATTGTTAATAGAATTCAAAGATTGCTTTGCCTGGAGTTATGATGAAATGCCACGACTGTCAATGGAAGTTTCAGTTCATAAACTTAGGTTAGACAAAGACATAAACCCAATAAAACTAGCCCCAAGAAGAATGCACCTTGAAATTGAACCGCAAGTCATCGAGGAAGTAAAGAAATTGATAAATGCTAATTTCGTACGGGAAGAACAATATCCCACATGGATAGCTAATATTGTTCCATTTAAAAAGAAAAACTGACAGATACGAGTCTGTGTCGACTTCAGAGACTTGAATAAAGTATGTCCGAAAGATGAGTTTCCACATACGGGTCTGTGTCGACTTCAGAGACTTGAATAAAGCATGTCCGAAAGATGAATTTCCACGAAAATACCAGAAATGATGGTGGATATTGCTTCAACACATGAAATCTTCTCCTTCATGGACGGATTATCAGGATACAACCAAATAAAGATGGCTCCTGAAGATGCAGCACTTACAGCTTTCAAAACACTGATCATACAACCAAATAAAGATGGCTCCTGAAGATACACCACTTACAGCTTTCAGAACACCAATCGGAATTTTCTGCTACACAGTAATGCCGTTTGGTTTGAATAACGATACAACCAAATAAAGATGGCTCCTGAAGATACACCACTTACAGCTTTCAGAACACCAATCGGAATTTTCTGCTACACAGTAATGCCGTTTGGTTTGAATAACGGCTTTCAGAACACCAATTGATAATCAAATAAAGATGGCTCCTGAAGATACAGCACTTACAGCTTTCATAACACCAATCGGAGTTGCTACACAGTAATGCCGTTTGGGTTGAAGAATCCGGAGCAACATACCAACGAGCAATGACAACACAGTAATGCCGTTTGGTTTGAAGAACGCCGGAGCAACATACCAACGAGCAATGATAAGTATTTTTGATGAACCTCATTCACAATCAGGTAGAATGCTACGTGAATGATTTGGTCATCAAAAGTAAACAAAAATACCTCATTCACAATCAAGTAGAATGCAACGTAAATGTTTTGTTCATCAAAAGTAAACAAAAATTAGACCATTTGTATGATTTGAGGATCGTTTTTGAACGATTACGACAATATAATCTCAAGATGAATCCCCTAAAGTGCGCATTTGTGTCACTTCTGGGAAGTTCCTTGGATTTGTTGTTCGTCATCGGGGAATCGAAATCAACCCGGAGAAGATTAAAGCTATCTTGGAAATACCTCCCCCTAAATCTTTGAAACAATTACATTCCTTTCGGGGAAGTTGGCATATCTGAGATGCTTTATTTCTAACCTCTCAGGTAGGTGTCAGCCTTTCTTGACATTGGTTAAAAAGAACGCCAAATTTATTTTGGAAGAAAAATGCCAGCAGGCTTTTGAGGATGTTAAACAATATTTAATGACACCTCTTGTTTTGGCATCCCCTATCCCAAGGAGACCTTTGATACTTTATGCCGCGGCTTTAGATTACTCGCTCGGAGCTTTACTAGCCAAAGTTAGCAACGAGGGCAAATAAAATGCACTATACTACCTGAGTCGTCGTCTAATATCGACGGAGATAAGGTGTCCATCGATTGAGAAGCATTGTCTAGCTTTAATTTTTGCAGCCCAGAAGCTTAGGCAAAACATGATTTCTCACAAGGTAACTTTATTTTCAAAAATTAATCCGTTGCAATATTTAATGACACGACCAACACTCGGGACGTCTAGCAAGATGGTCGATGATATTATTGCAATTCGACATAACTTTTGTTCCCCTGCGTGTGCTATCAAGGGACAGATACTAGCAGACTTTATTGTTGCACACCCGTTACCAACTAGGCCCCACTCAATGACGAGTTACCAGACAAACAAATTCTACAAACAGATTCCTCCAGTGCACAACACTGGGAGATATACTTCGACGGTGCTTCTTCAGCTAGAAAAGAGAAAGGCTCGGGCACAATCATACCAGGTCAGGCGTTGGTTTGATTTTCATCACTCCAGATAAGGGTATGTTGAGATTCTCGTACCACCTGGCTACTTTGATGGTGCTTCTTCAGCCAGAAAAGACAAAAGTTTGGGTACAACCATACCAGGAAACGCAGGCGTTGGTCTGATTTTCATCACTCCAGACAAGGGTATGCTGAGATTCTCGTACCACCTGACAGAGCTTTGCACAAATAATGAAGCAGAATATAAAGCTTTAATTACAGGATTAGAGTTGGCNGAAAAAATGTCACCAGTGTCAGATACATGGAGTGGTCTTACACCAACCACCAAATGTGCTACACCCAACTATTGCTTCGTGGCCATTCAAGTGTTGGGGTACGGACATAGTGGGTCCGATAGATCCTTCATCCTCTAAAGCAATAAATTTATACTTGCAGCAACAGACTACTTCTCTAAATGGGCAGAGGCAGTTCCACTACGAGAGGTTACAACTCAACATGTATTACAGTTCTTCAAAGACCAAGTCGTTTACCGTTTTGGTGTACCGCGAAGAATTATCTCTGATAACAGGATAGCTTTCAAGAGCACAAAAATCAATAGCTTCATCAGAAAACATGGGATAAACTGAAGATACTCCATAATTTATTATTCGAAAGCAAATGGGTTAGTTGAATCCTTCAACAAGGCACTTGTACAAATTTTGAAAAAAATACTCAATGAAAATAAACGAGACTGGCACAATAAACTGCTAGAAGCTCTGTGGGCCTACCGAACGACGTTCAGAACTCCCACTCAATGTACACCTTACATGCTCATGTACGGGTCAGAGGCCGTACTACCATTAGAAATACAGACGTCGTCTCTCACAGTCGCCATTGCAAACCAACTTACAATTAAAGAAAATGCAAAGCTCAGACTTGAAGAACTTGAATATTCTATTGCAAACCAACTTACAACCGAAGAAAATGCAAAACTCAGACTTGAAGAACTTGAAAGTCTCAAGCGCCTACAAGCACAACAACATCTGGAGCTATACCAAGCAAAGATGATACGAGCTCATGAAAAACTGGTCCGCTCAAGGGCATTTAAAATTGGTGACCTGGTCTTTGTTCTCAAAAGACCTATTCTTGTACGTCGTAAGATAGGTGGAAATTTTGAGCCGACTTGGGAGGGACCATTTGTCATTGAGAAGGTCTACGCCGGAAGAGCTTACCAACTTATCAATTCTCGAGGAGAAAAGCCTATGCTTTCAATAAATGGACGATACCTAAAGGCCTACTACGCGACATGACGACACTTGCCGCTGTTAGTTTGTTGCGTACATATGAAATTTTTTGTGAACTTCAGATAGTTCTGGGGTTATTTATATGGCTTGGAAATTCTATGACCAGATAATTTTTTTTTATTATCAATGTCAAAATTTAATGAAAATTCTTAGTATCGCATATTACATCCGTCCTTTTCTACATATATACTATCAAGATAAAATATACGTTAATTGAACTATGTTTTATTCTGGTTCATAAACAATTCCAGCTCACTGATGTCTCCCTGTTAATTTCAGAAGGAGATGTCAGGACCGCGGCTGATCTTTGCCTTCAAAGACGGTTTAAACCTCGCTTTAAACGAAGAAGATGTACCGCAAGGCGGAATAATCAACTTCGATATGAAATTTGATGATATCAACGTAGAATACAAAAATCCACTAATGGATGCTGTTGGAGAACAAGAAAAAGAGGGATTGCCCTCATTGCTCAAATTCAGCACCAGGATTCTCTCCTCCTCAAAAGGGAAAGAAATTATTGAAGAACAAGATCCAATGGAAGGGCCAAGCCGCCGTTTGCCTTCCATGATAGCTACTTCGGCAGGAAATTTGATAGTTGCCGACAATCAGAAAATACCTTTCGCCTCATTGCGTAGGACTCAGCGAAGAAATGCTGATCGGAGAAAACAAAGAGCTCTTGCCAAAGCGCAGAAAGAAAAAGCAAAGTTATTTGCGATCCCGGAAGGATACATGTATAATGTCGACATGAGGGAGTCTTCTGACAGTCTTCCGTTGACAGAGGATGAAGTACAATCAGTACAGCGTCCGGAACCATCACCAGCATGGATTCACTCCAATTCCAGTTCGGTTTGTTCCACTTGCCATTCTGCAACACTTGAACAAGGACATTCTACAGGAGCCTTTGTAGAATGCCCAGGTTGCAATGTCTTACATCTGGGACAATATGGTAATTATTGTGATTACTCATCAGCCAATGAATTGATAAGATATGATGATTTGCCGATCGATGATACAAACACAGTTCGACATCATCCATGGGACATTTTTCATGCGCCAACTCAAATTGAGGCGTATAATTCGGTAGAAATAATACTACCATTAACATGGCAACCAATCATTAATATTCGGTTAAATGATGAAGCCCGTTATCCAGCATATCCAAACAAAGTCGAGCTTGCAAAAATAAAAAAGTTAAATGCAATGTTTTTGAACATTTTGAAATAGTCGATGGAGACTATGTTAATATTCGGGAAGGATTAGAATTATATACAGAGGTCTTTTCTCTTACAGAGCAACAAGAAGTACTTAATTGTGTGTTTGACCTCCGAATTAGAGGTAAAGCAGGAATGCTATCCGGAATAACGTAATCTGAACCTAAAAAATGGATGAGAGGCAAGGGTCACATTACGATACAATGCGGCTACTGTTAGAATTATGAGATAGATCGACAAGGAAATCTTCCAGGAATTTTACAACATGAGCAGGTGGAGCCAATGCCACCCATGATAAAATGGATGATCACACGGATGGTCCAATGGGGCATAATTCCAGCAGATTGCATCCCCAATAGTTGCATAATTAATATCTATGAAGAAGGGGATTGTATCCCTCCACATATTGACCATCATGATTTTGTTCGTCCATTCTGTATTGTCTCCCTCATGTCGGAGAGCAGTATACTGTTCGGTACAGATATAGAGATAATTGGTCCAGGTGAATTCCGGGGATCCGTTGAAATTTCTTTACCAAGAGGGTCCATTCTAATTCTGAAAGGAAACGGAGCCGATATGGCAAAACATTGCATTCCGGGAGTTCGACACCGTCGAGTGTCGATAACTTTCAGAAGGATGAATGATGACAAACTCCATACAGATTTCAGCCACATCTGGAACTTAAAGAGTTGCAACCATATGAGTTATAAATTCGTTGTACCACTAGGCCATCCCAGAACAACAACTTAGAAGGTCAACTTGTTTAGTAACTCATAACACAGTTTGCGAGAAGATCTTCTATTGGCAGGCATGCAGATGTATAAATATGCGGACAGCGATATGAAGACAACTTGTTTTGTACTTTATATTATGTACTCATAGATGTACTAGTTATGCATATAGTATGATGTACTTTCCATCTTTGAGATATATACATGATATATTGTAAAAATGACTGTGCTGAACTATGCATTGGTTCGTAACAATGAACATAACAAAAAAAAAGAAATTAAATTTGCTGAATAAGTTTTCTCAAATTTGAGATTCCTTGTTTGTGCAGTATGGCCCCGTTCGGTCTATATCCCCACAAAATTGCACGTTCTACACAAATTTTTTGTGATATCCCTATGGAGTCACAAACTCTATATGATACTTGCAAATAAATTTTGCAAAATCTTTTTCAAAATAACATAAATTTCTACACATTACGCTTTCTGAAACACAGGATATTTTAAATCAGTCTCATAACTCTGATTTACTACTTTTAAAAAATAGATCCAATAATTTCAATTTTTTTATCAAATCAGTTCAATACTTCTGATTCATAATTGATCTAATAATTTCAATTTTCTCATCGAATCTGTTCGATACTTTTGATTCATAACTTTTCAAATTGATCCAAATAATTTCAATTTTTACTTTGAATCAGTTCAATACTTCTGATTCATAATTGATCCAATAATTTCTATTTTTACTTTGAATCAGTTCAATAGTTCTGATTCATAATTGATCTAACAATTTCAATTTTTTCATAATTTCAATTTTCACATCGAATCAGTTCGACACTTCTGATTCATAACTTTTCAAAATTGATCTGATAATTTCAATTTTCACATTAAATAGTTTCGATACTTCTGATTCATAACTTTTCAAAATTGATCCGATAATTTCAATTTTCTCATCGAATTAGTTAAATTCTTTTGATTCATTTCAAAATTGATCTGATAATTTCAATTTTTACTCTGAATCAGTTCAATACTTCTGATTCATAATTGATCCAATAATTTCAACTTTTATTTTGAATTAGTTCAATACTTTTGATTCATAATTGATCTAATAATTTCAATCTTCATATCTTATCAGTTCGATACTTCTGATTCATAACTTTTCAAAATTGATCCAATAATTTTAATTTTCACATTAAATCAGTTTGATACTTCTGATTTATGCCTTTCCCAAATTGATCGGATAATTTTCACTTCGAATCAATCCGATATTTCTAATTCACATCCTTCAAGAATTGATCTAATAATTTCAATTCTTACTTTAAGATCAGTCCTACACTTCTGATTTCTTCTATTGGAAGTCAGTTCCAAATGTCTGACTCTCCTTTAATATCAATATTCGTATCTTGAATCCCCATTTTGAGGTCAACCCTTACATGTTGATCCTTATTAAAAAAAAAACAAAACAACACACTTAACAGCTTTAAAACTCACTATCCAATCCTCAGTGAGAGTCCTCACTGCCTGACCTTGATCAGACACTTATTTGCAAAAAATTCCTAAGCAGAAACAAATAGAAGACACAAATTCACACTTCTTTCTAGGTCTGATGACTTAGAAATCTATATTGGTCTTGTTGATCTTGTCGGTCAACGCCAATACGTGTGATGTGCTCGCCCAACACACCACACCTATTGGGGGTCCATTTGTTGACCTCACTTTTGTTTGAGGTCTAGAAATTTCTATAGTAGCCTAGGTCTAGCCATAGGGCTTTCCTACTGACTAGTCTTAGAAACCTAGAAAAGGTACCCTCACCATTAGAAACTCAAAACTCTTCTCT
>JXCR01128673.1:4402-17457 GCA_002079205.1 Phalaenopsis hybrid cultivar | reverse complement strand
ATAATCAAAATGATATTTAAATGATCTTGATAATGATCACTTAAAGTTTTAAATCTTTTCAAAATCAATACACACACTTAATACATTCACTTAGGTCTTAAGGACTTAGTGGTGAACTTAAGTTGAAATCCACTTTTTAAAATAGGATTAAAAAAATCAACCTAATCAAACTCCCTTAAAACACTACAAGTCCATTTGGATAAACATAATATCAACATAATCAAACTCTTTTAAAACACCACAAGTCCAATTAAGACTAAAAATTTAACCTCAACATAATCAAACTCTTTTAAAACACCACAAGTCCAATTAAGACTAAAAATTTAGCTAAGTATCTTAATAACACTGATTTGTCCCCTAAAGGGTCTTTACCTACATAATTTTCAAATTAAAAGAGAATGACAAACACTCTTTTAAAACACCACAAGTCCAATTAGGACTAAAATTTGGCTAAGTGTTCTTATAACACCAATTTGCCTTTTAAAACACCACAAGTCCAATTAGGACTAAAATTTGGCTAAGTGTTCTTAATAAATGTCTCCTAAAGGGTCTTCACCCACATAATTTTCAAATTGAAAGGTAAATGACATTTACCTTTTTCTTGTGTTCCTAGGATGAATTATTAAGCAACATAATAAAGTTTAAATGGACCCAAGGCCTTTTACCCGACATTAAGAAGGTTGCATGGACTTGCTCCCTACTCTTTACCTGGTGAATACCTTAGGGATCTATTAAACTTAATATGTTTTACTTAATAATATTATCCTTAAAATTTAAGGACCCTCAATACACAACATAGAGTTAGGAAGGTTTCCAAAAATTTACTTTTCCATCTCTATAAACATAAACTGCTCTAACATGCATTTTGAGTTGGAGGTGGTAAAACGAGAAGACTCGCCAGGTACACTTTTACAATTTACAGCATTTTACAGTCTTTCTTGTACTTTCCTACTGCACTTTTATTTATGCTTGTAATTACATTCCTTCATATAAAATATAAAATTTTATAAATCACCCCCACAACATTTCAAAAATATAAGATAACTCAAAACTTAATCACAAACATCCCAAAAAATACAACTTCAACTAAATTAAAATGTCTTTATTGGAAGATCGGGAACCTTCGGAGGAGGTAACCTACGGTTGCTAACGAGGTTTTCCAATGTCTAAATGAAATTATGGAACTCATTAAGTTGAGTTTAGCAAATTCATTTGGACTAAGTGATTTCAATAGAAAATAGTGTGCCGGGATGATGAAACCATGGGATCTTGACCGGTATCGCTTTAATCAACTTTAATATGCCAATAATAAAATTTAAAGAACTTTAACCATAAGGTAACCTGATTTGACATTATAACCAAATGACTTAGAAAACTTTNGTCAATAAATCATTTTTTGACTTTTCCAAAACATGACACTTCTCTCATTTACTTGATTTGTCATTTCTAAAATTAAAACTCTACTACAACGAGGAGCTTGGAGCTAGAACTCTGGGCAGCCCGGCCATCTTCTACAGTAAGAGGATTTACAACAACACATCCTNATTTGGACTAAGTGATTCCAATAGAAAATAGTGGTGCCGGAACGACGGAACCGTAGGATCTTGACCGGTGTGCTATAATCAAATTCAACTAAGTCAATAAATCTTTTTTTGACTTTTCCAAAACATGACACTTCTCTCATCNGCCGGGACGATGGAACCGTGGGATCTTGACCGGTGTCGCTTTAATCAACTTTAATATGCCCATAATAAATTTCAAAGGACTTTAACCATAGGGTCATCTGATTTGACATTATAATCAAATGACCTAGGNTGAGGAGCTTGGAGCTTACATGGTGGGCAGCCCGGCCATCTTCAACAGTAAGAGGATCTACAACAACACATCTTTCTTTAGTTTTAAACAACAAAGTCATAGGAATTCGAGGTTGTTTGCCTAGTGCAACATAAATCCTCAAACATATTTTTAGGCCTTTGTACAACCATATTGTATAGTATAAGCCCTAAACTCGTCTTAGGACTCCAAGGTAGTCCTTTGTCACGACTTAAATCCTCACATATTCAAGGTTATTTGTGTTGATTGCTTCACACAAATGTAAATCCTAATAAATAAAAAAAATTGCAAGATTGAACATTTAAAAATGATTTCTCCTAAATTGAAGCCAAATAATAGGATAGCTTGGGAAGTCACCGAAGTTTTTTTATTCAGATCCGTGACATCCTCTAGTGTTTCCTCCCTTGGACTCCAAAACAAAAGGTTCCAAATTTGAACCAATCCCCCTTCACACTTCTTAGTCCGATATCTTTGAAATGTCCTTACCATTTGAACTCTTTGAAGGTAATTTTTCTTAACTTTTATCGAGAGTATTCATAGGTAACTTCAGTTATCTATGATGTAATTAACTATAGGGGCTTGCCCTTATAGGAAACTTTTCTCGAACCCAGCATAATATAAACCTTATTTAATTCCTTATATTAAATAGGGGAATTTGTCGGCCAATACATTGGTTTTGCAGACAAAACGGATGTCATAATTTTCTTTAGTTTATTTGATCAAGCCTCACCCTTAACTCTTGTGTTCATCCTTCGGGATAAATATAGGATTTGAGGTAAAGCGTTCTTTCATCTAAACTATGAAAATTATGGGGTCAGTTTGACTTCATCTTTTTTAAAACTAAATTTTTTTTAAACGTCCTTTCGAAGCAGGAAACGGGATTTCAATTTCGATGACTGACAGCTTCTTACGGGCAAACCCCACACCAAAAATAGTGCCGACAATGTGTGTTTAAGAAAATTGGGGTAGTATTTTTGAGACTATTATGTGTTAGTACTGATTTTAAGATTGTATTTAGTGACTTAGACATGTTAGAATAAGAATTTGGATGTTAAGTTGACTAGTGCAAAAATGTGTACTGGCGCTTAAGCGCCAGTTATGACGCATAAGCATGGTAGTTTTAACTCATGTGCAAAATTTGGATTCTAGATAGGAAAACTATCAACTAGTTTGCAAAAATGTGCCAAGGTAGTTCCTAGACGTGCCTAAGAGTTATTGGAAGTATTTAGGCTTATGAATAGAAGGGTTTTGTGAAAGAATTTCACCCAAGATCATTTCTAGCCCTAAAGTCTGAGAGAGAGAGAGAGAGATTTTGAGATGATATCTTCATGGGAGATGGATCTGAAGAAGAAGGAAGAGACCATGAGGAGAAATTTATTAGTCAAAGTGCACAAGAGATGTATTACAGTTTCTTAGCCGTTATTATTGAAGGGATATCAGAGAAGATCAACAAATTTGAGAATACCCTGTCTTTGCTGAAGACTATGGTATTGGAGATTCATGCACATCTTGAGCATATGGATGGCAATTGAAAATGCAATTTAGCCACATTAGTTATATAGAGGAAGCGGATAAGGAGATGTTTCTTAAGTAAAAGTAGATTGAAGAAGATTGTATCAGAGCACGTCACCACCGTCCGTTTTATTAACTTTATATTCCAATTGACCCGGGAGAGCCAAATAAAAGACCTGAGTTTGTCCCATCAAATGAAGAGTGGAATTAAGTTCTATGTTTGAGTTTATTTGTTTGGAGTCATTGTGTTTACATGTTAGTGTTTATTTTTAGTGTTTATGACTTTTTATGAGTTTATTTGTAATATGAGTGATAATTGTTTGAACTTAGGAAATTTTCTCATTCGAGACTATTTGGCGTGAGAATTAAGTGTTAAATGTATTTATACTCGTTTGTGAATTAATATAAGTTTTTTTGTGTGAAAATTTGTGTTATTTTTAGCCTCAAATTAAAATAGTTATTATGGAGAATTTTAAGAGAGAGGGGAGTTATAGGAAGTTGAAAATAGTCATTTAACTGCTATGCGACCATTTAGGGGTGGTTTACTTAGGCAAATAGTGCATTATACTTTAATTTAAAAATTTTTAAAATTGTGCACTGGCACCTAAGCGCCATATCTCGCACTTAAGCGCGAGCTAACCTGATAGGCAATGCGCCTAAGCGCCACTTATCCTCGCTTAAGCACCAGTTCATCAAAACCGGTTTGCTAACGATTAAAAGTGAATTTCAGCTCAAAAATCACCATTTTTAATGCCACTGTCACCTTCAACCTCTCAAGTTTGCAATTTTTTAGGGCTAGGGAAAATCTAAAAGTGAAGATTTCTTTGTGGAATCAAGTGAAATTTGCTAGATCCAAGTTTCTTGAGGTAAGAGCTTAACTTCTATGAGAAAAAAATTTAATTTTCACCATGTATTTTAAGCACATTTGGAGAAATTTGAAAATCCACTATTCATGGTGAAAAATGAGGAAAAATCTATGAAAATTGCATGGGAAGTTTGGTTTGTGCTTTTGGAAGTTTAGTTTACTAGTTTAAACTTGATTTTTTAAGATATTTTTGGAATTTATAAAATTTATATAATGACACCAAGAATGAAGAGGAGCAAAGGAAAAAGCCCTTTCCATTCGATTAAATTTGTTAGTTAGATGGCTCAAGGTTGGTATAGTGAAGCATTTTAATCATGAAAACTGATTCAGAAGCATTATTTTAAGAATCCAGGTGGAGAAGTGGAAGATTTGATTGTTCACCGATAGTGGGAAAAATTATGTTGTTTTTTTGCTGTTGTCATAATTTCTGTTGTTAGGGAGTTCTATGCTAACCTCCCTGAGGCTGAAGACTATAGAGTTATGGTTCAAGGAAAGTTGGTACGTTTTTCATCGGAGGTAATCAACTTGTTCTATCATCTACCACCTGACACCTTATGTTTTTATACAAATTATAGTCCGGCTAAGGCAGAGCTAGATGAGATTATTTCTTACTTGAGTATTGGAAGAGGACTTTGGAAGATCACAAATGAAAGGAGAGTAAATTTCCCAACTTCATAGTTATGAGCACCTCCAAAGTCCTGACACTATTTTATTTATGCTCGACTGCTACCAACAAATCATCTCAGTGAGGTGACCAGAGAAAGAGTGACGTTAAATTACTGTATTCAAGAAGGAAAGCTCATCAGCATTAGAGCTTTGATCTATCAAACTATCATCAGTTCTACCACAGCTATTACTATTGCAGGTCTTGGATTCGCTTCCATGACCTTTTCTTTGTGTGGCTGGAGTTAAATATGATAGCTGGGAAGAAGTATTGTTACCTCTAAAGCCTGTCACTAAGGTGAATGTGAATACTTATTCTGAGCATTCTCCTTTTAGCTAGAGAGGAGGATTTTCTAGAAGTTATGGAATGGAGATCTCTGCTGCTTCTACATCTAGTCCATCTAGCCCACGTACTTCTACATCCAGAGGTGAGTCTACTGAGACCCGAGGCACATTATTACAAAGATAATGGACAATATTAACTTTACTGCTGATAAATTTTAGAATTTAGAGCATTTTGCATATCATAATGATAAATATAATTGGAGAAAGAGTGATTATGAAGAAAAATTCTACTTGTCTCTGGAAAGCCTAATTAGAGGTGACCCAAGAGTGCAATTTCCTCCATATCCTCGATATCCTGATTATGAACCTACAAAAAAATGGCATAGCGGTGATTCAAAAGATGGGGAGTACGACTGAGAGGTCTTTATGTTTGTACTATGTTGAGGACTATGTGGTCTTGTACTGCTACATTTGCATGTGTGTGTTGATTTAGATTATGTTTTGTGTTTTGGATTTTTTTTATTTTTTGTTGTTGTGATGTTTGTGTTAGTTAAATTTTTTTTATCAAATTCTAGGGTAGTAACTGTTGTGAGTTTTATGATTTAGTTAGTTTAGAACTTTACTTAATTCTATGTCTTTTAAAAATTTTAAAAAGATTGCTAACTTATATCTTAAATTTAATTTTCAGAAACAGCTACCCTGTATATTTCTTTTATCATGTTTGTGTGTTTGTTTTTATTTTGAGATTGTGAAGTCAAAATTAGTGTGTTAGTTTGCTTTTATGTTTATACCCACTGTTTAGAAGTCGATTGAATATCTACATGTTGAATTGAAATGAAAATATTAGAAAATTTGATCAAAATTAATTTTACTCCTATTTTTTTAGTTTATCTACTTGTATCATTAAGGTTTAAAAATTCTTGTTAGTAAGTAATTTTAAATTTTCATTCCTGCTTATATATATGTGATGCTAAAATGTTTAATCTGTTAAAAATTTAAGTTTGGGGGGGTGAAAAATATTTTCAAAATTGAAATTTTATTTGTTCTCAAATGTGTTACAAGTGAATTTGAGTTGAAATGAAAAAATGATTATATTNCCTTATATTAAATAGGGGAACTTGTCGGCCAATACATTGATTTCGTAGACCAAACAGATGTCATAACTTTCTTTAGTTTATTTGATCGAGGCTCACCCTCAACTCTTGTGTTCATCCTTTGGGATAGATACAGGATTTAAGGTAAAGCACTCTTTCATCTAAACTATGAAAATTATCTAAAATTTTTTTAAATGTCCTTCCGAAGCGGGCAACGGGATTTCAATTTCGATGACTGATAGCTTCTTACGGGCAAACCCCACACCAAAAATAGTGCCGACAATAGTCCTGGGCAGGAATGAAGATTGTAGGTGATATGTGGTCTCCTTGTTTTACTCCTCTAGATGCTTTGAAAAATCCATGAGCCATTCCATTAATTAGCACTGAATTCCTGTACCTTATAGCCATCTTCTTATAGTCAGACAAGAGGCATTGGAGAAACCTCTTGCCTTCAGCATTTCAAGCAAAAAATCCCAATTAATCATTTCATAAGCCTTATTTAAAACTAATTGATAAATCATGTTGCCCCCCTGCAAGGCTTTTCAAGGTCATGAAGTAATTCTTGTGTTAATAAAACATTGTCTCCAATGTACCTTCCCTTCACAAAGGCTGCCTATTTGAGGCTTACTAAGTGCTGCAATTGAGGTTGAAGCCTGGTCAGTAGTATCTTACTTATAGTTTTGCTAATTACATTGGTAAGATTGATGGTCCTAAAGTGTTGTCATTATTCCTTGATATTGTATTTTGGTACAAAAACAATGTTAGCAACACTGAAGTAATTAGGTAGATCATAGCATTGGAAGAATCCTTGTATAGATGGCACAACACTATCTTTTATAACATCCCACATCTTTTTATAAAAATATGAGGTAAACCCATGTGGTCCTGCTGCTTAGGAGCTATCAATTGAATAAAGAGCTTGTTTGATCTCCTCTTCAGCTGGGGCATCAGCAGGGTTTGTATTGGCTGTATGGATCTAGTCAGAGGTGAAAAGCTTAGGGTCTAACTGCCCTCTATTATTTGATGAGTAGGTCATCAGCCATTGATAATACTGAACAACACTATCAATAATTTCAGTAGCTTCCCTTATCTTATTTCCAAGGTTGTCTTTGATCCAATGGATGGTGTTACATTTTCTTTTGTACTTAATATAAGCATGGAAGAACTTTGTGCTCCTATTCCCCTTAATGAATTTGCTAGTGGTAGCCTTTTGTTTAAGAAATTTCCCTAGCCAAGTCACTGCTGTGAGTAAGTTTTCATTGGCTTCCATCAGAGTGGTTTCATCAGTCAGTCCATTAGCAGCATTTTCAGTTTCCTTCAGATCTAGCTCAGCCTGTTCCACCCTTGCCTGAATGTTGCTAAAGGTTTTCCAATTCCAATTATTCATTAATTTGCTAAATTTTTTTTGCAGAGCCCAAAGTTTAATCAGTGGATTTGGATGATCATAATCTCCGCAGTGTCCAGAGATTCACATATCAAAAAGGGGCCTTGGCTTGTTGTTGATTAGTTGAGATATAAATTTAGAGTGGTCTGTGGCTAGGCCAGCTAAACTGAGATGAGCAATAGTGGTGTGCAAAAATAACTGGAACCATTTGTCATTGATTATGAATCTGTCCAATCTTTCCCACAGCTTATTTCTCCTCCATGTGAAATCAGGCCCATTGTAACCCAAGTCAAATAAACTAGTAGTGTGTATGTTATCATTGAATGTAGTCATACAAGACATGTTGGGAGTTCTACCACCTCTCTTTTCAGCAGGAGTGGCCAGGCAGTTAAAATGCCCCCCACAACCACAATCTAAGCCTCATCTTGTTGGTCCTTTTACAACTCCTGCCTAGCTATTTTAGTACATCCTACATACACAACAGTAGCTAGACCAATGTGGCCAACCATTGCAAAAGAAAAATACAAGAATTGAGATTGGTTTTTCGGAATGACACAATTCACTTCAACTCTAAAAAAATTCCAAATCTTGGTATTAAGATTAGTGGAATGGATAAAACTTAAGAATACTTTCAAGAATTTAATAGGATTATGGCGAACCAAAGGTTGAAAAATTGCCAAGCACCATAGTTTGTGCTTTCTATTTAAAGACTTTAGCCTTTTTAGAGAAAAGGTGCGAGCAATCACCCTTAAAGACTTTAGCCTTTTTAGTTAGATATGGCACTTAAGCACCGGTGAAACAGAGAAGACCACGCCTAAGCACCAGAGGCCCGCGCTTAAGCGCCAGTGACAGTTACTTGACGACTTAATTCATTTTGATGAATTTTGAAGGGACATTTGAGGCACCTATTGGCTAAAGAGGGTGGTTATGGCCACAAAAAAATGAAATATGGTTAAAAGACTAGTGAAAGGAGGCATCCTTTGGAGAATACATTGAATTTGGACACAATTTGAAGAGATATCAAGGCACATCTTAGAAAACTATAAAAAAAGGAGGCTTGGAACTTTTCAAGGGCTGCTTCTAGTCTCTTTAAGTGTTTCTTTTAGATTCTTCTTCGCTGTGATTTCTGAGAGAGACTGTAAGACGCCAATATCTTCTTTCTTTTAGTTATAGTTTCTAGTTTTTGAGAGTTAAGAGTGTTGTAAGAAGAGAAGAGATTCAAAGGAACTTGAAGAGTTTGGTGGAGGAATTGACATAAGTTTTTATCTTTTGGTTACTACATTTAGTTTTAATTGAAACTTCTTGTTGGTTTGGCAATGATTTCTGCTTTTAAACTAAATAGTGGTTTTATTTTCTTCATGAATTTTGAGCATTTTTCTTTATCTTTTTCTTAAAATGATAAGTAAATAAAGTATTGGATGGAAGTTGTGGAGAGTATTGATCTTTAATGTTGGAAGAAGTTGTTATATTTTAACTCCATGTAGTTCATTTACTTCTTGATTTGGCCCATCCATATTTTAAAATTAGTTGTGAGAACTTGTAAGAACAGGGATGGTAATGTCTTAGTCAACAATTGAAAAGAATCACATGAGATTGTATTTATGAGAATATAATTCATACGATTGAGTGCAAATAAATAGGGAAATAATCGTTGAAGAGTGTAGAGTTAGAGGACTTTAAAGTGACGGGTTAAAACCCCTAACTTGGTTTATTATTTTAGGTTTTGATACGTGATGTTAGCCCCCAAGTGGAGGGAATCAAGGGAACTCTAGAGTGATAGCATCTTCTTTCCCTAGCCGGTCTTCAGAACTATTCAAACTTTAAATTAACCAATATTCTTTATAACATCTCTAGTAAGGGTAAAGAATAATACTGCTCCTATTTGGCACAACAAAATTTTGCATACTTCCATAACAGAATTCCTATACTTGTTACTGATTCATGATAAAAAAAAAGATATTTCATATTCAGTGCCTCTTAACTTACAAAAATTCAAGTTATCTTTAGACGTTATTACTGTTATGTCAAAATATAAAAAATACAAAAAAAATTGAACTTTAATAACTGTGTTAATATCTTTAGTTTAAGTAATTGTCTTTTTGAAATAGAAGTTTGTTACTTAATAGTGGATATTGTGAACAATCCTAGTAAGTTCGATATTCGGGGCTTAATAAAAAAACTCTATATTACTTGATAATGATATGTATACTTGCGTAGTTTCTCTCTCTCTCTCTCTCTCTCTANCACCCTTAATTCTTGTGTTCATCCTTCGGGATAGATACAGGATTTGAGGTAAAGCGCTCTTTCATCTAAACTCTGAAAATTATGGGGTCAGTTTGACTTCAACTTTTTTAAAACTAAAATTTTTTAAAAAACGTCCTTCCGAAGCGGGCAACGAGATTTCAATTCCGATGACCGACAGCTTCTTACGGGTAAACCGCACACCAAAAATAGTGTCGACAATCTCAGAGTAGGGAGAAAGATCGAAGGAACTACTCATGCTTCATGAGAAAGAAATAACAAAACATAAATTTCGTATATAAAAGAAAGTTCATACAACACTGATAAACAAATAATACTTACCTGAAAACTCTTTCTCAAAGCAAATCCTTTGTAGCATTTCCTTAGAAATACGAGAAAAAGATATCTCCCACTTTTCTCCTTCTCCAACACTCTTACCGAAAGTTTCACACTAAATCTCACCACAAAAACTCTAAACTATGAAAGAAAAATAACTAATTGACTCCAATATGGAAGTTGATTGGAATGATGTGGTGCAAAAAATAAAAGTAGAGGAGTGAAAAACGTAGAGGAGCGTTTTTTTGATGAAATTCGGTCCCAAATAGAGCCCAAGGTCGGTTCTCCAAGAGGTGCCTCCAAAAACCCTTCAAAAAATTGTCCAGATACATCGAACCTTCTAGAAACGGGGTCTGCACCGCCTTTGGCACCGTTGACGCTGAGTAAAAAATCTCGACGTTAATTTGTTCTGTACCGTCGGTGCTGCCGACACTGAGCATTTCTTTAAAAACGTCATTTTGATTCCAAATTTCATACATTTTGCTTTCTTTTTACTTTAAGCCCTAAAAAAATAACAACCTACAAGAAAACATCAAAATACCTTCCATTAAAGTGTAATATCATCAAAAATAGGTATAAAATATGGGTGTAAAAATGCATATACTTTTGGTGTATCAAAATCCCCCAAACATACATGTTACTTGTCCTCAAGTAACTCCTTGACTACATAAAAAATATGACTTATGATAAAGACCTTAACTTTTAGACTTCCATATTTTGGTTTTCCAAATATATTAGTATAACTTAAGAAAAATTTAAAATAACTCCAGTTAATATTCAAGGTGTAAAGATATTCAATTATTAAGTCTAAGGTTTCTGATCCTCTATTTCTTTCAAGAAAACTTGCAATTTGTTATATTAAAGTCACTTAACAAATTCATATGAAAAAGAACCTCATAAAACTTTATTAATAATCAAATTAACATTCAAATAAAAAAGTTTAGAAAATGTGTTCAAGTCTTTTTCGTTAAGTTGATTCAAGTGAAGTAAATTTTTAATTAGCCATCTCCTCAAGCTTCTCCCCATATATTTCTTTTTCTTTTTCTTTTCTTTTCAGGATCATTTTTAATCCCTTTTTTCCTTTTTTTCTTTCTTTTCTTCTCTTTTTTAATATATATGTCAGGATTACTATATCATGATAGCTTTTAATGATTTTTGAACTTCATTATCATCTTCTAGTCAAAAACTTGTCACATTTCTTCACTTAACAAATTTATATTAGTTTAAAGATTTCATAAAATTTAAATTTAATGTGAGGATTATTATATCTGGATAGCCTTTTTCTTTTCTTTTTTTGAGGATTACTATATCTGGATAGTCTTTAATGATTTTGAACTTCTCTATCCTCTTTTTAAAGTTGGATTACTATATTTGGATAGCCTTTAATGATTTTGAACTTCACTATCCTCTTCTTAAAGTTAAAAACGAGGATTACTATATCTGGATAGCCTTTAATGATTTTGAAATTCACTATCCTCTTCATAAAGTTAAAAACTTATTACATTTTCTTCACTTAACAAATTTATATTAACTTAAAGATTTCATAAACTTTAATTCTTTTCTTTTTACTTGAATCCTTTAAGATTTTTAATACTTCAAAAATACAAATTTCCTTTACTAAAAGTAGAAAAATATAGTCTTATTCTCTTTTGCCAAATATCTTAGCCCCTAGAATCNTCATCTAAACTATGAAAATTATGGGGTCAGTTTGACTTCATCTTTTTCAAAACTAAATTTTTTTTTTTAAAAGTCCTTCCGAATCGCGCAATGGAATTTCAGTTCCGATGACTGACAGCTTCTTACGGGCAAACCCCACTCCAAAAATAGTTAAACTCATTGCACCACTAGGCCATCCCAAAATAACAGCTTCGAAGGTCAGCTTGTTTAGTAACTCATAACACAGTTTGCGAGAAGATTTTCTATTGGCAGGCATGTAGATGTATAAATATGCAGACAGCGATACGAAGACAGCTTGTTTTGTACATTATATTATGTACTCATAGATGTACTAGTTATGCGTATAGCATAATGTACTTTCCATCTTTGAGATATATACATGATATATTGTAAAAATGACTATATAAATCAATAATGAAGAATTTCAAAGTTTTTTTTTCTGACATAAATTCTTCTTAATGTGGTTGAAAACCGCTGAACTATGCATTGGTTCGTAACAATGAACAGAACAAAACAAAATAAATTAAATTTGTCGAATAAGTTTTCTCAATTTTGAGATTCTTGCTTGTGCAGTATGACCCTGTTCGGTCTATATCCCCAAAAAATTGCACGTTCTAAACAAATTTTTTTGTGATATCCCTATGGAGTCACAAACTCTTTAGTAATATCTCTAGTGGAGTTTACTGTCTCGTAAAGTGTTAGATAAATATATATGCTTCACTAAACGGAGCAAAGCTGTGGAATTTTGTGATATCCCTATGGAGCTAAGGTATGTGACTGAGTCCTGACTCACGAATGAGTTATAAAATCACAGAATTCAACTTAAGAAACATTTGAGGATTCTTAGTTAGGGGAATTTGGACTTCAAAATCCTTAACATACGATCCACCAGATATAGTAATTCTCAGAAAACAAACGGAGCAAAGGAAAAAAATATATATAATAATAAATTACCCCGAGAAGAAGCTTAAGGTGAGCATAATAAAAAATTAGTGTCTAATTGCAGACATTCAAAATCTTTAAATCATGCTCTACCAGATATAGTAATTCTCGACAAAACATAAAAAAAAAATGGTATGAAAATTTTGATCCAAAGATCAAATCAAAATAAAAAAGTCTCCCTCAGAAGAAGCTTGAGGTGAACGTATAATCAAAAATTGGTGTT
>JXCR01128670.1:84216-96799 GCA_002079205.1 Phalaenopsis hybrid cultivar | reverse complement strand
TCGGCCAATACATTGGTTTCGCAGACCAAATGGATGTCATAATTTTCTTTAGTTTATCTGATTGAGCCTCACCCTCAATTCTTGTGTTTATCCTTCGGGACAGATACAGGATTTGAGATAAAGTGCTCTTTCATCTAAACTATGAAAATTATGGAGTCAGTTTGACTTCATCTTTTTCAAAACCCAACTTTTTTTAATGTCCTTCCGAAGCGGGCAACGGGATTTCAATTCCGATGACCTACAGCTTCTTACGGGCAAACCCCACTCCAAAAATAGTGCCGACAATGTGTTCTTCTCAAGTTGGTGAAGGTTTAAAAACAAATTTCATGCAATTTGGTTGAGTTTAGATAGAGATCTTAAGGTTTTAGTGTGAACAGCTTACGGGTGAGGTCACTTGGGGACGATAACAGAGAGTCATCCGATCACACGTTTATTTCATCAACGGAGGAGATCAAGCCAGACCAACTCTTGGTATGAAAGGCCATCTTCATCAGCAAGAGGATCTACAACAACATATCTTTTTTTAGCATTAAATAAACAAGCCACAAGATTTTGAAGTTGTCTGCCTAGTGCAACATAAATCCTCACCTTATTTTTAAGCATTTTGTATAGTTTTGTTATACAATATAAGCCCTAACTCTTCTTAGAATTCCGAGGTTATCATTTGTTACGACCTAAATTCTCACATCTTCTAGGCTATTTGTGTGATCATTTCACATGATGTAAGCCATAAACAAATAAAATTTGCAGGATGAAACATTTAAATAATCTCTCTGCAAAATTGAAGCTAAATTATGGGGTAGCTTGGGAACTCACTGAGGTTCTCCTCGAAATCTATGACATCCTCTAGTTCTTCCTCCTTTGGATTCCAAAAACAAAATGTTCTAAATTTGAGTCATTCCCTTTTCACACCTCTTTGTCCAATCTCATTGAAAAGTCCTATCCTTTTGACCTCTTTGAAGATAACATTTTCTGATTTTTGTCGAGAGTTTTCTTAGGTGACTTCAGTTATCTAAGATGTAATTAACTATAGGGGCTTGCCCTTGTAGGAAGCTTTTTCTGAACCCAGCTTAATATAAGCCTTGTTTAATTCTTCGTATTAAATAGAGGAACTTGTCGGCAAGTAAAAGGGTTTTCACAGACCAAATGGATGTCGTATATTTCTTAGTTTATTTGATCGAGTCTCACCGTCAAGTCTTATTTTTATCTTTTGGGACCGATACAGGGCTTGAAAGGAGGGAAGTTGCCACAGCTCAACGACAGTCTCAACCACCTCATTTAGCCTCTCCAGAAGTCAATCAACCGGAGATTATACATATCGTAGATAAAATGAGGGAAGTTGCCTTAGCCAATAGAGATTATCAGCAAAGAAAGATTCTTCATCAAGTGTCAAAGGAATTTAAGCAAATGGTCGAGCAAGTTCAGGAGGTCTTAGCCCACTCTAAGGGTGGTGCATTGATTTTGAAGAGTAGACCTTACCCAGAGGAATTTGATGTCGTACCCTGCCCTATGGGTTTTGTGTCACAAAACTTTAAGATATTTGACGGAACTGGAAATCCTAGACAATATATAACACATTTTTGAGCCAGTTGTGGCAACACAAGAGGAAACAAAACATTGCGCTTTTGACAGTTTGTCAGCAGCCTATCCGGGATCGCTTTTGGTTGGTATGTCAAACTACCTAAAGGATCAGTTAAGACGTTCACCGAGTTAGAACAATTGTTCATGAAGATATTTGTCGGAGCACAGCATCATGTGTCTATTGGAGATCTCGTAGTAGATAAGTAGAAGCCCGATGAGTCTTTAGTGGACTACATTTTGAGGTGGAGAAACTTTAGCATGAAATGTGAACCTCAGCTACAGGAACATCATGCGATTGAGATCTTACTCAAGAGCATTCATGGGTCAGTGGCTTTCATGCTCAAGAGACTCACTATTAAATCATTCGAGAAGCTACTCAGCAAGGCTAGCAATCTTTAAGAAGAAGTCAAACATATGGTTTCTCATGAGAAGGCCGAGAAGTCCAAGATGAATAAAGTATTTTAAAAGAAGTCTGAAACAGTGGCAATGGTCGATAAAGAAAAACAACCAATAAAGATACATGCAGAAAATTATCGTCAGTCGTCATCGCAGTATGCTCAACAACAGACATAACAGTATGGCCAGTTTAGCCAGCAACCGCCTCAAGGAGGATCATACCAAACAGAGAATAAGAATATATCCATTGCAGAACATAGGAAAGTAGTGTATTCCTTCAAAGATGAAGCCGTGCCCAAAATGTTCAGAAGTCTGATGAAGAAGCTTGTGTTCAAATTACTAGATCCAAAGAAACTCGAAGAGGTCGACAAGAAGGATCAACCAAATTATTATTTGTATCATAGGTTGCTTAGGCACACTATAGAGGAATGTTTCATTTTCAAGGATTGGCTCGAGAAAAATCTTAAAGAAGAAAATATAATGATCTCGAAAGAAGATTTAAAAGAACCTTAAAAAGGTTCTATAAATATGATTTTGGTTGGGCCAGTCTCTCCGATTGACCCATATACTGAAAAATATGGATGGAGTGTGACTTGGAACAAGCTCAAGAGTGTACTAAACCAAATCTAAAATGCATCAACACAAGATTTCGTTCAGAGTCTTCAACCTGCCAAGCCTAAGATAAGGATTTCACCAGAAGACTCGTCAATGTCAAAGAAGAAGAAGAAGAACACCACCACAAAGACTGATAGAACGTAGGGTAGGATAGGGGATGACTCTGCTAGATTAGTTATCTCAGATTCAGGGAAGAAAATCCTCGAACCCCTGACCTTGTATGATTATCTTTTTTCCCCTCTGGGGTCTTATGAATATAATGATTATGATTTCAGCTACGTTCTAACTGTTTCTGATGAGAACGTAATTGATTATGACCAATCTAACCTTGATCTCAATTCCCAAACCGATCTTCAAATCATACTTAAGTCCAATGAACTTGTTAACAAGATCGAAGAAGACATCGATAATACCAATTACAACGGCACCGGGAGTGAGGAACCAATCCTCAAGCACTACGGTGCACCACTTGCCATTAACTTAGATCTTTCCGACAAAGAAGAAACATCGGAAGATTCGACAATGGTATCTCAAGAAGAAGAAATTACAGAAGTGAACTTAAGGAGCGGGAGACTATTACCCCCGAGGTCAGCCCGAACAGATAAAGGAAAGCAAATAATAACTCGAGAAGAGCTACCTCCACCTCAGTCAGTGGAAGAAACAAATAACCAAGTAAAGATCGGAGGATCATACAAATTGGATTATAATGTGCTAGCTCATCTTAGGAAGTTGCTGGCCAAATTAAGCATATATGACGCTCTATTCCTATCAAAGAAGATGAGAGAATCTCTTGTTACAACTTTGCTGGACCCAGAGATTTGCTTAGCCAAATTGGTCAGCACATCCTCGGATGAAGTTTGCCCATTAAAAAAATAGTCTGAGGTAACCTTCACAGATGAAGTCTTGCTGCTCGGTATTGCCAACCTTAATTGTCCACTCTATATCTTTGTTAACATGAGTAGATTTGTGTTGCCCAGAGTTTTGATAGATCCTGGAGCATCCCTCAACTTGATGAGCCTACGTACATTGGCCTATTTGGACATTAAAGCTCAGGAGCTTACGATCGATAAAATGATGCTAAGAGGATTCAACCAAAATGGAGAGAAAGCCATTGGATCAATTACATTGCTTATGAAAGTTGGATAACAAGTAACAACCGCTAAATTTCATATCATTGATATCGAGACCTCTTTTAATGCTCTGCTTGGTCGACCATGGATTCACGAACACAACATGATTCTTTCATCTCTACACCAGTGCATTAAGTATTACAAGGAAGGACAAGAACATTGCATCAAGGGAGATTTACATTCATTTTTAGTTCATGAAGTTGGCATTCATGAAGATGTCGCGTACCATGCACCTTTGAAGAAAACTATCTTCTCTCATGAAGTTGTAGCAAATTAAAGTGAAAATTTAGAAGAATCACAAAGAGGAAGCCATTCAGCTCCGCTTCAATGATCTTCGACCACTCTTTTGCAACGAGTTGGTGGAGGTTCTTTTAGTTCGCGCATCTGAGATCGAGGCCGGGGACTGGACGAGCAAGAACAAATTTAATTGTTGAATGGGCTAGGTCGACCATCAACATTGATGATGAAGGAAGTTTTGAAGATGAAATAATGATGATAAAACAGAAGAAGCCTTGGTACGAGATATCCTTGAAAGATACGGAGAAAAGCGAATATGAGACAACGTTTGATTGGATAAACCACTATGTGAACACCATAACCCTTACTCTAATTCTCCCTCAAAAGGTCGAGAGTTTAGAGGTCAGGAAGTCCGTATTACTGGTTCAAAGCCAATCAAATTTTATCATGTTTCTACTTCTACTAACCTTGAAAAGTTATGTAAATTTGGATGAGGATTCTAATGAATTAATGGAATTGCTTTTTGGTTACTTTTTGCCTTGTGTATAAAAGTTAATTCAACGGGGACATTTGCCAAAATAAATGAAAAAGATAAATTACAATTTTTTGAAAAATTGTGGGATGTTAAAAGTCAAACTCCAAACTCGAAAGAGGGTCTCAAATTTGGTACAGTCGGACCAGTCGATGATTTAGAATTTTGTATGGTTGTTACTAGTGAATCGGAAGAGGACTGCCTTAATCTGGAGGATGAGTCTACCGATTAGCTGATAGAAGATGCTCCGCCATTATTTGAGGAAGAAATTAAATCAACTATTGATGAAGTGAAGGAAATCAACCTCGGGATGGAAGAGTATCCCCGACCTATATTTGTAAGTTCTCTACTCAACAATGAAGAATCTTTAGAGTTGATCAAACTCTTAACAGAATTCAAAGATTGCTTCGCATGGAATTATGATGAAATGTCAAGACTGTCACCAAAATTTGCAGTTCATAAACTCGCGGTGGACAAGGATACCACAGCAAAACAAGCTCCAAGTAGAATGCACCTTGAAATAGCGCAGCAAGTCATTTCCGAGGTGAAAAAAATAATAGATGCTAACTTTGTAAGAGAAGAGCAATACCCCACATGGTTAGCCAACATTGTGCCAGTTAAGAAGAAAAATGGACAAATCCATGTATGTGTCGACTTCAGAGATTTGAATAAAGCATGTCCAAAGGATGAATTTCCACTGCCAATACCAGAAATGATGGTGGATATCACTTCGACACATGAAACTTTCTCTTTCAAATCAAGATGGCTTCTGAAGATGCAGCACTTACAGCCTTCAAAACACCTACCAGGATTTTCTGCTACACAGTGATATCGTTTGGGTTAAAGAATGCTGGAGCAACATATCAACAAGTTATGAAGAAATTTTTTGATGATCTCATTAACAACCAAGTGGAATGCTACGCGGATGACTTGGTCATCAAAAGTAAACAAAAAATTGACCATTTGTACAATTTAAGGATCGTGTTTGAAATATTACGACAGTACGACCTTAAGATGAATCCCTTAAAGTGCATCTTTGGCGTTACCTCCGAGAAATTTCTAGGATTCGTTGTCCGTTATCGGTAAATCGAGATCGACTTGGATAAGATTAAAGCTATCTTGGAAATGCCTCCTTCCAAAACCTTGAAATAACTATGTTTCTTCCAAGGAAAGTTGGCATATCTGAGACGCTTTATTTCTAATCTCTCAGTTAGGTGTCAGCCCTTCTCGGCATCAGTTAAAAAGGACATCAAATTTGTTTGGGAGGAGAAATACCAGTGGGCTTTTAAGGATAAAGCAATATTTAATGACACCTCCTATTTTGGCAGCCCCTGTCCCGGGAAGACCTTTAATACTTTATACCGCGGCCTTAGATGACTCTCTTGGAGCCCTCTTAGCTCAAGTTAATGACGAGGGTAAAGAAAATGCACTCTACTACTTGAGTCATTGTTTAATACCGCCAGAGATAAGGTATCTGCCTATTGAGAAGAATTGTCTAGCTTTGATTTTCGCCGCCCAGAAGCTCAAACATTACATGCTTTATCATAAGATTACCCTTATTTTAAAAGTTAATCCATTGCAATATTTGATGACCCGACCAACACTCTCTGGACGTGTAGCAAGATGGTCGATGATTTTGTTGCAGATTGATATAACTTTTGTTCCCCTCCATGCTATCAAGGGACAAATTTTAGTAGATTTTCTCGCTGCACACACACTTCCAGCTTGCTCCCCTCTTAATGATGAATTACCAGATGAACAAATTTTAAAAATGGAATTCTCTAGTGCGCCACGCTGGGAGATGTACTTTGATGGAGCTTCATCAGCCGGAAAAGATAAAGGATCAGGCACAGTTATACCAGGCAAAGCAGGGATTGGTTTGATCTTTATCATGTTAGATAAGGGTATGATGAGGTTCTCATATCACCTGACAGAGCCATGTATCAACAATGAAGTAGAATATGAAGCGCTAATCACCGGATTGAAATTGGCAATCTCGATGGATATAACAAATATTGCCATTTATGGTGATTATCAATTCGTCATCCAACAAGTCGCCAGACAATACAAGATTTTGAAACTAAGGTTAACAGGATACCATCGGTACACCATGAAGCTACTAGAACAAATTCCCAGTGTAACTTTCTATTGGATTACTCGGGGAGATAAAGCCCATGTCGATATTTTAGAAAAACTTGCTAAGGAGATGGCATGCCTACCGAAGGATTCCATTGATATTACAGTACAAGGGTGACAGGTTTTGTCTCGAATCAACTTCAAAAATCTACACAAGCTTGACATAAGCCATTAATAGAATATCTGCAAAATGGAAAGTTGCTAGAAGACAAGTCAGCAGCGCATCACATCACAAGAAGGGCTATGTTGTACGCTTTAGTAGGTTATGTTCTCTATAGAAGATCATTCGAACAGATGTGGCTGCGGTGCCTAAGAAGAGCCGAAGCTCATAGTATTGTTAAAGAATTACATGCCAAATTGTGTGACGCTCACCAGTCAGAGATAAAGATGAAGATGAAGATCAAGAGACTCGGATATTATTGGTTGGAAATGATGTTTGACTGCATGGATACAACAAGAAGATGTCACAAGTTCCAAGTGCATGGGGTGGTCTTGCACCAACCTCCGAATGTGCTACACCCAACCGTCGCCTAATGTCCATTTGAGTGTTGGGGCACGGACATAATAGGTCCAATAGACCCTCCATCCTCTAAAGGGCACAGGTTTATACTTGTCTCTACAGATTATTTTCTAAATAGGCAGAGACAGTGATGTTGTGAGAGGTTACAACACATCACATCCTTCAATTTTTCAAAAGCCAAGTCATCTACCATTTCAGAGTTCCGCGCATAATAATTTTCGACAATGAGACAGCTTTTAAAAACACAAAGATCAATAATTTTGTTAAACAACGTGGGATTGACTGGAAATACTCTACGATCTACTATCCTAGGCAAATGACCTAGTCGAGGCCTTCAACAAGACACTGGTACAGATTTTGAAGAAAACATTAGACAAAAATAAGAGAGATTGGCATAACAAATTGTTAGAAGCCTTTTGGGCCGAGCAGACAATGTTCAGGAATCTCACTTAATGTACACCCTACATGCTCGTATATGGGTCTGAGGCCTTACTACCGCTAGAAGTTCATACGTCGTCTCTCAGAGTTGCTGTCGCCAATCAACTGACAACAAAAGAAAGTGCAAAACTTAGACTTGAAGAATTGGAAAGTCTTGAAGGAAAATAAATAGAAGCACAACAACATTTGGAGCTTTACCAGGCGAAGATGGTACAAGCTCATGACAAATTGGTCCACCCAAGGACATTCAAAATTGGTAATCTTGTACTTTTTCTCAAAAGGTTTATTCTTGCACGTCACAAGATGGGTGGAAAATTTGAGCCAACTTGGGAAGGATCATTTATAGTGGAAAAGCTCTACACAGGGGAGCTTACCAGCTAGTGGATTTTTGATGCAAAAGACCCATGTTGCCAATCAACGGACAATATTTGAAGACATATTATGCAATTTGACATTGCTTGAATTGAAATTTTGAAATTTTGATTGTTCTAGGGTTATTTGTTTGACCCAATGTCTATGACCGGGTCCAAAAAATTTTGTGATAAAATTAACCTCAATAAAATGAAAACTTTTGAAATTACATACTTTGACTTTCTTCCTCCTACGTTTAAGTTTAATATCTTACTAAATTAAATAAAAAATATACATAAATAAATGATCTTCTCACCATCATAAACTAAAATTTTGTCTAATAAACACTTTGTTTTGTTCTTGTTCCTGCTAAATTTCAGGGCACTGACATTTTTTCTGTCATCTGCAGAGAAAATGTCAGGATAGAAGCTGATTTTTTCTTTCAAAGAAGGCCAAAATCTCGCACTTAACGAGGAAAAGGCACAGCAGGGTGGCATCATAGACTTCTACATGGACTTCGGTCAAGTCGATGTAAACTATAAGGGTCCTCTGATGGATGTGGTCAGCCAACAAGAAAAAGAAGGGATACCATTGCTGTTAAAGATTGGCACCAAGGAGGATTCCTAACGAAAGGGGAAGAAAGTGATAGTGCAGTAAGATCCAATGGAGGGGACTAGTCACCTACCATCTATGATAACTGCATCGACTGGAGGTCTAGTCACTGCTAATGACGGAGACTGCCAAATGCACCGTTACGAAGGACTCATCGCAGAAATACCAATCACCGAAAACATAACGCTTTCTTGCGTGAAGAAATAAGATGCCAAAAGGAGACAGAAAACTTTCTTACCTCAATTTCTAAGGGGAAAATCTACTATCCATGCATGAGAGAGACTTTCTCTAGCTTGCTTGCCATAGAGGATGAGTCCGAGTTCACTACAGAGCCAATGATATAAGAGGTTTCAGATGATTTTTGTGTGGGTTGCTGAACATGCAATGTTGAGATTCCCACACAGATACCAGCTACAGGGGAGTTTGTGGAATGCCCGGACTGCAACATCCTCCACCTAAAGCGTAAAGGTAATTTGGAGGAGTATATGTCCATCAATGATAAATTTTAGATCACCGATCATCCAGTGGGTGAATCGTATATTCCGCTAGATACAGAGACAACACCAACATGGATTTCTGCTGATATTGAAATGAGGGAGCTTCCTCGATAGCCTTCAATTGTCATCAAGGAAGAATACTACAAAATCAGCAAAGTAAAGAAAAGGGAATTTGAATTTTATGAAGAAGTTCTAAGAAGATTCGTCAACATACTAGAAGGCTTAGAGCTATACACCAGAGTCTTCACTGAGAGCGACGAAAGAAGCATTCTTGACTGCATATTCGACCTAAGAGATAGAGGTCGAGCTGGCCTTCTGATGGAAAAGACCTATTCCGAACCACGGAAATGGATGCATTGAAAGGGCAGAATCACCATCCAATGTGGTTGCTATTATAACTTTACTAAGGACAGACAAGAAAATCCCCTAATTATTTTGACATGATGAGGTGGATCTGTTACCCCCAATGATAAAGTGGAAGATCAAGAGGATGGTTCAATGGAGCAAACTTCCAGTTGATTGCATTCCTAACAGCTACATCATCAATATCTACGATGAAGGCGACTGCATTCCCCCACATATAGACCATCATGATTTTGTGAGACCTTTTAGCACTATCTCCTTCATGAGCAAGAGCAAAATCCTATTCGGGAAAGAAATAGATGTCATTGGCCCCGATGAGTTCAGAGGATCCATGGAGATTCTACTACCAGTGGGTTCACTATTGATTCTCAAAGGAAATGGAGCAGACATCGCCAAACACTGCATTCCAGGGGTACGACACCGCAGGGTGTCTGTAACTTTCAGAAGAATGGATAGCAACAAAATTTTGTATTGATTTCAACCAGATCCAAAGTTAGAAGAGCTACAACCTTACGAGCTATGAGAGGGCTTGATCCGACTTTTTTTTGCAATAGATTGTGTAAAATTTAATTAAATATAATCAATTAAAATTCAGATTCTACGCAAGAATGTGTATCCTTATCAAGTAATAATGGACTTTCTATTTAAGCCCCAAATATCGATCCTAAGGGGAATGTTTAAATTGGAAATGACAGATTTGTTAGGAAATTCACAGAAAGTCAATTGAAATTACTGTCACTAATTTCAATTGTTGAGATGTAATCAAAATTTAATTTCTAAACTATTATCAAATCAAATATTCAAAATTTAAAACAGTAAATACTAATCTATTAACTATGTTTATGTAATGGAGATTCTTATGTGAAAAAAGCATCAAATAGTAAATACTAATTTATTAACTATGTTTATGTAACGAAGATTCTTATGTGAAAAAGCATCCGCTTCACACTATAATGAGGCTATGGTAAAATGAGATGAGATAAATGTTCATAATATGTATTGTGCCAAATAAGAGAAATTTTAATCCTCTACCCTGATACAGTGCATAGAAAATCATTAGCTAATCTCAGTGTTTTGTCCCTAAATTCATGGCTAGGCTAGGAGGATACTGGCTCCCACTCCAGAGCTCTCACTTCCCTTCACGTGAAGGCTAGCTCTTGCTTTAGTTTTAAACACTAAGACTGAATTGAAGATTTTAGTCTGCCATCATAAAGGTTCTTCAATTCTACACCCAACAAAGAATATTTCCCTATTTATTTGCACTTAATTCCATAAATGATGTTCTCCTTCATCAAATTAAATGTGATTCTTACTCTATTATAGAACTCATACTCTATTTTCCGGATCATTTGTTTCAAAAGATATTTTAACAATTCAATTGGTCAGATCGAAAAATAAATTAAGTTTGGAGTTAAAAAATTATCACAATTTATTTTACAATTTAATATTGGCACATTCATACTATCTCTTTATTTCACCATATCTCAGAGTAGGGAGAAAGATAGAAGGAACTACTCAGACTTCATGAGAGAGAAATAACAAAACATAAAACTCATATATAAAAGAAATTTCATACAACACTGATAAACAAACAATGCTTATCTGAAAACTCTTTCTCAAAGCAAATCCTTTGTAGCATTTCTTTAGAAATGCCAGAAGAAGATATCTCTCTTTTCTTCTTCTTCAACACTCTTACAGAAAGTTTCATACTAAATCTCACCACAAAACTCAAAACTATGAAAACAAAATCACTAATTGACTCCAATATGGAAGTGGAATGGAATGATGTGGTGCGAAAAATGAAAGTAGAGGAGTGAAAAACATAGAGGAGCCCATTTTCTGATGAAATTCGGCCCCAAATAGAGCCCAAGGTCGGTTCTCCAAGAGGTGCCTCCAAAACTCTTCAAAAAGTCATCCAAATACATCAAACCTTCTAGAAACAGGGTCTACGCCACCTTTGGTGTGGTCGGCGCTGAGTAAAAAATCTTCGCATTAATTTGTTCTGCGCCGTCGGCGCTACCCTCGGCGCTGAGCATTTCTTCAAAAATGTCGTTTTGACTCCAAATTTCATCCTTTTTGCTTTCTTTTTGCTTCAAGCCCTAAAAACCAACAATATATAAGAAAACATCAAAATACCTTCCATTAAAGTGCAATATCATCAAAAATAGGTATAAAATATAGGTCTAAAAATGCATATTTTTAGTGTATCAAAATCCCCGAAACTTACATGTTACTTGTCCTCAAGTAACTCATTTACTACATAAAAAATATGACTTATGATAAAGACCTTAACTTTTAGACTTCCATATTTTAGTTTTCCAAATATAATAGTATAACTTAAGAAAAAATCAAAACAACTCCAGTTAATGCTAAAGGTGTAAAGATATTCAACAATTAAGTCTAAGGTTTCTGATCCTCTATTTCTTTCAAGAAAAATTGCAATTTGTTATATTAAAGTCACTTAGCAAATTCATATGAAAAAGAACTTCATAAAACTTTATTAATAACTAAGTTAACATTCAAATGAAAAGTTTGTAAAATGTGTTCAAGTCTTTTTCTTTAAGTTGATTCAAGTGAAGCCAATTTTTAATTAAGCATCTTCTCAAGTTTCTCCCTATATAAATATTTTTTTTCTTTTTCTTTTCTTTTAAGGTTCATTTTTAATCCCCTTTTTCTTTTCTTTCTTTCTTTTATTCTCTTTTTTTTATATGTCAGGATTACTATATCTGGATAGCCTTTAATGATTTTGAACTTCACTATCGTGTTCTTAAAGTAAAAAACTTTTTACATTTCTTTACTTAACAAATTTATATTAACTTAAAGATTTCATAAAGTTTAATTCTTTTCTTTTTACATGAATCTTTTATGATTTTTAATACTTCAAAAATACAAATTTCCGTTACTAAAAATAGAAAAACATAGTCTTATTCTCTTTTACCAAGTATCTTAGCCCCTAGAATTAATCTTTATTATTGAAAATTTTTACTTAAATTTACTATATATTTAGAAGCATAAATATAGTCATCCAAAGTTATCCTCTAATACCAAAGATCATATTAAATTTAAAAATTTGAAAATATAATTAAGTGAGGACAAATAAAATTAAGTTCTTTCTCTCTTTCTAAAAATGATTTTTCCTCTTCTCCCCACCCCCCCCCCCCCCCAAACTTAAATT
>JXCR01128670.1:26696-74214 GCA_002079205.1 Phalaenopsis hybrid cultivar | reverse complement strand
AGATTTTTGCGATTTCGATCAATTTCAAGCCTCAACGACATCCGTTCAATCATTATAGACAAAGTTTTAAGTGATTAAATGATGTACTTATCACAAATAAGCTTTCACAAAATAAAACATTACAATTATATATAAATTCTAAGGGTTACAATATATGTTACACAACACAACTAAGTTTGGTATTTTCTCAACCTTAATACATCAATCCAGTGTCGCAATCCAAGCCACAATACTGAAAATGCTGAAAAAAAACATCCTATGCTCAATCTCAACTATATTGAGATCTAAAAGCATAATTCTAAAGCAAAGCAAATGCAAAGTTCAAATCAAATTACATACATAGACAGACAGGTAGCAATGTAAATCTACTATCCTTCAGATTCAGTGCTAGATTCTCCTCTGAGATCACCCATTGATTGCACATGAACGAAGAGGTTATAGAAGGGTCGATATGAAAATTCTTCAGTAGAATCCTCATATATCAATTTCATCCTCCTCATCAGCCGTATCAAACTATCTTCTATATGTCCAGAGTGAGAAAAATGTTCTTTCATCCTCCAGTCTAGATGATCGAAGAAATTAGAGATATTATTAATTGCTTTCATGAAATTTCGTACCTCATTCTCCAATTTCTTGATTCTATGCAGGATCACCGGTCTTGTCTGAAACTAAAGGTTGGATAGGCAGTGAATTCTGAGATGATTGATCCGTCATAATAGTCATATCATTTCATCTTCATAGGTTGGGAATCTCTCAGTTGGGTCCAAAGGCTTCCAAGGTAGAGGTACCTTTTCCCAATTTTCATAGGATACTTGGAATTGACTGCAAAGTAAGAAAATTGTGGAAGGGTGTCCAAGCCCATAAGTTGATCCATGAATAATCAGACCCAAAACAGACTTCACAATGATAGATCTAATATCGATCGGCAGTCACATTTGGATGCAGTAATTCTGAACAACACTTTCTTTAGAAACTTTATCAATCTTCATCGTCGGTAACAGTTTTGCAAAAATGAAGAAGTGCCAGTATTTAGAAACAGGATTTAGGAGTGTCGTAGAAAAACTAACATACTCATTTTCTCTCATTTCCCAGTCTTCAGTTTCGTCCGTTAAATATTGGTAAATCTCATTCATCAAGTTTCTTGTTGGGACGAAGTTGGAATAATGGCAGACAGGAACGTTCTCGATCATATATAATTCATTGATTCATGCAGGAGTAAAAGTTAGATCACTCCCTGGTTGATTCCATGCAAATTAGCATAAAATTCCTTCACCACAGGAACAACCACGGCGGCGGTAGTGTAGCACAGCACTTCCCATCTTCACCGCACGATAATTTCTTCAATTATCATCGAGGGATTATTCAATCCTTGATTTATGAATCCTCATTCCTTGATTAATCTTTTCTTCACCAGTACCTTGTTGAAGATTCGCTGCGCTTCCGCACTAATGAATTTTCTCCGGTTGAACACTCACATTCTAAGGTTTTCAAGGGAATTAGACGCCATATGGATGAATTTGGTGGAGTTTCACTTCATTTTTGGGGAACTATGAACTTAGGAATCAAATTTGGGAGTTTAAAAGGGGTAACTCTTGCCCAAAACTGCTAAAAACCACCCATTCAAACTTCAAAAACCGCCATCCCGCCGGTCTCACCGTCGGCGGCATCGAGGGCACCGTCGGCGAGCCTTTAGTAGTTAATTGCCTGGATTCTCGGGAAAAGCCCGTCATCAACGGCGTCGAGGGCGTCGGCGGCGGCATCAAGGTCGCCATTGGCGCCCAAGGCAAAAATTGCACAATTTCTCTCTAATCCGAATGTGTTCCAATTTTTCTCCATGGATCCAATTTTTATGATGATTCAAGGGTAGTAGAGTATNTTTCACATCATGAATGAATTTTCTTTGTTGTTGCAATGTCAGCATGGGTGGCAAAATATCACTTATAATATATTTAATAATATCAATATACCATGGTATTTTCCACTCATTAATATTATAAAGTGTTCATCAGGGAAACTGTCTGTAATTTCTTTGTCGGTGTCAGATAATTCATGGTTTTCTAATCTCGACAGATGATCAGCAATTTGATTATTAGTTTCATTTCTATCAATAACCACAAGATCAAATTCTTGCATGAAAAGTATTAATCTAGTTAAACTTTGTTTGACATCCTTCTTTTGCATCAGATATTTAATAGCAGAGTGATCAGTGTGCATAACACATTTAATCTCAATTAAATAAGATCTAAATTTGTCTAAAGCATACACAATGGTCAGTAACTATTTTTCAATAACAATATAATTAATTTGAGCATCATTAAGAGTTTTACTAGCGTAGTACATAACCCTAAAAATCTTTTCATAGCTTTGTCCAGGAACAACTCCAATAGCATAATCACTAGTATCACACATCAGTTCAAATGGTTTCTCCGAGTTAGGTGAAATTATAATATGGGCTGTGATTAATTTTTTCTTTAATAACTCAAAGGCATTTGAACAGTTTTCAGTAAATTCAAATTTCTTATCCTTTTTTAAAAGTTGGCATAGAGGTTTAGTAATTTTTGAAAAATCTTTAATAGAACGCCTGTAAAAACCAACATGTCCAAGAAAACTCCATACCTCTCTTACATTAGCAGGAGGTGTCAGTTTAGATATAACTTGAATTTTTGCAGGGTCTGCTTCCATACCATTTTCCTAAATTTTATGCCTTAACACGATTCCTCCTGCAACCATAAATTGATATTTCTCCCAATTTAGAACTAAATTAGTTCTTTCGCATAACTCCAAAACTTTTTTAGGATAGTTTAAGCATGCGTCAAATGATGTTCCAAATACAGAGAAATCATCCATAAATACTTCCAATCCATCATCAATTAACTTACTAAATATAGACATCATACATCTCAGGAATGTTGCAGGTGCATTACATAATCCAAAAAGCATTCTTCGGAAAGCAAAAGTTCCAAAAGGACTAGTAAATGTTGTCTTTTCTTGATCCTTAAGAGCAATAAAAATTTAATGGTAATCGGTATATGTATCTAAAAAACAAAAATATTTGTGCCCGGCAAGTCTATCTACTATTTGGTCTAAAAGGGTAAAGGGAAGTTATCTTTCCTAGTGTCAGTGTTTAATTTTCTAAAATCAATGCAAATACACTACCTTGTAACTTGTCTGATAGGTATTAATTCATTATTTTCTTTTATTTCAACATTCACTCCTTTCTTAGGAACACAATGAATTGGACTTACCCACGTACTATCTAAAATAGGATACATGATTCAAATGTTTAACCATTTCAAAATTTCCTTCTTAACGACTTCTTTCATCATTGGATTTAATCCCCTTTGTGGATCAACTCTTATTTTATATTATTCATCTAGAATAATTCTGTGCACACAGATCGAAGGACTGATTCCCTTAATATCAGTTAAGGTCCAACCACAAGCTTTCTTATATCTTTTTAATGTATCTAACAGTCTTTGCTCTTGCAACTCATTTAATTCGGAAGATATAATAACAGATAATGTAGATGAGTCTCCCAAAAACACATACTTCAAGTGGCTAAGCAATATTTTTAACTCATGTTGAGGTGGTTTTATAATTGACGGAACTAGATTCTTATCAGTCTTTTCTGTAATATCCAACATCTCAAATCTTTCCTGAACATACTCTAATTTTTCATTTTCTATTTTCTTGAAAATAACTTCATCACATTCTCAAATTGTTCTTTCTCTCCAAAATTTTCTTTAAAATTTCATTCAATAGATGTTCACTAATTTCCATGCAAAAACATTTATTATCTCTTTCAACGGCAGGGTATTTCATAGATTTCACAATGTTAAAAGTCACTTCTTGATCGTTAACTACCATAGTTAATTCTTCTTTTTGAACATCTATAATATCTTTTCCAGTAGCTAAAAATGGTCTCCCTAAAATGATAGGTATTTCTTTTCTCCATATCTAAAATAATGAAATCCACAGGAAAGATAAATTTATCAACTTTTACTAACACATTTTCTATAACTCTCTTAGGATATGTAATTGAATGATCTACTAACTGAAGTGTTACAGAAGTAGGTGAGACTTCTTCTAATCCTAATCTTTTGAAAAGGAGGCATAAGATTAATGCTGGCTCCCAAATCACATAAAGCTCTTCCATAAAATTTTTCACCGGTAGCATAAGATTAATGCTGGCTCCCAAATCACATAAAGCTCTTCCATAAAATTTTTCACCGATAACACAAGACATAGTGAAACTACCTGGATCATTAAAATTTTCATGAAGGTTTTTCTGAATAATTGCACTACACTCTTCGCTAAGTGCAATAGTTTTGTTATTAGTGAACTTCCTTTTCTTATTAAGAATATGTTTCATAAATTTCACATAATTGGGCATTTGCTCTAAAGCATCTACGAAAGGAATATTTACCGTTAATTTCTTAAGAATTTCTACAAAATTGAAAAATTGTTTATTCTGTTTATGTTGCTTCAATCTTTGAGGAAACGGTGGTGGATGTTTCTCCATAGTAATTTTCATTGGTGTAAGTAGATATTCTAAATTTGGGTACTCATGATCCTTTTTTTTCTGTATCCACTTTCTCTTTTTCAGTTTCTGTTTCTTTCTGTACTCTTGTTTCCAATTCTTTTCCACTTTGTAATTGTATTGCTTTGATTTGTTCTTTTCTTGATCTTTAGGATTTCGTTCCACAGTACTAGGAAAAGTTCCTAATGTTCGGTTACTAAGTGCAGTAGCAATATGCCATAATGGATTTTCAATATTCTTAATAGTTGTTCCTTAATTTTGTAATTAATTTCCTTGAATTTGTAATTTATTTCCTTGATTCTGCAATTGTTGACCCATGTTTAATATCATCTCTTCCATAGGCAACTTCTTTCCTTAATTTGAGTATTACTGTTAAATCCTGGAGGATAAGAATGTCTATAGTTAACATTTCCTGGGTTGGATGAATTTCCTAATGGGTTCACTGGGTTGTTCGGCCATTGTTGATTTGTAGAAGAATTATTATTCCAATTAAAATTTGAATGATTCTTCCAACCTGGGATATAATAGTTTGAATAAAGATTATTGGGTTTGTTAATAGCATTTAAAGTCTCGTATGAGGGTGAACATCCACAAATTTCCCAGATGAATTCTCTTCCATCATAGTAGGTGTTGGAGAATAATTCATTCCATAATGATCTGATTTCTTTGATTTTGCAGCAATCTGCATAGATATTGCATCAGAATCATGGATGCTAGCTACTCTTTTAGGATTTACCCGCTCAGAGGGTGATATTGCATCAGAATCATGGATACTAGCTACTCTTTTAGGATTTACCCTTTCAGAGGGCCAATGAAAATTGTTGTTAGCCATCTCTTCTATTAACGAATAAGCTTAACAAAAAGTTTTGACATTAAAGAACCACTAGCCATTCTCTTCTATTAATGAATAAGTCTCATCAAAAGGTTTTGACATTAAAGAACCACCAGCCGCAATTTCTATTAATGAATAAGCCTCGCAAAAAGTTTTGACATTAAAGAACCACCAGCCGCAACATCATAATCGATCTAAGAGATCCCACTAATCCATTATAAAAAGTTTGAATTATCAACCAATCTGGTGACAATCAATCTAAGAGATCCCACTAATCCATTATAAAAAGTTTGAATTATCAACCAATCTGGTAACAAATGAATAAGCCTCATCAAAAGGTTTTGACATTAAAGAACCACCAGCCGCAACATCTATATTTTCTCTTCTATTAATGAATAAGCCTCATCAAAAGGTTTTGATATTAAAGAACCATCAGCCGCAGCATCTATCATCAAAGAGATCCCACTAATCCATTATAAAAGGTTTGAATTATTAACCAGTATGGTAACGAATGATGGGAGATCCCACTAATCCATTATAAAAAGTTTGAATTATCAACCAATCTAGTAATGAATGATGAGAACATATCCCACTAATCCATTATAAAAGGTTTGAATTATTAACCAGTCTGGTAACGAATGATGAGGGTCCCACTAATCCATTATAAAAAGTTTGAATTATCAACCAATCTGATAACGAATGATGAGGGCACTTTCTAAGAAGATCTTTAAATATCTCTCATGCTTCATATATTGACTCTCCATCAATCTGACAGAACGATGTTATATCATTTCTATGTTTAACAGTTTTGGATGGAGGAACATATTTGGATAGAAATTTCTGTGAAAGTTCTCCCCAAGTTCTAATAGATCTTAGTGCTAATGAATTTAACCACATCTTAGCTTTATCCCTAAGTGAAAAAGTAAAAAGTCTAAGTCTAACAACATCGTTTGAATCTCTGTCATATTTAAAGGTAGCACACAGTTCTAAAGAACTAGCGAGGTGTAAATTACGATTTTCATTTGGTGTACCTCCGAATTGATTGTTTTGTATTATTTGGATAATAGCAAGTTTAAGCTCAAATGAATTAGCGGCTACATCAGGATTTTGGATAGATAAGTGAATTTCATCTGTTGTAGGATTTGCATAATCTCGTAGGGGTCTAGGTTGGTGTTCATTTTCTACTTCTTGATTGTTCACATTGTTTTCCATTGTATCAAAATTTCTAGGTTCTCTTCTCGGTCTTCTAATTTTTCTAACAGTGCGTTGTAATTCTGAATCGTAGGGTATAAGATTTTCAAGTCCAAATTTACGCAGACAATTTGAAATCAGTACACAGTAAAACAGTTAAGTAAATATGAAAATAAGTTGCAATTCAATTAAAATTTTCTAACAATCTTTATTTGTCGGTTACTCTAATTATGATTCTTGTTTACTCCCCAGCAACGGCGCCAAAAACTTGACAGCGACTTTATATATAGTTAAAAATACAAGTATTTAATATTGCTGCTAAAAGATTTAATTTCTCAACAACGACACAAAAAACTTAATAATAGTTATAGATTCGATAAAGTTGTATATATAAATATTCAATAATGCTAAAGTCACACTTATCAACGCAAGTATATGTATCGCTCAAGTATTATAGGGCTCTAATGGAGTCCTAGATATCGATCCCACAGGGAGTAATATTAGAACTACGAACTAAGATTTTAGAAAAGCAATACTTAATTGCAACAATGGAATTCAAATTACTTATCTGTCACTAATAGACAATTCAAATAAATATGTAAATTTTAATAACACTTAAATAACTAATTATACTAATAAATTTTTTAATGTGATATTCAATATATAAGAGAGCCTCCTTCTCCTTGTCAAGAAATTATAGTGAATGGATAAAGTAAATCAGTTCAAATTGTATTGTGGCAAATAGAAGCATACCTATTCTTTATCCTTTGGTCCAGGCATTAAGAACATTGAATAACCCTATGCTTGTTTACTTAATCTGCGGTTAGGCTGGGAGGATACCAGCTCTAACTTCGGAGCTCCCATGTTTCCTTTGCCTGAGGGCTAACATCTACACTTCAACACCCAAACAATAAAACCAAATTAATGATTTTAGTCTGTCACTCTAAAATCTCCAATTCTATGCCCAATAATTCTGTTTCCCTATTTATTTGCACCCAACTTCCAAGGGCTTGGACCTCCCTGAATCTTGGATGTAATCTTCACTTTAGCTGTAAAAATCAACATATTTTAACAAATCAATTGACCAGATTGAAAGTAAATTAAGATTGAAGTGAAAAGATCATCACAATTTCTTTAACATTTTCATGGCTCAGCCAATTCAAATCACCATTTCACAAGTCTCAAGATAAGGAGAAAGACAGAGAAAACTACTCAGAACTCATGGGGAAAACATAACAAAACTGGGAATTCATATATTAATTCAAAGTCATACAAACTACAACAAATAAATAACACTTATCTCTAATTTCTCCCCAAGCAAACTCCTTAAAGTTCCTCTGAATCTCTTCCTTTCTTTACAGCACACAGAATTCCTCTTCGAAGCAGCAAAGAGGAAGAAATCTTTCACTTTTCCTCTACTCTTACAATCCCTCGAAGAATTACTCACAATTAGAACTCTACTAAACTCTCTACACTTAATACCACTCTTTCCCCTACGCCTCTAGGATCTCTAGGACTTCTCCAATTTTTGGCCAAAATCTTCTTTTAAAGTTGTGGATGAGTTTTCCCTAGAGTTGCCTAAGCACCCCTCCAAAATTCGTTCTCATCCAATGCATTGTTGGACATAACCGCCGATCTCACCGTAGGAGGCCTCGATGGTGCCGTCGGTGGGCCTTCTATGTTAATTAAATCTGGAGTCTTGGAAAAAGTCCGTCGTCGGTGCCGCTAGGCTCGTCGTCGGCGCCCTAGTTGAAATCTTTACATTTTGGTCCTTTTCGCTCCAAATTCACTCCGTTTTGCATCTTTTTGCTCTAATGACCCTAATTCATCATTCCTGCAACAAAACATCAAAAATACCTTTCTTTAAAGTGCAATATAATCAAAAACAGTGTAAATTAGGTATAAAAATCTCAACATATTTTCTTTTGGTCATCGGGTCGAGGGCGCCGTCGGCGCTGAAGACCGAAAATTTTATATTTTTATTTTTTTAATTTTCAATTACATGTCGACTTACTTCAAAATTTTTGGTATTTTAAACAGAAATTTTTATCTAGCAATAATTCACAAAACAAAATGTTTCACCAACATGAATTTTCACAAACAACAATAAACTAACATTTATATATGAAAGTACACTTTTTACAAACATAATTTTTTTAATTACACAATCACACATATTAAACAAACTAATTATAAATCAGTGCCGAAATCAAGCCACAACATAAAGCACTGTCATAAAACTATACACACAATCAAAGTTTAGAATTCTAAAGTAAAAAAAAAACAAACAAACCAAACCAAATTAAATACACATAATTACATTAAGTATATATATTGTTCTAAAATAGATAGAGAATTTAAAGCCTTCAATTATTACACCACTTTCTTTAGTGCTTTCTTCTACTCTGATATCTTCCATAGATTGGTAATGAACATATAAGTTGTAGAAGGATCGATACAGGAATTGATTCGTTGAATTTTCTTCAATCCACCCATTTTCTTTAAACATCCAAACTAATTATGCTTCAAAAGTTTCAGTGTGATCAAAATTTTCTTTCATTCTCCAATCTAGGTGTTCGAAAAAGTATTTAAGATCTCCTACTGCATTCATCATACTCTAAAGTTCCTATTCAAATTTCTTTAATTTCTTTTCCAAAGCAAGCAAACTTCTAACTGTTGATGGTATTAATGGAGTTGAAGCATGAGAAGATTGATCTATGATGGCTTCAAATGCTTCATTTCCATTTCCACAATAATTCTCATCTATAGGATTCATGGGCTCCCAAAGTAATAAAGTCTTTTCCCAACTTTCATATGGAACTTGGGCTTGACTGCAAATCAAAAAGATGGTAGATGGATGCCCAATTACATAAATTGGTCCATTAGTAAGGATACCCATAAAAGATTTAAATATAAAAGACCCTATATCAATGGGTTTTTCCATTTGAATGCAGTATTTTAAAATAGCACATTCTTTGGTAACTCTACTAATTTTCATAGTAGGGAGTATTTTTGCAGCAATAAAGAAATATCATTGCTTCGAAATTGGATTAAGTAATGAAGTGGAGAAACTAACATATCCTTCATCTCGTATCTCCCACATATCACTTTCATTTGTCAGAAGATTATACACGTCTTGCATCAAATCTCGTGTAGGAATGAAATTTGTAATGAGAGATTGGAATGTTGTCTATCATATACAATTAATTAATCCTTGCAGGAGTAAATGGTATAGCCTTACCTCGTATGAAGACAACACCTTGAGTAATTTCATGTAAGTTTGCACAAAACTTTTTCACCACAGGTACGACGACCATAGACGTAGTGTAACGCAGAACTTCCAAACACCTTTGCAGAATGATTTTATCAATCAGACGAGTAAGATTGATCACTCCATGATTAACAAATCCTCTTTCATTGATCAATATCCTCTTTGTAATAACTTTATCGTATAATCACTGCGCGTCAAAACTAATAAACTTTCTTTTGTTGAAAACTCCATACCTCAAAGTATTTCTGGAATTAAAAGCCATCGAATCCAAAAATAGGAAGTTACTAGGCATCCAATGATGTTTCTAGGCCTTTTTAAACTCGTCCCGGTGGTTACTATGAAGTGAAATCGCGCCACAACCCACTAAAAGTTGTTTAAAACCATCCAACTGCACTCGGCGCCATTGGTACTCCCGATTAGCGTTGCCAGCACTGATGTCCGTTATCTAGGGCGTCATCGGCGCCCATTCTAGTGCCATTGGTGCTAGTGGCCAAAATTGCTTTTTTCATTTTTTTATTCAATTCGATTCCAAATTTTTCTCCATTACCAATATTTGACATAATTTATAATAAATGCAATTGTGTAAGATTATTATCTACTAATATATAAGACACTTACCAAACTAAATAGTAATACATAACAATATACGTATGGGCTGGTAGCCTCCCACAAAGCGCTTGGTTTAATGTCGTCAGCATGACATACCATTTGTTTAGTTGGGTTAACTTAACATTAAAACTTATTTAAATTGAGGTATGTGCCCTTCATAATAATGTTTCAAACCATGGCCATTAACTTTAAATATCTTTCCAATGTTGGGGTCTTTAATGACAACAGTTCCATAATGATAGACTTTAATCACTTTAAATGGTCCTAACCATCTGGATTTTTATTTTCCTGGAAACAATCTCAATCTTGTATAATATAGTAAAACTTCTTGTCTAGGTTCAAATTTCTTCTTAACAATCTTCCGATCATGTCATATTTTCTTCTTCTCTTTATAGATTTTTGCATTATCGTTATGCTTCATTTTTAATCACCTCAAGTTCATTGAGTTGCAAAAACCTTTTCTCACCAGCATCCTTTAAATTAAAATTAAATTCCTTAATAGCCCAAAATGCTTTATGTTCCAATTCTACTGGTAAATGACATGTTTTTTTTCCAAAAATCAATATATATGGGGACATTCTTATATGAGTTTTATATGCAGTTCTGTATGCCCATAATGCAGTATCCAGTCTAGCAGACCAATCCAATTTATAAGGATTTACAGCTTTTTCAAAGATGCATTTAATTTCAATATTCGATATTTCTGCTAGACCACTAGTTTGAGGATGATAAGTAGTAGAGAATCTATGCATTATATCATATTTCTTGATCAATTTTTTGATTCTCTTATTCTTGAAATGAGATCTTTCATCAATAATAATTACTCTAGGCATTCCATATCTTGTAAAAATAATTTTTAATTAAAAATTTAGAGAAACTACGAGCGTCACATCTAGGCACATCAATAGCTTCAATTCACTTAGACATATAATCAACAACAAGTAATATATATAAATTTTCAAATGAAGGCATAAATGATCCCATAAATNAGAACTACGAACTAAGATTTTAGAAAAGTAATACTTAATCGCAACAATGGAATTCAAATTGCTTATCTGTCACTAATGACTAATCCTACGCTTATCTTTACCCTTTGGTCCAGGCATAAAGAACATTGACTATTCCTACGCTTGTTTACTGAATTTGCAGTTAGACTGGGAGGATATCGGCTCTCACTTTGGAGCTCCCACGTTCCCCTCTGAGGGCTAACATCCACACTTCGGCACCCAAATGATAGAACCGAATTGAATCTCCAATTCTATGTTNAATGTGATATTCAATATATAAGAAAGAATCCTTCTCCTTGTCAAGAAATTATAGTGAATGAATAAAGTGAATCAGTTCTAGTTGTATTATGCCAAATAGGAGCATACCTATTGTTTACCCTTTGGTCCAGGCATAAAGAACATTGACTAAAGCTACCCTTGTTTATTGAATCTGCGGCTAGGCTGAGAGTATACCGACTCTCACTTTGGAGCTCCCATGTTCCCCTCTCTTGAGAGCTAACATCTACTCTTCAACACCCAAACGATACGACCGAATTGGGTATTTTAATCTATTACTCTAAAATATCCAATTCTACGCCTGATAATTTTATTCCCCTATTTATTTGCACCGAACTTCCAAGGGCTTTGACCTCCCTGAATCTTGGATGTACTCTTCACTTTAGTTGTAAAACTCAACATATTTTAACAAATTAATTCTGAATCTTGGATGTAATCTTCACTTTAGTTGTAAAACTCAACATATTTTAAGAATTCAATTACCTCCCTGAATCTTGGATGTAATCTTCAATTTAATTGTAAAATTCAACATATTTTAACAAATTAATTGGGTGAATCTTGGATGTAATCTTTTTTAAAACTCAACATATTTTAACAAATCAATTGGCTATATTGAGTAAATTAAGATCGGTGAAAAGATCATCACAATTTCTTAAACATTTTCATAGCTTCACCAATTCAAATCACCATTTTGAAAAGATCATCACAATTTCTTTAACATTTTCATGGCTTCACCAATTCAAATCACCATTTCAAAAATCTCAAGGCAAGGAGAAAGACAGAGAAAACTATTCAGATCTCATGGGGAAAACACAACAAAACTCGAAATTCACATATAAAATCAAAGTCATACAAACTACAACAATAAAAAAACATATTTATAATTTCTCACCAAGCAAATTCCTCAAAGTTCCTCTGAATTTCTTCCTTTCTTTACATGACACAGAATTCCTCTTCGAAGCGGCAAAGAGGAAGAAATCTCTCACTTTCCCTCCGCTCTTATAATCTCTCCAAGAATTCTCACAATTTAGACTCTCTACACTTTTGCCACACTTCAATTTTGAGCCTCCCCCTCTTCTATTTTTGGCCAAAGTCTTCTCTTTAAAGATGTGGATCAATTTTCCTAAGCGTTGACTAAGTAACCCTTCAAAATTCATCCTCATCCAATGCATTATTGGACATAACTGCCGAGCTCACCGTCGGTGGCCTCGAGAGCGCTGTCGGTGGGCCCTTTAAGTGAATTAAATTTGGAGTATTGGGAAAAGTCCGGCGTCGGCGCTCTAGTTCAGATCTTCACATTTTGGTCATTTTCTCTCCAAATTCGCTCCTTTTTGCATCTTTTTCCTCCAATGACCCTAATTCATCATTCCTGCAACAAAACATCAAAAATATCTTTTTTTAAAGTGCAATATCATCAAAAATAGTATAAAATAGGTGTGAAAATCTCAACATATTTTCCTTTGGTCAAAATCCCCAATACTTAGCTATTACTTGTCCTCAAGCAATTTTAGTACTATGTAAAAGTTATGATCTATTGTAGTAATGTTTCAATTCAGAAATACTATAAGCTTGATTTAGATAAATACCATAGTGAGATTTTTAGAAAAAAATTCAAGTAATTAAATTAACTCTGTAGCTACAAGAGTATCTAGTCATCAAGTTTAAGAGTTCTAGTCTTCTGTTCATTTCACAAATGACTATATGTTGCAATATTAAGTTACTTAGAATATTCAAATGATAGAAACTTCATGGGAGCACTACTAGTTACAGATCTAATATATAAATATAAGTTCAGGAATGTTTTTAAGTTTTCTCTTTATGTAGGTTCAGTGAAGCCAATTTTTTATTAGGCATCTCCTCAAGCTTCTCCTCACTTTCATATTTTTTTATTTCTTTTTTTTTTCAATTGGATTGCTTTCAATCATATATATTTTTCTTTTCTTTTCAGGGATTGTTCTCAATCCTTTCTTTTTTGCTTTTTCATGTGAGGATTACTATATTTGGATAGCCTTTAATGATTTTGAACATCATCTTTCTTTCCTTAAATTTGAAACTCAAAGCATTCCATTACGTTATAAATATTTCATAGCTTTTACAACATTGAGCTTCAATCTTTTCTTCTCTATAATTTCTAAGATTCTTAATATTTCAAAATATAGTTTTCTTTACTTTAAATAGTTAACTATAGTCATAACTGTTACATCATTGAGCCCCAATCTTTTCTTCTCAAATGAATTTCCAAGATTCTTAATAATAACTGTTACATCATTGAGCCCCAATCTTTTCTTCTCAAATGAATTTCCAAGATTCTTAATACTTTTATAGTTTTCTTTACTTTAAATAGTTAACTATAGTCTTATTCTCTTATACTAAATATCTTAAGTAATAGTTTCCTTTACTTTAAATAGTTAACTATAGTCTTATTCTCTTATACTAAATATCTTAATTTACAAAATTAATTTTTCTTAAGTCAAAATTAATTTTCATTACAGTTAACTATAATCTTATTCTCTTATACTAAATATCTTAAGTTATCATAGCTTTTACATCATTGAGCCCCAATCTTTTCTTCTCAAATAAATTTCCAGATTATTAACACTTCAAAATATAGTGTCCTTTACTTTAAATAGTTAACTATAATCTTATTCTCTTATACTAAATATCTTAAGTTACAATATTATTTTTTATTTTTACTTTAAATAGTTAACTATAATCTTATTCTCTTATACTAAATATCTTAAGTTACAAAATTAATTTTTGTTATCTTTTCTTCTCAAATGAACTTCCAAATTCTTAATACTTCAAAATATAGTTTCCTTTACTTTAGTAGTTAACTATAATCTTATTCTCTTATACTAAATATCTTAAGTTACAAAATTAATTTTTATTAAAAAAACATTTTTTTAAATCTACCATAATATTTAAATAGCTACATAATATAGTTGCCTGAATTAAATTAACCACATAAAATTATATTAATAAGTTTTGAAAATATTGAAATAGAGGATATCAAATATTTATTCTTTTTCTTCCCTCCCCCAAACTTAAATTTTTAAATATAAAATGATACATGTGGAAAGAAAAACCCTAAATATAAATCATACCTCAATATTTTAGGCATTTTCATCATTCTGAATTTTTTTCGCAGTCTTTCTCAAAATTTCTACTTCACCTGGTCTATAACATTAGAAGCTTTCTATAATATAAATCATTAGAGAAATTGTTGGGTAATGAAATCTTGAAATAAGTACAAAACTAAAACATTAAACAAACACAATATTTTACTAACACATCCACAATACTAAACAAAAGTCAATTACAATTAAAATGCAAAAACAAAAATCACATTACATTACAATTCACAAAAGACTAATCAACATCCATTATACTTCAAATGCAAAATTTAACTACCACATTAACTTTATAACAAAATTTAAAAATTATCAAATTACAACATAAAAATGAAAGTACAAATGCACACAAATATCTATTTCAATTACAAAAAATTACAAAAATAAAAGTACAAGTACAAGTACATCAATTACTATCAGATATCAAAATCCCAAACTATATCTTCGTCTCCTTGATCAGCAGGTGGATCGGGCTGATACTGAGTATATCAAAGGCACTCAGGAAAAGTAACATCAGGCTCACCTCTGTAGTGTTGGAGCTGAGCTTCGTAGTAAGCTATCTCAAAATTTGAATGCCTTTGAAGGTAATCACTATCATAATCATGTCGATGTTATAAACCTCTAATCCTTTCATTTATTAACCTTATACTTTTCTTCTGCAAGGTCAACTCATTCATCAAGTCAGTTAGGGTAGGCGAATTAGAAGGTGGAAGGTCATACCTTGTAGAGGGGACATCTCTACTAGTAAAAGGTTCTTGACTCCTACTTCTAGTTCTCTATTTTTTTGATTCATATGTCTTCAAATTAGCTTTACTAATGGGTTTCATAGGGTAAACCCATTCCTCATCACCTCCAGCTTCCACTCGAAAAAGTTAGCAAAGTGCATAAATAAGGACAGGATGTCCTAGACCTCAACTTGTTTCACTCCTTGTCGTACTTAATATATTCTTAAAAATAATTCTCCCCACATTCATAATTCTATTATTCTGAATACAGAAATTCAGAATAGTTGTATCTCTTGTTACCACACTATGGTAATAGGTCTGTAATAGAGGAAAGGAAATAAAATAGTGTCACGCTTTAGAGGTCGCATTTAACATGGAAGCAGAAAAATTTACCTGTTCTCATTGTTTAATCTTCCACGTTCCTTTCCCATCAGTGAGAAAGTTAATCACATCATTCAGGGGGCCTTCCATAGTACTAAAGGATTCATAGTGGCAGTTATAAGAGTCTGTGACTTTATAAAAGGTGATAATGCGGGTGGCATTAAATTCAACAGTAAATCCCTGCACTTGAACGATTCCGTCTTCAGAATAGAACACTGTTGACTTCATTTTTGGTTGAGGTTTAGTTTTTCCTCTTTATTAGCCTAAAGACTAGCCATAGGATTTTCTTATTGACTATTCTTAGAAAACTAGAAATGGAACCCTCACCATTAGAAATTCCAAACTCTTCTCTACTCAACTTGAAGTTCCATATGTTGGTCTCAACCTCTAAATACTTAGTAGGTGGGGTCACTATGGGGCAAACTCAAGATGAGTCACCCTTAGGACTGCTTGACCTTAAGGTTAACTCTGGGTGTTGGTCTGGAGCTAAGGCACTCACTACACTTATCTGCACCCACAATCACTAACAACTCTAAACTCAAGTTTCTAGCGTATGTCCCTTGATTTTTTGGGATAATCGTGTAGATGGTCCCCTAAACCTACTAGCCCTGGGCTATGATTTAGCTAAAACCACTATTTAGAGGACCCAAAATGCGATTTCCATTGGTCCATGGCTTGTTGGTGATGGTTTGTACCTCAAATCTACCAAAATACCCATCTTGGCCTTTTACCCCTAAAACATCCCCAAATTACCAAAATACCCCTCTTGGACCAAAAATTCCAAAAATTCACAAAATTTCCAGAAAATCCCAATAAATCCTAAATGCTCCCAATTTAATTTTTCCTAACTACCACATGACCCAATTTGTACAATTTGACCATCTTTAACCAAAATCTCCAAATTGTCCTTTAAAGACCCAAATTTCCCCAAATCCAACTCAAATGTCGATCAATTTAATCTCAATTGACTCTAATTACAATCCTAAACTCATATTCAATTTTTATATGACCAAAATAAACCAATTCAAAGCTTAATTGGCCCATGATTTGAGCCAATTTTTGGTTTAGGTCAAAACCCTAATTTTGACTATATGACCTAATCTCACCAAATTGAACCCATAGCCTAGTCAGTTAGCCCCAATTAATGTTTAAAAATCTAGATAAAATTCCTATACATCAGAATCAACCATCAATTGACCTTGGTGAAGCCTCAAATACATTTGATTTTGGCCTAAGACAAAATTTCCCAAATTTAGCCCCAAATTGGCTAAGTCCCCAAATTTCACCCAATTGATTGCCTTAACCTCCAAATTGGTATCCAATTATTATTATAAACTCTTCATGAGGTCCCTATTGACCATTTACAATAATCAATTTGGACCTAGCCCAAGGCTAACCCAAGCTAGACCCAAGCCTAGCCCAACATGACCAAATTGATTAAAGTTCAAAATTCCTTCAAATTGACCTACCAATTGAACTCAAAAAGACTTCAACCCTTCACCAAAAATCTTCATAACAATCATCTACACAATTTTGATCAATAATTTTGGTCAATTAAAATTGCTAACCTAGCCCAAACCCTAGCTTTGGTCATTTGCACTCACTTGGACACTTTCACCAATAATTGACTTAACCATGTTTAATCCACCAAAGTAATGATTTCGCAGCCACAAAAACCTTCTTAAAGACCAGGCTAAACCCTCCTAAAATCACGATGACATGCTATGGACCAATTCATCCACAAATTAAGGTATTTCAACCCATTTTTGGGCCAAACTTGAAATATCTCCAACATCATCACTTAACTTTGGGAGATAATCATCATTAGCCATCCCTGACTTCCCTAAACCAAGAGGTGACCAATGCCTTGCTGGCCAGCCACCTTGGTGGCTGGAAAATGGCCAAAACCATGGCCAAGACAAGGGATTTTCACCTACTTCAAACCCAAAGGCCAAATCAACCCAGCTGCTCATTGGAGCTTCTCTGCCCTCCACATAAGAAACCAAATGCACCCCTCAATTGGCCCTAACAGCCAACCTAAGACATTTTATTTAAACTCCCCCTCCATGGAGAAAGGGAGAGAACTTGAAATTCCTTGGGGAGACTCAGTAAAACTTCATCCAGAGCTTCCTGGAGACCTCTTGAGCTTAATCAAAACTTCTTTAGCCACTCAAATCCATTGCTTGAGTTCAACTTTGGAGCTCAATTTCAAGGCCGAAACAGGACATCCTCTAAATTTCCACCAAATTCAAATTAATTGCACCCACACAATCCCAACCTCAAGAGAAGAAGATCCCCCACAAAAGCCCCATCATCCGGCCACCCTAAGGTGGACTTCGACCAAACTCCCAAATCGGCCTTGGTCGATTTTGGGTCTAGGTATTTCACCACGACGAGAGGCTCCATCCCTAGGCTTCTGACACCCACACAAAGCTTCTACAAGCATTCAATCGAGGCTACCCCTCTTGGACCAAGGAATTCAAAGTTAACCCTAAACCGAGCCTCTTTAATTATTTATGAATGTACAATCAATTTAAGCGTTCATCAACCATATGGATTTGTTCTACTAGTCAATAAGAGCATTTTAAAAAAAATCACTCAATTTCATTAAGAATTGAGTGAGATAATAATGTTTTAAAATGGACGGTTTTCAGGTCCAGTTCATTTGGGACGATGTCCCGTGACCGTCAGATCGAGCGTGTATTGATCGGGTGGCCCTGATCGCGTCGGACAGGCCGTGGTTCGACATGGGTGGGAATGACCTGAATGGAGGCGCTAATCACGCAGCGACACATGGCTTATTCGACCAGTACAAGGTTGACATGGATAAGTAGGAAAATAGGGGCCTTTTCTTATTTATTTAGTCCCCAAAACTTCAAAAATACATAACTTTGTGTAGAAAAATCACAAAAATAAAATAAAAATACCCTCTTGCTCAGTAAACAAAGGAGAATAATGTGACATAAATTTCAAGTCCATTTGATATATAAAAAAGTTTTAGATTATTAAACACTATTTGGAATTATTTGAGACTCTATGCATATTAACACATCACGTTGGATTGAAATTTTGGCATGTTGTAGCCTCTTTCAAGGGAAATATTCTCTAATTTTTCCAATGTCAGAAAAGGTTCCTATATAGAGAACCATATTTTTCAAGTTATTCCACATTATTCCTTCAAAATAATCATGAAAATTAGCATATTGACTATAAAATCCTAAAAAAATTTTGGAAGGTCCACCATGACTAGAGAAACCTTTGGAAATAATATCATGGGTTAAGTCATTTAAAATCCACTTAAATTTTACAAATACTAAATCACTAAAATAATTAACTTTGGAAAATAAAAACATTTAAATGACTTGATTTTTAATCTCCACATTGATTTATGATCTAAAGAGCTCATCATAAAAGTTTCAAAATATTTTGAGTTCATTCGACAACTTAAATTGATTTTTTAAAGATAAATACCACTCTTCGCATTAAAATGATTTTTAAAAAATAAAATATAACTAAAAAAATTAATGAACTTAGTTTTTTTAGTTCTATGTGATTAGGGATATTTTATAACAATTAAATAATATTTAGAATAAAAACCTGATTTTTAGCCTATTTTAAATATTTAAATAATTAAAAAATCCATATAAATCGAAAGAAAAATAAAACTAGTGGAAATGTTATAAATTGCTTCCTAATTACTTAGGAACAATTACAATATTTTTCCTGATTTTCTAAATAAAGATATTGAATTTAAAAGCTTAAAAATAATTTTATAAAGGCTAAAAAATGAGTTTACACTAAAATAATTCCAATAAATCAAATAAAAATAAAAAAAAATGTAAAACTTGCTCCTCTGAGTTTTCTGACTTTAGGGAGATTTTTCAAAAACACAAAACTTAATTGTCACCACCAAAAATATTTTATTTTTATTAAATAGCCGAGAATTTAAAATAATTCTAATAAATTACAGAGAGTTCAAAAAATTATGAAATTTGATCCAAAGGCTTATTTGTTCTAGGTCTACCTCCAGTAAAAATTTCAAGGGATTAGAATTTACCTTGGTCAGTTTAGGAATTTTCTTTGAAAAATCCTAATTTTTTCATGAAAATAATTATATAAATTAAATTAAATTTTAAGGAATTTTCTTTGAAAAATCCTGTTTTTGCATGAAAATAATTATATAAAATAAATTAAATTTTGAGAAATTTTCTCCTCTGATGTCTTAATTGACCCATGAATGAGGTAGGATAAAAATTTCAAAGTCATTTATTTTTATGAGGTGTTAGAGCCTTAGGGGTAAATGTGTAATTTTGAAGATTTTGCCTTAATTAACATTTAGGCATAATTCAAGGGAGGAAAATGGGTAACCTCTAATCCTAATCAATTTATTTCATGTTTGAAACATAAAGGGGTTAATTGGTACAAACCAATCTCACTTTCTTAATTAAGATTAATAAATTTCTAGTTAATTGGTAGAAACCAATCTCACTTTCCTCATTAAAAAGATAAGTTAATAACTTTCTAAATTATTAAAATTTGGGAAACCAATCTTATTTTCTTAATTAAGACTAATAAATTCCTAAATTATTAAAATTTGTAAGTATATTATAATTTCACTTTCTTAATTAAGTTAATAAATTTCTAAATTATTAAAATTTGGAAGTTTATTAAAATCAAATGATCCTGGACTTAGGGGTATGAATTTTGAAGTCAATAATTAATCAATTTAATACCCCTTTATTGATGATCCTGGACTTAGGGGTATGACTTTTGAAGTCAATAACTAATCAATTTAATACCCCTATCTTGATCCTGGACTTGGGGTATGACTTTTGAAGCCAATAATTAATCAATTTAATACCCCTATTTTGATTTTCAAATAAAATCCAAGTGGGGTATGACTTTTGAAGCCAATAATTAATCAATTTAATACCCCTATCTTGAAAAAAGATAAGTTAATAAATTTCTAAATTATTAAAATTTGGAAGTTTATTGAAATTAAATGATCTAGATAAGTTAATACATTTTAATTATTAAAATTTGGAAGCTTATTAAAATTAAAATGAGTCCAAATTAAGATTAATAAATTTCTAAATTATTAAAATTTGAAAGTTTATCAAAATTAAATGATCCTCGATAAGTTAATAAATTTCTAAATTATTAAAATTTGGAAGTTTATTAAAATTAAACGATCCTGGACTGGGGTATGACTTTTGAAGCCAATAATTAATCAATTTAATACCCCTATTTTGATTTTCAAATAAAATCCAAGTGTTAATAAATTTCTAAATTATTAAAATTTAGAAGTTTATTAAAATTAAATGATCCTGAACTTAGTAATAAATTTCTAAATTATTAAGATTTGGAAGTTTATTAAAATTAAATGATCCTGGATTTAGAGGTATGACTTTGGAAGCCAATAATTAATCAATTTAATACCCCTATCTTGATTTTCAAATAAATTTCAAATAATGAATCATGACCACTTAAAGCTTAAACCCTTTTCAAAACTGATTAAGACACTCACCTAGACCTTAAATGCTTAGTGGTGACTTAGGCTAAATAAAAAATTGATTCAACAAGGATTAGAGAAATAAACATGNTAATTACATCAAATATCCTTGAAACACCACTAAGCCCAATTAGGATTAAAAATTTGGCTAAGTGTTCAACTTCACCCACATAATTCTTAAATTGAATGACAAATGATAATTACCCCTTTCTTAGGGATAATTGAGACATCAATGTTCGCTTCAAATTAAATGATAAGTGATAATTACCCTATTCTTAGGGATAATTGAGACATCAATGCNGGGAGGCATGGACCTGCTTCCCCCTCCTAACTTGTTGGATACCTCAGAGGCCTTTTAAACTTAATATTCTTCTCTTAATGAAATCATCCTTAATTCAACTTTTAAGGACTCACCAAAATATGACATAGAGTTAGGAAAACCACCAGTACTTACTTTTCCTGCTCTTCATAAACTGCCTTAACATGCATTTTAAGTTTCATGTGGTGGAACAAGAAGACTCGCCAGGTACACTTTTATAATTTTCAGCGTTGTCCTTTTGTACTTTCATATTGTACTTTTATACCTACAAATTTGCATGTTAAACAAAGGTATCACCCTGTATGAAAACTAAAACCATCAGGATAGCCACATAAACATAACCATAACTAAAATTAAAATCAACCAAGATATAATTCACCGCCACAACATTCAAAATATAAAATAACTCAAAATTTTATCACAAACATCACACAAAACTACAACTTAAACTAAATTAAGACATCTCTATCGGAANGCAACATAATAAGTTTAAATGGACTCGAGGCTTTTCACTAGTTGGTGAGAGGGAGGCATGGACTTACTTCCTCCTCCTAACTTGTTGGATACCTCAGAGGTCTATTAAACTTAATATACTTTGCTCAATGAAATCATCCTTAATTGAACTTTTAAGGACTCACCAAAATATGACATAGGGTTAGGAAAACCACCAGAACTTTACTTTTCCTGCTCTTCAAAAATGCCCTCAAATGAATTTTGAGTTTCAGGTGGCGGAACAAGAAGACTCGTCAGGTACACTTGTATAGTTTATTGCACCGTCTTTCTTGCGCCCTTTTCCTTACATGCTTTATGCTTACGTTGTTTCTTTTTATACTTGCATGTATAAAAAAAAACATAAACTTGCATGTTAACTTAAACCAAAACCAAAACCAAAACTAAAATCAACTAAGACAAAATTCACCCCCACAACATTCGAAATATAAAACAACTCAAAATTTAATCACAAACATCACATAAAACTACAACTTCAACAAAATCAAGATGTCTCTATGGGATGATCGGGAATTCCTCAGAGGAGGTAACCTACGGTTGCTAACGAGGCTTCTCATGGGCTAAATGAAATTATGGAACTCATTAAGTTGAGTTTAGTAAGTTCATTTGGACTAAGTGAATGCAATAGAAAGTAGTGGTACCGGAATGAGGGAACCGTATGATCCTAACTGGTTACTAAGTGAATCCAATAGAAAGTAGCGGTGTCGGAACGAGGGAACCGTAGGATCCTAACCGGTGTTCACCCTAATCAACTTTAACATGCCCCCATAAAATTTAAAGAACTTCAACCATAAGGCCACCTGATTTGACATAACTTTAATATGCCCTCTATAAAATTTAAAGAACTTCAACCATAAGGCCACCTGATTTGATATTATAACAATGCCCTCATAAAATTTAAAGAACTTCAACCATAGGGCCACCTGATTTGATATTATAACTTGAAACACTAGAAAACTCAAACTCGTCGCGGTGAGGAACTTCGAGCTAGCATGGTGGACAATACGACCATCTTCAGCAGCAAAACCTGTCTTCTCCAGCTAAACCAATCTTCCTTCCTTAGACTTAAACAACAAAGCCATAGGACTTCGAGGTTGCTTGCTTATGCAACGTAAATCCTCACCTTATCTTTAGGCCTTTTTATAACCCTGTTATTCAATATAAGCCCTAACTCGTCTTAGGATTCCAAGGTTGTCTTTGTCACGACCTAAATCCTCACATCTTCCAAGCTATTGTGTGATCATTTCACACGAATGTAAGCCCTAACTAATAAAATTGGCCGGATAAAACACTTAAATATTTCTCCTCAAAATTGAAGCCAAACATTAGGATAGCTTGGGAAGTCACCAAGGTTCGCCTCTGGATCCATGACATCCCCTAGTCCTTCCTCCTTTAGATTCTACAATAAAATTTTCCAAATTTGAACCAATACCCTTTCACACCTCTACGTCCGATCTCATTGAAAAGTCCTATCATTTGAAACTCCTTGAAGATAATATTTCTTGATTTTTTATCGAGAGTCTTCTTAGATGACCTTCGTCATTTAAGATGTAATTAACTATAGGGGCTTGCCCTTATAGGAAGCATGTGCAAACCCAGCTTAATATAAAACCTATTTAATCCTTTATATTAAGTAGGGGAACTTGTTGGCAAATACAAATGGTTTCGCAGACCAAACAGATGTCATACTTTGTGTTGTGTTTATCCTCATTCTAATTTGTGTTTATCCTTCGGGATAGATACATGATTTGAGGTACAGTGCTCTTTCATTTTAAACTACAAAAATTTATCCTTTGGGATAGATACAGGATTTGAGGTACAGTGCTCTTTCATTTTAAACTATGAAAAACTTCGGGATAGATACAGGATTTGAGGTACATTGCTCTTTCATTTTAAACTATGAAAAATATGTGGTCAATTTAATTTCATACTTCATCGTCCTTCCAAAGCGGTGACGAGATTTCGATTCTGGTGATCGACAGCTTCTTACGGACAACTCCCCAAAAACCCCACTCAACTCCAAAAATAGCGCCGACAGCTTCTGGCGACTCTACTGAGGATGTGCCTTTCTCTCCATTCAAATCAAGACATATTACCTTCACACATTTGTGTCCATGTCCCTCTTGGACCAAATTACCCTTCTTCCGTTGACATACTTTACCCATTTCTATCCCATGTCCCTCTTGGACCAAATTACCCTTCTTCCGTTGGCATACTTTACCCATTTCTATCTTAGGAAGGTATGGTCAACTCCTTGGACTTCAGGACTAGCTGTTCAACCATCTTTGAACAGAGGGGTTCAGAAGGCCATTAAGGACTTCTTAAATTTTTTTCAGGACTTGGCTGTTCAACCATCTTTGAACAGAGGGGTTCAGAAGGCCATTAAGGACTCTTTAAATTTTTATATGGGGTGGCATCCCCAATAGGTGTATCGGTGGACTAATTCCACATGGGCAATCTCTACCACTAATTGGGCCCTGCACTTGGTCCTAAAATTTCTTCACATCTCCCTTTCAAATTTGGTTTGCTATTTCGCAAATTAAACCAAATCGTGTTATGCTGCACGCACTTTGAAATTTTCTTATATTAATTAAATTTTACGCCTTTTTAAACAAAGATGTTAAAAATACCTGTAAATTAAGACCCACCCGGTCTACATATCAACCTCTATTTTCAGTGCTTGCACTAAAAATTGTGAGGTTTTTGGCCATATAGCTAACCCTAAAACTTTTTATTTTGAAGCCCGCTGCAATGGCCTACCCAATGCCGACCTTTTCCTGCAACCTGCCAACGGACCGCAGTGCCCGTAACGTCGCTCCCACCATCAAGTTTGGAGCTGGATTTGAAGATCTTGAGGATATCCTCGGAAAAGCCCCATTCGTGGTAATGAAGATCACTACTCCGAAAATGCAAGAACCATATGCAGAATTCAACTTAAACTGCCTTCAAGATTTCACTGCCTGCAAGAAGGCTAAAGCTATTGCCGTCGTGACACCCGTCAAACCTGCTATCCCCGCTGCTGCTAAGGGGAAAGAAGTGATGATTGTTGAAGATCCGACTGAGGGATTAACTTTCCCACCACCCGTGTTTGAAATCGGGTCAAGCTCAAGGGCTGTACCACTGACCCAAACTCAAAAGAGGAACCGCAATAGAAGAGTTCAAAGGGCTATTAAAGCCCAGGCTCCTGAAAAGACACCCGTTGAGGAGGAGCCTCATCAAGTGGAAAAGTGTTACCATAAATTTATCCACTCTTGCGAGGAAGTAGATTCCATCCTCTGACAGATACTGATGGATATGAGAGTGTCTCAGGGATCACTGCCGCATTACCATCACTTCATGGACATGGTGAGGAGAGAAAGAAGTTCACTCCTATCACTCAAGTTAGTACAGTTTTCAAAAGGCTTGCTACGAAAGAAGGATGTTCAGTTAGTGAGTTACTTAAACAAGTGGGAGATGCAATTTCCCCTTGCATGAAGAGGGAAATTTTGATGAGCATCAAATTCGCCAGACATTCCTGTAAGATAATTGGAGCATCGCCTACTCAAATTCCCGTTTGGCTCCGCTTAGGGAACAGAGTTGATACCGCAGTGATTACTACTGATCATACTACCATCAGGACCACAGGCCGTCGACCGGTTAAGTCGAGACTGAGTCCGAAGATCTTACCCGTCATTCCTGTAATCCCAGAGATAAAGACAAAGCGATTACCTGACACTATAGCGGGTCTACACCACGGGGAGCATGCCTTCCCTCGACATACCGATGTCTCTATTAAGACATATCATCCTGAGACATCATCGTCGAAGAAGAAGAGGGTATGGGTACCCAAGGTCGCTGCACCGATACAGTTCAGTGAGCCTGCAGAATAGGAAGTAAAACCAATGCCTGAAATATCTGACATCGTCACAACAATAACTAGCGAGATGGAGGAACAAGTAGAAGATATCCACCAAGGTCCTCCAGATCTTAAAGCAATCAAGGAATCAATAATTGAGGAGAAAGTTGAGAAACTCAGAATTGAGATTTCTGAGTTAGCTCGAGAGCACGGTGTTTTCGTCAATAGTGACAATGAAGATTTTGATTACAATGATTACTTGGAGGACGATTTCATGGATGTCCATGTGATTGAAACCAGAGCTACCACATTTGTGCGCGAGGCTCAACCTCACATTGAAGAGAAGGCTGTAGAAGAGCTGCGTAGGGTTATCCTCCTAAGGGATGAGCAAGTCAGTCTATTGGAGAAAAGAATAGAAGAGATGACTGTAGTTATGACCGCCATGGCCACCATTCAAGGGCAATCACAAGCACTGAGATTGGCTTCTCTAGAGATTAATCAGCCAGAAATCATACACATCACAGATGAAAGAAGAGAGGCTACTTCATCAGAAAAAGTTGAACAACCAAAGAAAGATTCTTCGTCAGGTGCCATCCCAGAAAAAGAATTCAAGCAAATGGTTGAACAAGTGTGGGATGTTTTAGCCCAATCCAAGGGCGATGCATCAATTTTGAAGGGTAGACCTTACCCGGAGGAGTTTGATGTCATGCCTTTCCCCAAGGGTTTTGTGGCCCCAAACTTCAAGATATTCGATGGGACTGGAAATCCCAGACAATATATAGCACATTTCTGAGCCAGTTGTGGCAACACAAAGAATAATGAGGCTCTACTCTGCATGCAGTTCGTCAGCAACTTGTCAAGGATTGCTTTTGACTGGTACGCTGACTTGCCCAACGGGTCAGTTAAAATATTTTTTGAGTTGGAACAGTTATTTGTGAAAAGATTTGCTAGGTCGTAGCATCATGTGTCTATTGGAGAGCTCATGATGGAGAAGCAAAAGCCCAGCAAAACTTTGACAGACTATATTTTGAGGTGGAGAAACCTTAGCATGAAATGTGAACCTCAGCTACAGGAACAACAAGCGATTGAGATTCTACTCAAAAGCATTCATGGACTNCGGCAAATACAAAGGTTTCGTAGACCAAACGGACGTCATACTTTCCTTAGTTTATTTGATCGAGCCTCATCCCACAACCAAACCAACCCCCGAAATAATGCCGACAAGATTAGAATGTCGATTAAGGGTATTTTCTAACAACTACTCCAAAATACAAACCTAAATCTAAAGATAAACCTAACTAGATAAATTGGTTTGGTAAATTTTGAGATGTAAGAACTACCTTTCTCTTGTGATGACCTAGATAAGGTGTAGGAATAGAATACTTAGAATATAATGTAGCCAGTGACCATAGGAGAAAACATATTCTTTACCCTTTTCTGAGTGCATAGAGAACATTAACTAACCTAGAGTTAACTTCCTAAATCCATGGTTATGCTAAGTAGTTTCTAGCTGTCACTTTGGATTACCCACTTTGCCCACAATTTTAAACTGACCTAGCCTTAAGTTCCAAACTCTAAATCAAATTTGTAAGATTCTAGCCTCTCACTCTAGAAATACTAATTTACTCCCAATCAATGATTGTCTCCCTAACATTGCACTGAATCTCTGAACTATTTATCCTTCACCCAAAAGTTCAACGTGGTTCCACTTTGTTGAGAATTACAGCGCCATTCTGGATCTTAATGCAATTACAACACATTCTAACACTACAACATGCCTAATTGCAATATAAATGAACTTTAAATGAAATACCTTCACATTTATGAAAGAAGAGCATTTCTAAGCAAATCTAAATTCCTAAATATCATCCAATTCATTGCAATACAAAAGTAAAATTAAGATAATGGTATAAGCAGTAGAAATATTTATAGAATTATGTAATAATTTTTGTGCCAATAAGGAACATATGTTTGCCTACCCTTTTCCGAGTGTATAGGTACACTTAGTATTCTATTAGTTTTCCACAACTAACATTGATGCAAAGGTGGTTAAAAAGCCTTACAACTCATGGTAAGGTACCCATTCAATTACATCAGTTGTCATCTAGAAGCACCTAATAAGAACATATCATGAAGTATACTTCTTTTAAAAGTTACATTTCTGTAATCTAAGTGCACTCAAGTTGTGAATTCGCCACTCTTCCAAGTCTTAGTTTAAACTTACAATAGATTTTAACATAAATTATGACCAGTATGTTATGTCAATGAAGCAAATGAGATATTACTCATCACATCAAAATTAAAATTATTCTATCATAAAACAAATATTCCCACTTATGTCACTACTTAATAGCAAAAGGAAAGAGTAAGGAAAACTACTCACTAAGCATGGAGAAAACACAATAGAAAACTTCATTTATATAAGATAATGAAGAACACAATACTTAGATTTTTCCCTCTAAAAGAAAGATGAAAATCATTCTAATAAAGTCTCATGTTGATCCATGCAATGCTAATACAATCCCTTAAGGATATATCTCAAAATGCCCTCTTCAATCTCTCCAGAAAGGATAAGAATCTACATTTCCTAATTCTTTCTACGACCTATAGGCATTCCTGAAGATTCTAGAACTTTGAAATGAGAAAAGGCGCATTTTCAAGCATGAAAATACACTTAATATCTCCTTGGGACGTGTCGTAACCATCCATATCATTTTTTGCTTCCTTGCTCCATTTGTCTCTTTTAGCTCCATTTTTGCCCCAATTTGCTCCAATTCACTCCAAGTGTTATACCTTGCTCCATTTGACTCCAAATTGCTCTATTTTTACTCAATTTTCTCTAAAACTCCACCTCTTGTACCTAAAACAAAAAACACGCAAAATACCTTCCATTAAAGTGCAATATCATTAAAAATGAACATAAAATGTGTATAAAAAAGTACCACATTTTTCAGCGTGTCAATTCCCCCAAACTTAAATGTTACTTGTTCTCAAGTAACACTATAACTTTAAGAACCAAATATGTTGATTTGAGATAGTGGGTTTCAGTAGAGTTTCCAATAATTTTGTCTTAGAAATGTTATACTGTAACTTAAGAGAAATTCTAGCAAATCAACCTAGTACCAGCGTGTAAGAATAGCTCAAATTCAACTTAAGAATCCTGATTTTCTATTTACTTCAAAAGTTAATGAAACTTGTCAAACTAAATATTCTTAGAAAGTTTAAAAATAGAATCAAGTCAATTATATACCATCACTTTATGATGGTTAAAAAGTTGGTTGAAGACATCTACCACACAAATGAAATATATTTTAAGTTTTATGACTATTATGTTGCATTAACATTTATTATGTTATTGAGGATAAAGCCTTTAAAATGCTTCAACCACACTATTATAATCATTTCGATTTGGGTAAGCCACTTTTTTTTCTTTATTGACTTTTTCATATAATTTTATATTTTTTGTTATTCAAAACTTATATATATATATCTCTGTGTGTGTGTAGGAATTTTCATTCAATGTTAAGGAGATGAAAAATTTGATTGTCATCACATATATTCCAACTCACAACACTTATTAAATTCAATGAGATGATTCATAAATTAATCCTGATATGTACGAAATATGAATTTTATAGAGAACAAAATTAGTCTTATGACCAAGTGAAGTCATAACTTTAAGGACAAAAGATTGTGAGTTGGTGAAAATTCGAAAGGAGAGTCATTAAGGGGTGAAGGGATCAAGAAGTGGAACTTTTGAATACAAAAGATTGCATAAATGATATAGAAATTGGCAACACAATGATAAAATACTAATCTATAAATAAATTCAACCTCAGTAAGAAAAATGAGGGAGAGCCACATACTAAACCTTAAAAAAAAAATACCACCATGCTATTGTTAAAAGAAGATAACTCTCAAATTGATTTCAATTCAATACATGTTAATACAAAGGTGATATTAGTTAATTGTTTAAGCTAACCCGTGTTTTTTCCTACATATAGGTTAGCTTAAACAATCACCTTTTTTTAGCAAAACATGTGATTCCTCCACGGTTTCATGATATGACCCGATTATAGTCGTTTGTTTCTAATACACTGAAACAAATGACATCTGTTCATCATCCCCATGGGACGATGAACTAAGCACCGTTCGCGATCAAAACCTAATTAATTAATTAACAAAATGAATGGAAAATAACCCTATAGTGGTTGAGTTGACCAAGTGGACCCATATGGACAAGGGATTGAGCCCATGGTCCATGTAGTTCATCACATTGTATGTGTCATTACCGTGTGATGCAAGATTCAACTGGTCAATTTTTGTCTAAATTAGAGTTAAGCCGAATTGCTTTGACCACTCTAAAGTGACATAAGTTTTGGGTTCAAAAGAACACATTAGGGTATTAGTATGGTTTTTAGGGTTTAGTGAGGTTAGGGTGAACTCTGGTGAAGCTAGGGATCAAGTTGAGTAGATCCCCCCCCCCCCTATTACAAATTTGGTTGTCATGGTGGTCTCTAGGGCTATGGGTAGGCTCCTAGAGTTTTAGGTTTATATGGGTGACCCAGGGCATTTCTCTTGCCCATGGAAGCCAATTTGGGGTCCTCACTTAGTTAATACCCTAAACTACCCCAACCATAGAGTTAGAGGGATTGGGCTTGCTCTTATGGGGTCCCAAAATTCATAGCCTTGATCGAAAGTCATGGGCATAATTTGTGGTGAGTCCTCACAAAAGTGAGGTCAACATCAGACATTGATAAAAAATTTGAAATCCTTTTTATTCTTAAAAATTCTTCCACAAAGACGTTAGGACTTCAAAATATCTTATAGGATTAGTCTTACTCCCATAGAATTGATGGATATGTGTTCTTTATTTTACACTGAAGAGATTAATATATCCATTGATTTTGCTTCTGATCAAAATAAATCACAACTATCTCTCTACTCTCAACGAGGTCAGAGCAAGAGCAATTAAAGAGGTAGAGTGACTAAAAATTAATCAAAAAAAAAAGATCCTATGAGAATTCTTTTTGTCAACAAAAAAAATCTAGAAATAGATGTACGAGTCAGATTTGTAGCAAACTAGAACATACAATACCTAATTGTTGTAATCTTCTTAATATTAATTATCAAACTACAAAAACTCAAGATATTGCAACATTTATTACACTATGAACTTCAAATATTGACTGGTATCTTCATACATGAGACACTACACTTATTACAATTGACTTAAAAAACTTCACCATTTAAAACATTGCCAAGGTAATGATCTGGTGTTGATTAGAAATGGGGAGTCTATTCTCATACAAAACTTAGGATCATTGGGCATACCCACCCATAATATTTTTCTCTCAATGATATTTCATTCTCCATTCTCCACTTATATCACAAAATTTACTCTCCATATCTTAGATAATCTATGATAACAATTGCTCAATTACTTTTGATTCATGTTGTTATATAATCAAGAATGAGTTAACTCAGTAAGTTCTCCTAGAAGTCCCAAGAATTCATGAACTTTACCCTATTGTCATACCCAATCAAGATCTATTATCCATAAAACATAATGTAGAAATATGACATAAAAGGCTTGGACATGCCAATCAACAATCTATTGCAGTCATTGTCAAACATCAACCACAACTACTTATTCCTAACAAATTTTCTAATTGTACTTTTGTAATACTACAAAACATTGTACATAACCTTTTACTATGTCTAGTATTCTTGTTTACACATCATTAGAGCTATATCACATTAATGTTTGGGGTTCCTTTCCACATTCCCCTATTGGTTACAAATACTACTTTTTTTTAACGATCGTTCTAGATACACTGGATATTTCCACTAATGTATAAAATTGAAGTTCTCTTTAATTTCATTAAGATCAAGAGAAAAGTTGAGCTTGAAATCAACACACATTAAAATATTGTGAACTTTTGGAATAAGAGAGCATAAAAATTTCCTAATTATATATTATTTAAATAATTGAATTGTTCAACAGCCAACATGTTGTTAACCTCAATTTTGAGGTCTTTCTTTCTTCCCCTCTTCCCAGAACCTAAAATCTAGCATTAGGGTTTCTTATTTGACTCTCCTAGAGGACTAGACCGAGACCTGAAATATTTAGAAATTCGAGTCATTTCTTTGCTTTTTGAAGTTTCATATGGACGGTTTTAGATCTTCAACATTCGATCGAGTCAATTGAAAAACTGACATATTGAAGCTCAAATTTAACTCCTATTGAAATTTGAAGAACATAGATGGACTCCATGACGGGTGCGATGTTTGACTTTCTACCGCGAGCAGTTTACTTGACTTTGGTTGTCACTTATGTGAGGACCGGTCAATGATATACTCATTAAATAACTCCGATTGGACCAAAATAACTTTTTTTATCGCAACACGCGTGAATCAAAGATAAATTGATATGATATTCGACGAACTTGACCGAGTGACCTCGGATGACGAAACGGACTGAGCCGGTGCGTCTTGAACGTCGATTTTAGCTAGGAAGGACACTCCTTTTGTTGGGGCACCGTGCACGAATGAGTTGCAAAAAAATTTGATATTTTTCTTTTAATAAAAATAAATAATTTTTTTTTATAAAAGGGTTTTAAGAAAATTCCTTATCTTACTCCCCCTCACATGCACGCCTCCCCTTTCTCCTTCTGGGACCGAGCCGTGCCCTAGCTCTTTTGCTCTTCTTGGCCATGTAGTAGAGCCTTTCTCCGGTTTCTCCGGTCATCTTCTTCCTCTTCGGTTATGACCGACCTTCACTGTCGGTCATAACTGTCGGTCACTTTCTTGTAACAGCTTTTCCCGCGCAATGAGTTTGGTAGCCCTCTCACTCTTGGGTTTGTGTGTTTCCCTTGTTGTGAGCCCCTTACCCTCTCGATGGCTATAAATACCCCGTGGTGGGGAGGCATGGGGGGCATTTTTTTTTTACTCCAAGGAAGGATCGTGAGCTAGTCTGTTTCATGATTTGGGCATTCTTATTTCTGAGTTTTCTTTTACAATCCCCTAGAAGTAAGAATCATTCCTTCTCTTTGTTTTATTCTTAATTGAAGGATGAGATATATGCTGCAATATGATCCTTCTTATTCAAGATTTTCCTCTCATTAATTTTGCCTCACTTCTTGGAATGTTACGGAAATTTTTACGCTTAAATTTTGATCTATCAAGAAATGAGGTCTTCTCTTTTGGCTTACATTGTTATTGAATATTGAATATTAAGCATAGTTTTGTTTTCAAAAAAAAAAGCTAGATCCATGGATACAAAATGCTTATTGGAAAAGATTGGCTTGTTCTTGAAATGCTATTATTCATTTATTTAATCTGTAAATAGCTTGAAAATAATTTTAGGACTGGCAGGGAAAGATTTATTGTTATGAGAAGAAGAAGTTTATACTTCAGTTTGATCACTCCCATTACTGTTGCTCCTATTTGAACATATGTTGGAGATCATTTTTTATACCTGTTTGGGGCTCGGTCTTGTTCTTCTTGTTGCCCCTTATTCGAACATATGTTGGAGATCATTTTTTTTATACATGTTTGGGGTTCGGTTTTGTTCTTCTTGCTGTCCCTTGTTTGAACACATGCCAGAGATCATTTTTTATACCTGTTTAATAGCTTTGAATATTTGTTTGGGGCTTGGTTTTGTTCTTCTTGCTGCCCCTTGTTCAAACACATATTAGAGATCATTTTTTATAGCTTTGAATACTTGTTTGGGGCTTGGTTTTGTTCTTCTTGCTGCCCCTTGTTCAAACACATGTTGGAGATCATTTTTTATACCTGTTTGGGGCTCGGTTTTGTTCTTCTTGTTGTCCCTTGTTTGAACACATATTGGAGATCATTTTTTGTAGCTTTGAATACCCGTTTTGGGAGCCGGTTTCTATGTTTCTTGCTGCTCCTTATTCAAACATATATGGGAAATTATATTTTGGTTTTGAATATCTATTTTGGTGTTCGGTTTCTGCTCTTCTTACTGTCCTTTATTCGAGGATGTATGGGAGACTATATCTTGAGTTTTGAACACCTGTTTTGGGGGCCGGTTTCTATGTTTCTTGTTGCTCTCATTCAAATATATATTGGAGGTCCTTTCTTTTGGTTTGGAATTTAATTTGGAGCTGTAGTTTTTGCTCCTCTTACTACTCTCATTCGAATATAAATTGGAAACCTTTTTCTTGGTCTTGAACATTAGTTTGGAACTGCGGTTTTTGTTTTTTTTGTTGCCTTTACTCGAATATATATATGTTGGAAGCTTTATTTGATGGTTTGAAGAACTATCCAATGGCTTGGTTCTTTTATTTTTTTCTCTGCTTCCATTCAAATATATGTTAGAAACATTATTTGGTGCTTTGAGGAGCTATTTTAGTATCATGATTTTGTTTTTTTCTGCTCCCTTATTCGAGTATATACTGGAAATTTTTTTTTTTGGTGTTTTAAATGTTGGTTTGGTGTTTAATTTTTAAGCTCCCCATTATTGTTATTCCTATTCAAATGTATTCTGGAACTCATTATAACGCTTTGAGATGTTAGCTTTGGGGTTTACCTACGTTTCTCTGCTTCCTGTTACCTGCCCCTGTTCGGAAAATATGTTGAGTGCAAATTTTGGGTTTTAAGGCTTTATGAAATTTGCTTTTTGGTGGCTCAATTTTAGCCCCTTTATTGGGCTCGGGACTGTTTCTTGATGGCTTGGTTTGGTCCGCCTTCGTTGCTTACTTTTGCTTGGTGATGACTTAGAATTTGTCCATTTGCTGGGCTCGGGTTTGATTGGTGATGGTCCAGTTTTTGACCACTTGTTGGATATACTTTTATTTCTTGGCTCTCTTTTACTTATGAAATATTTTATATGGTGGTTTGGATTCTAACCTATTGTTGGAATTGGCTTTCTGGTTATATAAAATTCATGGGTTTGAACTTGGCAACATGAGAATAGAAACATATTTCTCCTTGGAAAATTGATAGAGCATGCAATAATCATATGTATAGGTTTAAAGTTTGAACCTAAAGGTGGATGGTGGATGTTATAGAAATGCTTAAATGATTACTTCTCTCATTTTCTTGCTATGAGATATACAAAATTTTGCCAGATGAGCATATGAAACATTAAAGTAGCTTATAAGTTTGAGGTGCGGGGTAGCAGGCAATGATGCAAAGAACCATTGATCAGCTTCTCTTATAGCTGAAAATATAAAAAATCAATATTCAATTAGTGAGATGTCATTTCACCCCTTAAGTCGTCGGCAGCTCTAATCCTTTTCAAAAGGCTTGAGAATTGATAGTTAGAAAAGAACAAATACTATAGATTTTACACAGACACTACACTTGTAAGAGAATAGATACTACAGGTTTTACATAGATAATGCACCTGCAAAAGGAACAGATACTCATTTCATACACTACACAACAAATACTACAACATACGATAAACACTATACATTACACTCTTGACAAGAGATACTACACGACATATATCACAAGAATAGATATTGTATTTCTGTTGAGAGTCTAGATACTACACATCACCCATCCTAATATCACACATAGGTGCACCACACCCTGATAAGTTTCAAATACTATCTCACATGGGTATTTTACACCTTTGACAAGATAAGTCTAGATACTATTTGGGTTCACACATCCTTTAAACGACAGGGTCTATGACTGCCTGATTATAGAGGTGATTCGTTGGTGACCTCTAGTTGATATTGATAGGTTGACTTCGATATATCAGTTGCCTATGGGATTGAGATAAAAAAAAAGAGGTCTAGTCTGAGCCTAACCCCAAATTAAAAGCTAATATTCCACTTTAAATTTTCATATGCTTATCACTTAGCCTTTCTTTTATAATCTATAAATGTTTATCTAACCATTTTATATTATGCAATTACAATATGTTTTGTAGCATCGCCAGAATTAATCAGGTACATTTAGTCGTTTCAATTTCATGTTTTTACTGCATATTTCTTTATATTGTTTTCTTAGTATGTTTGTATAATGCCCTAGGATACGTCGTTCAAGGCATGGTTTTATCTTTTCTTTATCCTTTTCTCAAGATAAGATGACGACATTGTCAATTGGTGATTCATCTCCGAACAGCGATCGGGACTACAACAGATGGTGGAAAGAGGAGCTTCAACTGAACTTCAGTAGATTTAAATAACATACCTATAGGGTGTTGAGGTCATTCATCTGGCACGACGTAAATCCTCACATTATCTTTTAGGACTTTCTACGATTTTTATATCGTATGATATAAGTCCTAAACTTTTTAGGATTCCAAGGTCGTCATCTGGTACGACATAAATCCTCACATTTCCTCAGGTCATTTACATATGAAATGTAGATATAAGCCCTGAATATCTAAATAACTTGCAGGACTAAAATATTATATAATTTCCTTTTCAAAGTTGTAAATCCAAACCATAGGTTAGTTTGGGATGTCACTGAATCTTCTTCAGTATCTTTGACATCTCCTACTTTTCGCTCCTTTGGATTCTGGAAATAATTGTTCCTATTCAAACCTATCCCACTTGATTTTCCTATAAACAATCGTGGAAACCTAAACGTTGAATTCTTGAAGATGAAACCTATATCATTATCGAGAGTTTTCTCAAATGACTCCCGTCATTTGGGATGTAATTAACTATAGGGGCTGGTTCTCAAATGACTCCCGTCATTTGGGATGTAATTAACTATAGGGGCTTGCCTCTATAGGGAATTAAGAACCCCGATTGATCTAAACCCTATCTAATCTATGTATTAGATAGGGGAACTTGTTGGCTATAAATTCGCAGACCAAAATAGAGTCATAAACATTTAAGTTTAGATAGTTACGCCTATTAATAAGTGATACGATCATCCTTCGAGATGATATATCATTTATGGTATCATGCTCAGCTATTTAAACTATTAGATATATGAGGTCTATCCGGTCTCATCATTTTTTAAAAATAAAAAATACCATTTTCACAAAATTAAAATTACATTATATATAAGTTAAAATTTTAAAATCTTATTTAAGAAAAAAATTAGCCGACACATGCCCATATACTAAATAAAAAAATGGATGGGTGGAGTGTAAATGCATATACATTCTTGATTCCGCCAAAGCTTTACTTGCATATTACAATATTCCTACATCCATTTAGTTGGAAACTGTTACCACAACATTATATTTGATAAACAATAGGCCCTCACCCACAATTCAGCCTATCACCATATCACAAAATATGCAAAACTCCACCAAATTATCAAATCCTTAAAACCTTTGGTTATGTTAGTTATCGTTGTCTTTCACTAGTACATTAAAATAAACTTCAGCAATGAGAAATTTCTTATTTCTTATTGGATATTGATATCATACCAAAAAGAAAAAAAAGTGTTTTAATCCAACATAGAAATTTGACATGTCCATTAATTTTAGCTTTGATGAGAAAACTTTTCCATATGATCGATCAATCAACAAACCCATTGACAGTAACAACTCTTACTGACTCCAACCACCCACTTTACTACCCACCTCTATCAATTACACTTAATTCGTAACTTCTTAAAAAATTCTAACTACTCGACCAAGAATGTCATCACATCCATTATACACTTAATACTCAGAATCTAATCCTAATATCATCACGTCACTTACTCCTCCACCTTGTCATCATATGAGAATTCACTCTAAATCTGAACACTTACCACCAAAATGGAACTTCAACCTTCAAGGCATTCTTAGATAAGAAATTGAATCTCATACTTACAGTCTCACACTAAAGCACTCAAGAAAAAATATGGAAACAAGTAATGACAGATTAAAGAGCTTCAAGCACTATAGATTCAAGGCACATGGACTTTAGTTCTGGATTTAATAAACAAGGAAATAATTAGATGCAAATGAACTTACAATAGTAAACATAATCCAGATGGTTCAATAATAGGGTAGAAAATAAGATTGACAGCTCAAGGGTATCAATAAGAATATAGTCTCAATTATAAAGATACATTTAGCTCAGTTACAAAATTTCAAACATTCAAAATATTACTTATAATTGCTCTTCATCATCAGTGTCAAGTACTCTAGCTAAATGTTTAAAATGCATTTTTACGTGGAAATGTTGATGAGACCATATACAAGAATAAAGCACTAGGTTATTTGGATAATCAACATTTTAATCATGTATCCCTCACCATTTATGGTATTAAGCATTCTCCCATGTAATGGTTTACAACCTTCACTCAAAATCTCATAAAAAATGAACTCGCACAAAATAATTCAGACCATCTTTAGTGATATTCAACATCAATCTAGTATGCATACCTTTTGCTACATGTAGATGATATATTACTTACAAAAGACAACACTGACTTCATTCAACAACTTTATACNCAAAGGAAAGCAGCCGATAAAGATATATGCAGAAGAGCATCGCCAGTCTTCATCGCAGTACTCTCAGAAACATAGCAGTCAATCCAACCAATGGCCGCCTCAGGAGGGATCACCTTGAACATTGGGTAAAAGAATATCTCTGTTAGAGCAACAGAAAGTTGTGTATTCCTTCAAGGATGAAGTTGTACCTAAAATATTCAAAAGCCTGATGAAGAAACCAAAATTCAAACTACCTGATCCAAAGAAACCTGAAGAGGTGGATAAGAAGAACGAACCAAATTATTGCCCATACCACCGGTTGCTTGGGCACACTATAGACAAGTGTTTCGTCTTCAAGGACTGGCTCGAGAAGAACCTCAAGGAACAGAATATAACAATTCCGAAGGAGTATTTAAAAGAACCTGAAAAAGGTTCCATAAACATGATTTCGGTCTAGCCAATCTCCCCAATTGATCTGTATACTTGAATAGATGAATATAGTACAACTAGGGATGAAGTCAAGAAGGTCCTTAATCACATACAGGATTCTTCGAAACAAGCTTCAACGAACACTGAAGAAGGATGGAATGAGGTATAGAGCATATCATCCAAGAAAATACTTAAAAAGATCCAGTCTGCATCAAAACAAGCCTCTATTCACAGTTCGCAACATACCGAGCCCGAGATGAAGATTTCATCAGGAGATCACTCAACGTCAAGGACAACGAACAAGAAGAAGAAAAGCGTTACTGCCAAGATTGATAGCACGGGGGGGTAGGATAGGGGCTGCCTCTACTAGATTGGTTATCTCGGATTCGGGGAAGAAAATCCTCGAACCCTTAACTTTGTATGATTATCTTTTTGTTCCTCTGGGGTCTTATGAATATAATGATTGTGATTTCGGCTATGTTTTGACTATTTCTGGTGATAACGTGACTGATTATGACTGATCTAGCTGCAATCTCAATCCCCAAAATGATCCTTAAATCATACTCGAGTCTGATAAATTCGTCGTCAAGGTCAAAGAATAACTCAATGATATTGCCTACGACAGCACCGATAAAGAAGAGCCAATTCTCGAGCATCATTGTAAACCATTCTCCATCAACTTAGATCCTTTTGACAGATAAGAAAGGACACTGGAAGATTCAACAATGATAGCTTAAGAAGAAGAAATCACAAAAGTCAACTTAAGAAGTGGAAAAGTGTTACCACCAAGAATAGCTCCAACAGACAAAGGAAAACAGATAATGACTCGAGAAGAAATACCCCCACCTCCACCAGTGCAAGAACCACATGATCAAGATAAAATTAGAGGATCAGGAAAAGTAGACAACGTGCTAGCTCATCTTAAGAAGTTGCCTGCCCGACTAAGCATCTACGACGCTCTGATCCTATCAAAGGAGATGAGATAATCTCTGGTTACAGCTTTGCTTGATCGAGAAATTTTCTTAAATTAGTTGGCTCTCTGGTTACAGCTTTGCTAGATCCAGAAATTTGCTTAGCTCAGTTGGCGAGCACATCCTCATATGAAGTTTGCTCATTGAGAGAACAGTCAGGGGTAACCTTCACAGATGAAGACTTGCTGCTCGGTACCGCCGACCACAACCGTCCGCTCTACATCTCCGTCAACATCGGCATATTTGTGTTGTCCAGAGTATTAATTGATCTTGGGGCATCTCTTAGGACATTGGTCTGTTTGGATATTAAAGCTCAAGTGCTTACGACCGATAAAATGATGTTAAGAGGATTGAACCAAAAGGGAGAAAGAGCCCTTAGATGAATTACATTACTTATGAAGATTGGAGAACTCGTAACAACCGCCAAATTTCATATCATTGACGCTGAGACCTCTTTTAACGCTCTATTGGGTCGACCATGAATTCATGAGCACAATATGGTTCTATCATCTCTACACCAGTGCATCAAATACCGTAAAGATGGTCAAGAAAATTACAGCAAGGGAGATCTACAACCATTTTCAGTGCATGAAGTTGGTATCTATGAAGATGCTGCCTACTACGCGCCTCCAAAGAAGACTGTCTTCTCGCGTGAGATTTTGACAAACAAAGATGAAATTTCAGAAGAATCACAAAAAGGAGGCCATACAACTCCACGTCAACAATATTCTACCACTCCCTTACAATGAGTTGGTTGAGGTTCTTCTAGCTCACGCACTTGAGGTCGAGGCCGGTGACGAGGAGAGGAAAGATCAATTTAATTGTTGAACGGACTAGGCCAACCTTGGTGATGAAGACAGTTCTGAAGATGAGGTAATGATGACAAAGCAGAAGAAACCTCAGTACGAGATATCCCTAGAAGATACAGAGAAGAATGAATATTAAACAATGTATGATCGGATAAACCACTATGTGAATACTTTGACCCTTACTCCGATTCTCCAGCAAAAGGTTGAGAGTTTAAAGGAGGTCAAGGAAGTCCGTAGTGTTGGTTCGAAGAAGATCAAATTTTATCATGCTTTTACCTCTGCTGAGCTTGAAAAACATGTAAATTTGAATGTTGATTCTGATGAATTAATGGAATTACCTTTTAGTTACTTCTCGCCTTGTGTTCAAAAGTTAATTCAACATGTACACTTACTAAAACAAATGCTAAAAGATAAATTTTAACTTTTTGAAAAACTATGGAATACTAAAAGTCAAACTCCTGATTCAAAAGAAGGTCTTGGATTTGGTATAGTTGGACCAGTCAATGATTCTGAATTTTGCATGGTTGTTACTAGTGAGTCAAAAGAGGATTGTTTTGATGTAGAGTATTGCTCTACTGATCAACCAATAGAAGATGCTCTGTCATAATTTGAGGAGGAAATTAAATCTACTATTGATGAATTGAAAGAGATTAACCTCGAGACTGAAGAACGACCACGACCTACATTTATAAGTTCTCTACTTGATGACGAAGAATCTGCAGAATTGGTCAAACTATTAACAGAATTTAAAGATTTCTTCGCATGGAGCTACGATGAAATGCCAGAACTGTCAGCAGAGGTTGCAGTCCATAAACTTGGGGTGGCTAAGAATATAACTTCAGTAAAACAGACTCCCAGGAGAATGCGCCTCAAAATAGAACAACAAGTCATCGCCAAAGTGAAAAAGTTGATGGACACCAAATTTATTAAAGAAGAGCAACACCCCACGTAGTTAGCCAATATTGTACCTATTAAAAAGAAAAATGGACAAATCCGCGTTTGTGTCGACTTCAGGGATTTAAATAAAGCATGTCCAAAAAACGAGTTTCCACTAACTATACCAGAGATGATGGTGGATATCACTTCAACACATAAAACTTTTTCCTTCATGGATGGATCATTGGGATACAACCAAATTAAGATGGCTCCCGAGGATGCAGCACTTACAGCTTTCAGAACATCGATTGGAATTTTCTGCTACACAGTGATGTCGTTCGGCCTAAAGAACGTCGGAGCAACATTTCAGCGTGCAATGAAGAAGATTTTTGACGACCTCATTCACAATCAAGTAGAACGCTANTATCAACATTGGTGATGAAGACAGTTTTGAAGATGAGGTAATGATGACAAAACAGAAGAAGCCTCAGTGCGAGATATCCCTAGAAGATACAGAAAATATGAAACAATGTATGATCGGATAAACCACTATGTGGATACTATGACCCTCACTCTGATTCTCCCTCAAAAGGTCGAGAGTTTAGAGGTCAAGGAAGTTCGTAGTGTTGGTTCAAAGCCGATCAAATTTTACCACGCTTCTTCCTCTACTGAGCTTGAAAAACCGAGAGGAATGAATATGAAACAATGTAAGATCGGATAAACCACTATGTGAATATGCTATGACCCTTACTCTGATGAATGAATATTAAATAATGTATGATCCGATAAACCACTATGTGAATGCTATGATAGAAGATATAGAAAAGAATGAATATGAAACAATGTATGATCGGATAAACCACTATGTGAATGTTATGATCCTACTCTGATTCTCCCTCAAAAGGTCGAGAGTTTAGAGGTCAAGGAAGTTCGTAGTGTTGGTTCAAAGCCGATCAAATTTTACCACGCTTCTTCCTCTACTGAGCTTGAAAAACCGTTTAGAGGTCAAGGAAGTCCATAGTGTTGGTTCAAAGCCGATCAAATTTTACCGGTCGAGAGTTTAGAGGTCAGGGAAGTCCGTAGTGTTGGTTCAAAGCCGATCAAATTTTATCGCGCTTCTACCTCTACTGAGCTTGAAAAATATGTAAATTTGGATGTTGATTCTAATGAATTAATGGAAATGCCTACCTCTACTGAGCTTAAAAAACATGTAAATTTGGATGTTGATTCTAATGAATTAATGGAACACCTCTACTGAGTTTGAAAAACATGTAAATTTGGATGTTGATACTAATGAATTAATGGAATTGCTTTTTGGTTACTTCTCTCCTTGTGTTTAAAAGTTAATTCAATAGGGACAATTACCAAAACAAATGCCAAAGGATAAATTTCAACTCTTTGAAAGATTGTGGAATATTAAAAGACAAACTCCCAATTCAAAAGAAGGTCTCGGATTTGGTACAGTTGGACCAGTCAACGATTCCGAATTTTGCATGGTTGTTACTAGTAAGTCAGAAGAGAATTGTCTCGATATAGAGGATGACTCTGCTGATCAATATGGAATGTTAAAAGTCAAACTCCCAATTCAAAAGAAGGTCTCAGATTTGGTACAGTTGGACCAGTCGATGATTCTAAATTTTGCATGGTTGTTACTAATGAGTCTCAGAAGAGGATTGCCTCGATGTAGAGGATGACTCTACTAATCAACCAATAGAAGATGCTCCCCCAAAAAAGGATTGTCTCGATGTAAAGAATGACTCCAGCTCCGAATTTTGCATGGTTGTTACTAGTGAGTCAGAAGAGGATTGTCTCGATATAGAGAATGACTCTGCTGATCAACCAATAGAAGATGCTCCGCCAGAGTTGAGGAAGAAATTAAATCCACTATCGATGAATTGAAAGAGATTAACCTTGGGACTGAAGAATGACCCCGGCCCACATTGATAAGTTCTCTACTTAATGACGAAGAATCTGCAGAACTGGTCAAACTATTAGCAGAATTCCAAGATTGCTTCGCGTGGAGCTATGACGAAATGTCAGGTCTTCGCAGAGGTTGCAGTCCATAAACTTGGGGTGGACAAGAATGTAGCCCCAGTAAAACAAGTTCCTAGGAGAATGCGCCTCAAAATAGAACAACAAGTCATCGCCGAGGTAAAGAAATTGATAGACGCCAGTTTCTTTAAAGAAGAGTAGTACCCCGCTGGTTAGCCAATATTGTACCTGTTAAAAAGAAAAATGGACAGATCCGCGTTTGCGTCGACTTTAGAACTTGTTAAGAAGAAAAATGGGCAGATCCGTGTTTGTGTCGACTTCAGAGATTTGAACAAGGCATGGACGAGTTTCCACTACCTATACCAGAGATGATGGTGGATATCGCTTCAACACATGAGATTTTTAAGAAAAATGGACAGATCCGCGTTTTTGTCGACTTCAGAGATTTGAACAAGGCATGTCCAAAACATTTTCCACTACCTATACTAGAAATGATGGTGGATATCGCTTCAACACATGAGATTTTCTCCTTTATGGACGGATCGTCTGGGTATAACCAAATCAAGATGTCTCCCAAAGATGCAACGCTTACAGCTTTCAGAACACCGATTGGAATCTTCTGCTACACAGTGATGTCGTTCGGCCTAAGAAATGTCAGAGCAGCATATCAGCGTGCAATGACGAAGATCTTTGACGACCTCATCCACAATCAAGTAGAATGCCACGTAGATGATATGGTCATCAAAAGTAAATAGAAAATAGACCATTTGTACGATTTGAGGATTGTGTTCGAACGCTTACGACGATATGACCTTAAAATGAATCCCTTAAAGTGCGCTTTCGGCGTCACCTCCGAGAAATTTCTAGAATTTGTTGTCCGTCATCGGGGAATCAAGATTGACCCGGATAAGATTAAAGCTATCTTTGAAATGCCTCCCCCTAAAACCTTGAAGCAATTACGTTCCTTCCAGAGTAAGTTGGCCTCCTCCTAAAACCTTGAAACAGCTACGTTCCTTCCACGGGATGTTGGCATATCTGAGACTAGGTGTCAGCCTTTCTCGGCATTAATTAAAAAGGATGCCAAATTTATTTGGGAAGAAAAATGTCAGGTCAGCCTTTCTCGACATTAATTAAAAAGGACGCCAAATTTATTTGGGAAGAGAAATGCCAGTGGTCAGCCTTTCTCGGCATTAATTAAAAAGGATGCCAAATTTATTTGGGAAGAGAAATGCCAGCAGGCCTTTGAGGCGGCATTAATTAAAAAGGACGCCAAATTTATTTGGGAAGAGAAATGCCAGCGGGCCTTTGAGTACGTTAAACAATATTTAATGACATCTCCTATTTTGGCAGCCCCTATTNACATGGATGATTTGGTCATCAAAAGTAAACAAAAAATAGACCATTTGTACGATTTGAGGATTGTGTTCAAACAATTACAGCAATACAATCTCAAAATGAATCCCTTAAAGTGCACATTTGGTGTTACCTCGGGAAATTTCTAGGATTCGTTGTCTGTCATCGGAGAATCGAGATCGACCCAGATAAGGTTTAAAGCTATCTTGAAATGCCTCCCCCTAAAACCTTGAAACAACTACGTTCCTTCCAAGGGAAGTTGGCATATCTGAGATGCCTCCTCCTAAAACCTTGAAACAGCTACGTTCCTTCCACGGGATGTTGGCATATCTGAGACTAGTAGGTGTCAGCCTTTCTCGGCATTAATTAAAAAGGACGCCAAATTTATTTGGGAAGAGAACTTTCAGCGGGCCTTTGAGGACATCAAACAATATTTAATGACACCTCCTGTTTTGGCAGCCCCTATCCTAGGGAAATCGTTGATACTTTATACCGCGGCTTTGGATGACTCTCTTGGAGCCCTCTTAGCCCAAGTCAATGAGGAGGGAAAAGAAAATGCTCTCTACTACTTGAGTCATCGTCTAATATCGACGGAGGTAAGGTATCTGGCTATTGAGAAGCATTGTCTAGCACTAATTTTTGTCGCTCAAAAGCTTAGACATGACATGCTTTCTCATAAGATCACCCTAATTTCAAAATTTAATCCATTGCAATATTTAATGACACGACCAACACTCTCCGGACATCTAGCGAGATGGTCAATGATCTTATTGCAATTTGATATTAATTTTGTGCCCCTCCGTGCTATCAAGGGACAGAGTTTGGAAGCTTTCTTGTTGCACACCCACTGCCAGCTGGGTCCTCTCTCAACGACGAGTTACAAAACGAGCAGATACTACAGATGGATTTTTGTAGTGCGTAGTGCTGGGAAATGTACTTCGACGGTGCTTCATCAGCCAGGAAAAATAAGGGATCGGGCATAGTTATACCAGGAAAGGCAGGGATCGAATCTTTATTACGCCAGATAAGGGTATGTTGAGGTTTTCGTACCACCTAACGGAGCCATGTACAAACAATGANATCACACAAAACCACAACTTCAACTAAATTAAGATGTCTCTATCGGATGATGGGGAATCCCTCGGAGGAGGTAACCTATGGTTGCTAACGAGGCTTCCCACGGTTCTTAATGAAATTATGGAACTCATTAAGTTGGGTTTAGTAAGTTCATTTGGACTAAGTGAATCCATTAAAAAATAGTGATGCCTCATTAAGTTGGGTTTAGTAAGTTCATTTGGACTAAGTGAATCCAATAGAAAATAGTGATACCAGAACGAGGGAACCCTCATTAAGTTGGGTTTAGTAAGTTCATTTGGACTAAGTGAATCCAATAGAAAATAGTGATGTAAGTTGGGTTTAGTAAGTTCATTTGGACTAAGTGAATCTAATAGAAAATAGTGATGCCGGAATGAGGGAACCGTAGAATCCTAACCAGTGACGCTCTAATCAACTTTAATATGCCCTCATAAAATTTAAAGAACTTCAACCATAGGGCCACCTGATTTGATATTATAACTTGATACACTAGATAATTCAAACTCGTCGCGGCAGGAACTTGGAGCTAGCTTGGTGGGCAAACGGCCATCTTCAACAGCAAAATCTGTCTTCCCCAGCTAAACCAATCTTCCTTCCTTAGACTAAACAACAAAGCCATAGGACTTCGAGGTTGCTTGCTTATGCAACGTAAATCGCACCTTATCTTTAGGCCTTTGCATAGCCCTGCTATACAATATAAGCCCTAGCTCGTCTTAGGACTCCGAGGTTGTCGTTTGTCACGACCTAAATCCTCACATCTTCCAGGTTATTCGTGTGATCATTTCACGCAATGTAAGCCCTAACTAATAAAAATTGGCAGGATGAAACATCTAAATATTTCTCCTTAAAATTGAAGCCAAACATTAGGATAGCGTGGGAAGTCACCGAGGTTCTCCTCTGGATCCATGACGTCCCCTAGTTCTTCTTTCTTTGTATTCTACAATAAAAATGTTCCAAATTTGAACCAATCCCCTTTCACACCTCTACATCTGATTTCGTTGAAGAGTCCCACCATGTTCCAAATTTGAACCAATCCCCTTGCACACCTCTATGTCCGATTTCGTTGAAGAGTCCTGCCTTCCAAATTTGAACCAATCCCCTTTCACACCTCTACGTCTGATTTCGTTGAAGAGTCCTACCTTCGTTGAACCAATCCCCTTTCACACCTCTACGTCCGATCTCATTGAAAAGTCCTACCCTTTGAAATTCTTTGAAGATAATATTTCCTGTTCTTCCTTTGGATTCTACAATAAAATGTTCAAAATTTGAACCATTCCCTTTTCACACCTCTACACGATTTCGTTGAAGAGTCCTACCCTTTGAAATTCCTTGAAGATAATATTTCTTGATTTTTATTGAGAGTTTTCTTACGTGACTTTGGTCATTTAAGATGTAATTAACTATAGGAGCTTGCCCTTATAGGAAGCATGTCCGAACCCAGCTTAATATAAACCCTATTTAATCCTTTATATTAAATAGGGGAA